>JANVFP010000005.1:1200000-1754379 GCA_027919835.1 Lentinula raphanica | reverse complement strand
GCCAGTCCTCAAGCTCGGACTCCAAACGAAGGGGAGTGTTGGAAAATTCGTGGTTGGGCGCCATATTTTTGTTTGGGAGTTGGATCCACTCGGATCAGTGCTGTTTTATACGAAAACTTTCCTTGACTGAGTCAGCAGGGACTGCTGAGCTTTTAGTTTGGGGGAGGGGACACTGTGTTTCAAAAATTATCAAATTTTTAAAATTTACGAAGTCAGTGATCTAAGTGAAACAAGCATGTGGGTAACATGTATAGCACTAGATCTGAGGCCGACGTAGCTCACATTAGTTGCCCAAAGGATTAAGAGACCTTAGGGCAGTGACCACCAACATTTTTATAAGCGAAAGGCACAAAGAACGAATGGATCTATTCGTGTTTTCCGCATATACTCACAGATCTGGGACCCTGTAACAAGGGATACTCCAGATCTGTCCATTTCTCTTACAAAGAGGCTCAGTAAGGTCAAGAAATTCGTATTTCAAAGACTTTATTAGAGCTTACTTTAGTTCTACACTACCAAGGACAGATCTATTCAATTCCGTTAACTTAGTGGACTTATGGATGAATTTCACACGAGGTTTCAAGACAAAATGGTCATTAGACCATTGCATTGAGCAGACTACAAAGGACTACCTAAGTGTCTGTAAGATGTACCAAGATATGTTGAAGAGACCTCAAAAGAAATGCTACATAGGCTACGAGTGAAGAATTGAAGAAATTAGTCCGTATGTAGTAAACCAATGGGTCTGTAGATGGTGACGACGATTTGAGATCTGTACAAAAACGATTGTCCAAGTCCAAGAAAGCGTACCCCTCGACCAGATCCACCCTAAACGAAACCATGTCCTAAGTAGGGAGACAGAAACCGAGTATGATTCAAGGTTTCTGCTCCTCAGTGATAGGAGCGGCAAGTTCGTCAGGCTGCGCTGCTGCCTCGACATTCCAGTTAGAAGCGTGCATGGCGAATAGGTCTTCCTTGGCTCCTCAACTGGAGACTCGCCTGGATCAGATGTGGCTTCACCCGAGGTCGAAGGAACCGAGGGAAGATCGAGTTTGTGATCCTTCAAGAACTGTTGGAATCGCTCGATCTCCTCGGGTGTCTCGAGATAGGCAGAGAGGTTACAGGACGAGTTCCAGTTGAAGAACGTCGCTAGCAAGGTGACATCATCGTAGCTGAGCTTGTCGTCGGGATGTTCCTTGGCCCAGGCGGTGAGGACTACGTTGGCATCAGGCCCCGAGGCTTCAGATCATGTACCAATTGAGCGAGGTTGTAAGCGGCTAAGTTGGACATTTCCTGTGCCAGCTCTTGAGCACGGAAATAACGATCCAGTCCGGTCTGAAAACGATCAAGGGCCAAGGCATAGCCTAGGAGGGCAGGGTAAACACAAAGTCAGCTCCAGGAGATGGCAAAAGCCAAAGATCCACTTACTGCCTGGAAGAGACTGCACTGATTTTGGAAGTTCCTGTAAGAGATCTGCTTGTAACTCCAAATGAAGCGCGCTCGGACAGGTTCGATGGGATTGAGAGCAGCCCTGACAGGGCCCCCCGAGACGCGAACCAGCGGTGCAAGTTAAACCCCGCACTTGGCAGGAAACGCAGTCGAGGGAAGGAGCAAGGTCGGGATCCTCAACGGCAAGGTCAGAATCATCATGAACCAGTGTCGAGAAATCAGATGACCGAAGCGGCCCAAGTTGTCTAATGAGAACGAGACGCCATGAGCGGTCAGAAAAGCACCGAGTCCCTTGAGTTCATCATCGATGGTCCAGGGAGAAGAGCGAAGAATCTGCATCTCTGGACGCCGTTTGGTACCCTGATCCTGCGCGACGAGATCGGCGAATGCAGTCTTGACCGTGAAGTTGGGATTGGTGAGGAACAAGGTGTGGTGCGCGCTCGTATTGACATCATTGTGCTCTAGGGGAGCCTCAGGCTCGACAGCCACTTCGTGCGGCTCAACAGCAGGTTTGGAACCCTTAGGGGTCTTTGGTTTAGCCTTATCTGCAACTTGAGGAGGCGAGGACTCTTTGGGAGCGTTGACCGAAACTGTGGAAGTCTTGGGCTTCTTGGGTACTGGTTCCCTCATCTCCTACGAAAGATAGGATCATCAGTTGGAAAGAAAGTCAAATCAGATGCTGGGAGCCTACCATATCCGCTATAGGCGCAGCTGAGGCTGTAACTTCTATGCATAACATATGGGCAAGTCCCTGAAGCCCGTTTTGCATAACAGTGGGGCAGTTGCCCACCACTCAATAAGCCTCACTATAGCTCACTATAGCAGTGGATGTAATGCATAACAACTTGGGCAACATGTTATGCATAACATATAGGCAAGAACATTTTTCAATATTTTTGAAAAAAAGAATTAATTGTATCTTTTGAAATATCCATTTTTGGAAAAAACTGACACCCCCTATAGGGGGTCTTTTTTTAAGATCTATCAATATATCCTCAACCCCTAACCCCTAACCCAACCCCTAACCACCCTAACCCCTAACCAAACCCCTAACCCTAACCTAACCCAACCCCTAACCCCCTAACCCTTATTGGCTCATGTTTGGCACTGAATCAGACCCCTCCCTAATGTTGGGGTTAGCATAGCTAACCCCAACGGGAGGGGCCTGATTCAGTGCTTAATCCCAGTTTAAATATT
Organism: Lentinula raphanica; assembly: GCA_027919835.1. Taxonomy (NCBI): domain Eukaryota; kingdom Fungi; phylum Basidiomycota; class Agaricomycetes; order Agaricales; family Omphalotaceae; genus Lentinula; species Lentinula raphanica. Next base: position 1,751,733 of record JANVFP010000005.1, on the reverse strand, counting down.
CATTTATTGACTGAGTGGATTAGTGCCCCACTGTTATGCAAAACGGGCCTCAGGGACTTGCCCACTTGTTATGCATAAAACCTACAGCTACAGGTGATAGGCGAGGAGGCCTCCCGCTCACGTTTGATTGGCTTGGGAACTGGCCTGCTGGTGACCGGAGGCCCCACTTTCGACGAAGTAGCCTTGGGAATGTTGACTCGGGGGCTGCGGCGAATGGGAGTGTCTGGAGCAGTCAGAAGGTTAGTAGGGACTCAGGAGGAGGATGGATGGGCTGAAAACATACCAATGGAGGCCTTGGCCTTGCCTTTCCCCTTTGGAGCCTTGAACACATCTTCGGCCGCAATGTCCTCCGACACCTCTGTCTCTCCATCGTCATCGTCCCCTACATCCAGGATCGGAGAAGCTAGACCTTCGTCTTCGTCGACTGGTGAGGCAGGACCTTCCATACTGAAGTCCTCGTCCTCCCAAGCGTTCAAAAGAGGACTGGCTGGAGGAAGATCTGCGACGCCACTAGGGTCGGGCAGTAGAATCGCATTCGTAACAGGATGTCGGAGAACCTGCGCGGCGGGACCTGCTTGTGCGACCGTGATCAGTAACTGGCCTTCGAAGGTGGAGGGATCCAGTGGAAGCGGAATGGCAAGTGAGGCGACGTTGTGGGTAGGACCTTTTAAGGCCTGCAGGTAGCGTCAGAAACGGAAGTCGGGCATGAACGAAGAGTCTGCTTACCCGGACCTTTGTACGAAGCATAGCATCGACACCGAACCCTCGCCTAGCCTCTTCATTATATACCTTGGCTGTGTATTCAGATTTGGACAGGACCTTGGCGCAGAAATCGCAGAAAAGGCAAACGAATCGAAGCGCAAACAACGGACAGGCACGCGTCTTATGCCAAAAGAGGCGGTAGTAGCCCTACCTCAGGTCAGCTTGAAAACCACACTAAAGGGAGCGAAGGACCTACCAAGGCGTTTGTTACCTGTGGGTTCTTGAGCATGGATAGCAGCGCGTCTTTGGTTTTGGCCTTGGGTTCATCCATAACGTCAGCCAGCGCATCCTGAACGATGTTAAGTGCCTGATAGAGCAGGAAACCCTCTTCGCAACACAAGGCGCCCTTCTCGAACTCCTTGACAAACTGAACAAGCAGTTCCGGGTAGAAAGTGTCGGGGATCTTGGATTTCTGATCAGCAGAAGGGACACTTGGCAAAGTAACGGGTTCGGGGTCTGCATACAGCTTTAAGGCAAAGGCAGAATCAAAAGAATTGGTGTGAGCAGGCCAAGCCTGACGAAGGAGTTCGCACTCGTGCTTTGAGGCTGGAAGAAAGAGAACCTGTTTCTTAGCGGTGAGACTGTCTCTAGCCCGAAGCTGAGTGTTAAATTTGAAGTCCTCCATGGTGGAAGCCTTGCTGCGAAGCTCTCGGACAGCGTATTGTTTGCGAGAAGACGAAGATCCGGCGTTTCGAGACGACATAGCGATTGTCGAGGAAGGATCAGTTGGGAGATGATGTTGAAGTTGGAAGTGAGAAAGAAAGCGGACTTAGAGAAAATTTTCGAAGTCCGGCAGCCTTTTATCCACGGTTCTTAAGAACTTCCCAGGACGTAATAAGCCACTGGGAAAATTCTAAGAATAGTAGGAATATTGTAATACTTACAAAGGTCAGAGAAATGAACTTTGTGAAGTTGCAGGATGTTGTGATTAGATCTCTTGATAATCACACTCGGAAATTAGGCGCTTCTATCGAGTTAGCCGCGGGTTTAATTATCATCAGTTGATCCCGAGGCAACCGAACAGATCTATAGCTTAATGAGTGGGAATACCATTGGGATATCGAGGAGATCAATCCAAAAGCTCGGATCAGTTGCAGTACCACACTCCTAAGGGAGGTACGAGCCTGTCTACCCAACCAGATGACCGGGGACGGTCAGATCTTTAGTTTGGGGGAGATAATACGCCCATTTTGCGTGCAGGCATGCAATGGCCTAATTTTAACGATTAGAGCCTGTAGAGTACTAAAGGACTGTAGTGAGCCCGAGCTGACAGTCAAACTTGTATCATGTTAATGCCAGGACGTCAGATCCAGACAGGAAAACACATCCTGACGAATAATAAGAGTTCACACTCGAGTCCCTTGGTCGGGGAGTCCTTCAAGACAAAGCCACCTCTGATATGAGCTATCAAGGGATTATCAACTTAGTTTTCAACGCCTAACGGCCAACTGAGTATGATACTGCACCGAGACGAGCTTAGAACCAATAGATCTATTCGTATTACCAGTGGGGATGGATTATTCAAGGCCCAGACTCAACAGATCTATTCACTCAGATCGAGTTTCGGGATGGATCAGGTCGCAGGAATGTGACTAAACGGAGAAACAACCAAAGTGTATCATCCCAGTTACATGTGGACGTTTCCTAAATGGGAAATAGACGCCTGAGATGTACAGCTTTGACCAGGAGTGTTGCAAGGGTAGATCTTTCGACTTCACCATTGTTAAACCTCTGGATCTATTCGATATATGCATATCGTTGGAAAGCTAGAAGCCAAACGAACCTATTGGGACAGGTTTCCCCCCTTTATATGTACTCCCATTCAGTTGGAGAGGCATACAACCGTTCACATAGCGGAATCAAATGAGGAAACGTTTGAGTTACCTGTGCAGGAGCTTATCCGTGCCCTTTAACCACCAGCATGTGGATGGACGCACAGACCAGGTCCGGATTCGAAGGTCAGGCAACTAGATCTCGACGAAGGACCACCAGAAATGGACATTTTACTTGTTTTTATCCTTTTTACTCTCTGTTTCTCTGGTGTTTGTATCGTTTCTCGTCCTATCTTTCCTTATTTGTATCAGATCTCGGACTCCGTTCTCTCAAATCTATAGATCTATTCCATAAAATAGTAAATTGGCTACAGATCTCTTCGTAGAAGTACTTAAGGACGTAGCCTACAAAAATATAGTTCAGGTTTTGTGCCCAGTTTCTCTGACTAGCTAACCTTTGCTCTCATACGTGAGGAGTAAAGGCTTTGTAAGCCGGGCGGTCTTCGAAAGTGGTTGTGAAATTCTCATCTCGTTAGGCCCGATATCTTGTCAGTTGATAAAGTCTCAGCTAGATTTGAATCGAAGGTAGACTCCTATCGTGGAGATACAGAGGGCTTGGTTCTTGGTTGTTCCAAGTGAGCGTTCAGAGTTTCGGTGGCTCTGTTCAAGCAGACGTGTGGTGATCGGTGATCCATACGAGCTGTGAAGGTTTTCTGTGATCGGTGATCAGTAGATCTTCAACCTGGTTCTGATAGTATTTGTGTGGTCATAAAGTCTGATCTATACGAGTTCTCTCGTTCCTTGTAAACCCTTTGAGTGGATCACTCACCCCCTTCGAGTCCAGATCAAAAGATCTGTACTTCCGTGTCACTTCGCTCTGTTGACCTGTATTGCGGATCCAGTAGATCTTTTAAGACTACCAGTTCGTTCTAAGGTATAAGATTGTGCGGAATCTCTGACAACGCCCCACACCTTGCTTAAATACATTTGACAAACGACATAAGAAGTATATTGGTGATCAGTGTTCAGTGATAAAGTCACTAGGTCATTAGATCTATCCAACGAAGCATTAAATTGCACCCTTCATATCCTCGTTAACGGCGCCAGCTACGGTCACGCAGTTCCATCGAATGAGCTCTCAAACAAAACCTAGGCCTATTAGTCCACGGCTAGCTCCTAGGGATAGTCTTTCTTCGATGGTTGTTTGGTCTGCCAAAATTGGCCTCCTCTGTCCTCTGTCCTCTGATCCTCCTAGCCTCACAAAACATGCATCCCCGCTTGGTGTTCATCTGATTGGATTCATCCTCCGTGAAGAGGGGGGAAAGACCGCGGCTGGAAGCAGGGGCTTCTACCCGTCCTTTTGGCATTATTATGGCTTGTTGTTCCTTTCTGTTTCATTTTCCTCCTTCGAATCCTTCTCCCATCTCCTCCTCTCCTCCATAGCGTTCCTTCTACCCCTCACACTCCTTATCCTCTTCATTCCCTGCTTTATCACTCTTCAACTGAAGAAGGTGTGTCGACTGAGGAAACAGGTCCCGTAGTGACGATTCACAAAGATTGCGTTCCCCTGTGTCCCAGAAGATCCATATGCACCAGTAGTTTTAGGAGTGGCAGGTAAAGAGTAAGGCTGGGGGGGCAATCTTCAGATCCGCGTCGCACTATTGACGAGTCACCAGTGAGAAGAGAATTTAGAAGTGGTGACGGTACAGTGATGGGCAGACAATAGAAAGGATGGACTCGGATTCTTTGATGTCTTGCAAGACCGATGAGCCATGCCAAGCCTCCTCAACCGACAGCTCCATGCAGTTATAACTTATCGCAAAGGAAACGGACGGACGCTCAAGGCACTAATTCTGGTTTGTTGGGCCGATCACGAACGAGGGAGAGAGTGACCGAACGAGTGCGTTTGGGACCGGGTATACGTTCAATAGTCCTGAGGCCTGAGGAAGAACTCATCAACTGTGCATATCCTACACATGGCTGCTCGTCCAGTAGTCTGGTCGAAGCACAAGGAGCACGCTTCGAGCTCGGAACATACAACGCTCTTGCCCGACCATCTATATCAATGCGGGAGATCCTGCACAGATGATAATTCAAAGTTGACTTCAGGTGAAAGGATAAGAGATGGGATGACGAAGGGTTCTTGAGCTGCGGATTATGTAAATAGTTTCAAGGGCAAGGTAGAGGGGTAGAGCTTGGAGAAGAGCAGGACCGGTAGTGGACGAGGAGAGAAACAGATATTTGTAGATTTTGTTGTTCGACCGCGGTGCTCTTCCCTTTTTTCAATGCCACCACGACTTTGAGCTATCCACTCGAGTCCATATCAGGGCTTGAGCATGAGAGCCCCGACTTTGAGACTACTACGCATGACACATCCTTTGGAATGCGTAGAACTCTGCAGCTTGTGCACGACACTATCCAATCCAGCATTCTTGCGAGTTAGGAGTATAGGAAACGAAAACCTGGTTCGTTGGAGGTGGAGACAGATAGGACCCCTGATAATACTGTGAGAGGATAAGTTCCCAAAGGGCCAAATTTGAGGTAAAATTTTGGGATATGTATGATGCAAAGAGCCAAATTTGGTCCAAATTTGGTCCAAATTTGACTCAAATCTGCGGTACACTGAAGGGCCAAATTTGACAGACCTGCTGAACCTTTTCAATTGTGGTTTCGTGAGGACAGTGAATGGTGTCCTTGTTTGTATTTGTTTGGCGTTTGCATGGCACAGAGGATTTTTCCTCTTTTTGAAATGAATGCGCTCTTTCTCATTCAAACTCTGGTCAATCTTTCTATTTTTCTCAAAATGTGCTCATGTTGCATGCAGAAAGTGTTTGCCTTGCTTTTGAACGGTGTTTTGACTGTAAAAATTGAGCTGTCTGTTTTTGGAGAGGTTTCCTGGAGATGATTCAGACGCTTCAAGTTCAAGGCCCTCATTGCTCAAGTGAGTTCTCAACTTTTCGTGCTCTATTCTTTGCTTATGTGAATGTCCACAGGCTGTTGGGCTCCATATTCAACTTAACCTGGTCTTTTGGTTGTTCCTGCGATGTCTGAGGCCCCCGGAAGCTCCTGCCAAACCTTGCCCAAATTAGCGTACTTTTGGGGCCGATTTTGGCGATTTCCCTGTCCGAAATAAGCTGAAATTAGCGTACTTTGGGCCTCAGAGCTGCGAGGCCTTGTCCAGCTTAGCGTACTTTGGCAGCTGGAGAAGCAAATTTTGAACTTCTACCCATCAATCATAATCTCAGCTAGATAAAGTTCAAAATAGATGATTCTGTACTCACTCTGTGCTGAAATACATCACAAAGTCAGTACATGTAGTCATTTTTGGGAAATTTTTTGAGATTTTGGAGAAATTTTTGTCTCACGTGACTATTCCCTGTCCGAATAAGCATACTTTAGGCTCAAAACGTAGCGTACTTTGAACCCCCATGAGCGGGTGGGGTTCTGCAGGAGCTTCTGGGGTCCTGATGTCTGAAGTTGTCTGCCACATGCCGAGTCATCTCATTTCACTTGGGTGCCGAAACCTTTGTACCATTGCGATATACTACTCTAGTCACTGCTTAGATTGAGGTACATGAGTAAAAACTGCAACTAAAGCTTCCTTCGCGAGCACTAAACCGTGCGCCACGGTTACTTTATATTTTTTGGGTTAGCTCTGCCATGTTTTACCCTTCTTGAGCATTTGTGTGGTGAGTGCATGTCATACACTTGGGAAAAATTGTGTTTTGGAAACTTTGGGACCTCTCAAAAGCCTGGGAGGACTTCAAAAATTTTTCATAGGAACGATACAAAAAGGGCCAAATTTGGACTCAAATTTTGAGGTCCCATGAAAAGGGCCAATTTGGGCCAATTTTGCATCTGAGAAAAAGGGCCAAAAATGGGTATCCTCGGCACTGAACCTCTAACCATATTATCAGGGGTCCTAGACAGATGCTACGAACGTGAGCTTAAGCTGTGACCGGGGGGATGGCAACGGAGAATTCCGTGAAATCGACTAGTGCAACACCCCCCGTGAGAACTCAAGGTTGCCGTGATAAGCGATGCGGCATCTGTACAGCCGGTGTATGGCATGTCTGAGGCAGCAACTCCAGTTATGGTCTCAGAAAGTCTTTACACATTGAAGAAACTAATGAGAATATGGATTTCATACTAGATACATTAATCTGATTTGCCTCCTTTACTGTATGTACCTGCCCGTGCCCTCTTTGTATATGTATGTACAGTAATAGTAGCTGCTCTATCTCTTTTCAAAACCTCTCTCCTTGCCACAGAGATCACATTGAACAGTGTGATAACAGAATTTTTCGCCTTCCTGAGAGTGGTGGTAGATGGTGTGTAGGATAGGACTATTGTTGATATGAATTTCAGCTGATTCACGAAGAGTCGGCGCAATTTTTCATCCCATTTTGTAGACCAAAGAACGGAAGATGTGAGGCTACTAATGTTAGGAAGTGACAAGAGACTTTGGGGAGGCAGTTTTATGGACTCAGAGATAAAGAGGTTAATAAGAGATATATTGACAGATAAGGATGGCATTTTTGGTGTAGTTTGTGTCCGTCGCGCGCTCGCAACACCACTATCAATGGTGAATCGGTACATCATTGGTGGTAGAAATCAGAGTTAACGCCGCTCGGCCGCAACAACCATCAACAGCATTTCGTAGTTCTCACGGGGGGGTGTTGCACTAGTCGATTTCACGGAATTCTCCGTTGCCATCCCCCTCCATCCCCCTGGCTGTGACAGATTTGTACTCTACATGACTGACCAAGTTGACTGTGCCATTGTCTATTACGACAGTCAGCTTGAGAATGAGGGGAGGAGAGTTGGGGATGAATGGGTGGGATGAGTGATGTTGATGGTACGTCTGTCATTGAGATGTGCGCAACGCGTGTCTGAAATATATATGCCCAAATCATCGTTATCGCGTCCCTCGTCTATGTACTATGGTGGTTACGGCAGTTGTTGGGACTAGGATGTTGTGATTTTTGAAAATCACTCGATTCCGAGTGCTCAGTTTGTTCTGTGCACTCAAGATAATTTATATACGTTGCTTTAACAATACTTCACTTCATCATGTACTTTGATGCACATAGGAGGGAGAGATGAACACTATGAAAAATAATCTTCTGCTGGAATTGAAGCATGATTGTACTTGAAGCACCAGGAACAGTAGTAAGAAGATATATGAGGAGGTACCAGAGGACATTCCAATGATGAGAATGATGTTATGAACATCATCACCAATTTTTGTAGGGACTGGATATGAGTCGAGCTCTCAATGAGTGAGCGAAAGTGGAGAGGTGCTCTGGTGTGACTCCAGGGCTATGCCGGAGGGCGGCCAACTCATTAAGCGCCTGCTGGCGCCTGATTCTTGTGCAATCTCGGTGATCATTCAATCTTGCAAGGTTCTGCCGAGCTGTGCCACATCGCCGATCAGTAGCTTCACTGTGACTGAACGTGTGACCAGTGTTCACAACATCCCAAATTTCCTTCGGTCATTGCCCGCTGCCTCACTCAACTCTCAAAAATACACAGGGATTATTTCAGAGGTCAAGGACCTGATCACCAATCTTGCTATGTACTTTGTTATTTTTAATGTTTCCAAATGATTTCAGGAAAAAAAAATTTCAGATTCTTACAACTGCCTTGATCACCATAGTAGAACGAATAAGAGGGAGGTTTGATTATTTTCCTCTATTTCGTCTCCATTCTATCATATTATGTTGGCTGAGATTCTTGAAAGTACAATCACAGGACGAGCTGAAGGCTGCTGAAGGATGGTTGTCCGTGTCCGACGTGAGGTCTTCAAGGGAAGCAAAAGTGTCGGAAAAATGGTTAGGGTTTCGGGATCCGCATCGAGCTCGTTTGGCGCGACGTTGACTCCTCATTTAAATCATACCAAGTACAGAGAATCGGCAATTCTCAGATCTCAGAACTTGCTCAGAACACCCAGTGGCCTCTCCTCCACCTCCTACTCTAACGCTCACCAATACAATATCCGCTATCGATTCCACCTTGACAACTCTTCTCGTATACTCGAGTAACAACTGAAATCTATCACTCGACTATCACCGGTTTCGCATCACCTGCGCATCACTGTCGCTCAAGTCCTTCGCTCTTGTTCTCGACCTCGACCTGGAGTTCGTCCTCCACTTAAAGATCCTCATTGTTTTGGCGGTCGACCTCTTCTTCGAGTACCTTCAAAGCCTGAGCATAAATATTTCAGTACATGCACAACCTAAGGAAGTCAAGTTCCAAGTACAACCTCGACGTCGCTCCCCAGCTAACTGGGTATTGCGCGTTGCTTTTTGACCCTTGTATTTCTGGAACTCCTGCACATAATTCTCCTGCGCCTCTCTCCAATTTGGCATGGCATCTGTACTCATCGTGACGCCTTCCTTTACAGCATTTTTGGCCAAGTCTTCCAGGAATTCGTTGCAATATTGCACTCCTTCCAACCCTTGGTCCAACTTCTTACTGCGGATGTTGTTTTTTGTAGTTTCAATGACCTCAGCGGAATTGCCTTTGTGAAAGGTAATACTGCCAATCAGCTTCTTGCCACGACCAAGAACATTGAACTCTTGAATCTTTTCCAATCTCTCATGTGGGTTTTTGTGATTGTCGCGTCTTCCGGTGGGAGTAGGTACCACACTGATGTCATGAGGCCCGATGTGTAACTCGACGTATTTGGAAATATGGTAGTTTGGAAATCGCACATCAAAAATGAGGTCTGCAATGCGATTTAGCAGCCTGTAAGCCTACAAGAAAGAGATATAACAGCGTCTTACCGTAAATTTCTCCTTTAGTTCTGGAGGCCTCAGCTCCAGCGTCAGCCGGAGTGACTAAGCACGGTATTCAGCAATCGCTCAAACGAAAGACGATCAGCAGCGATCTCTTACCTGAATCCTCTGCAGGTGTATCTGCATATGTGTATGCCTCGGTAGCTGGTGCCTTAGCTTTACTTTGATTGGACGACGATCCAGCAAGGTCAGCCGAATTGACTAGCACATTTAAAGTTCAGCCAGTTCATATGAGAAAGATGAGTAGCAATAGTCTATTACCTGGGACCTCTGTGCGATGTGTAGTATGTGCCTGTTCAACGGTTCCGGGTGCCCTACTAGCTTCACTAGGCTGAGACGACGGCCCAGCTAGCACAGTATCAAGCCAGCTGGTTCCACTCTGATACGACGATCCAGAATCAGCTGTCCCGCCCAGCACAGTATCATACCAGCCCTTTGGAGGAATGCTGGCAGCCCTAGCGATAGTGGCAAAGCATAAGAAGAGCAGGAAGGTCGAGAGTATCCGACGCATGGAGGTCGAAGACGATTTTATACTTGTGAGTGAGAGCATGAGCACGAAGAAATCGATGTCAGATTTGACCAGCAAATCTTGTTCTAGGTTTTAAAAAACGTTTGACGCAGTCAGTGACCTTCAGTGACGGGGGGAAAAGATGGGAGGAAATGAAAGAACGCACTGATTAAATCTTCTATGCGATTCCTGTGTTGCAACGTTCACACGGATATTCCCTCAGAGTGGGCTGTATCCCGACGTATCTTATCCTGTCCCAATGGAACAGCACTGATCTGAAAACAGAATGGCACATTGACGCGGACGGTCTAAGAGAACGGAGTTCATACATCATGTATTATCCTGGGCATTTGTCGTACATTCAACGTTCAAATTATGCGCTGTTCGCTTCTTCCAGTGAGTCTAAACCCGAGTTTCTTGCTCTGGATTTGCAGCCATTGCGTGTATCGTTACTAAGAGCCCGTCGTTGAGAATGTTGAAGAAACGCTAGTACCGACAGGCAAGGACCTGCGAGGACGTGAAAGTAGCTGCGAGAGAATTCAGCGGATGTTCGGTCACGTTCTGGCGCTAACATTCTTTCTCTCTTCCATGCCCTTCCACGCCCAATACCTAATAGTAATAGTAACATGATTTATTCCACAAGACACCGACGACTTCGAGCTCGATTCTCTAGAGGTCAGCCTCCTCGATGATAACCCATGAAAGTCCGTTCTAGCAAGAATTCAAGGATCTCAGTCGTTAAGCCATGGTAGGGAACTAGGGAATGATATGAAGAATGAAGAACGGAAAATATTATTATCAGCTTGAGGCTAGAGGTACGCTCGGTATGAATTTCCAGCGCAGTGCACTGTTCTTAGAAATACGACCTCTTAGACACCCGTCATCGGAATCACATCCGCCTGAACTCATCGTTCCTCAAAACTACTACAATCTGCTCATCGAAATAAGCCATGTCACGTATATCCTCCGCGTTCGAGCGCAAACAGAAGAAGGGGTGGTGTCATAACTTCCGGGGACCCTTGAATTTTTGCTCCAGTCTTGAAGCCACTGCCTTCTACTCTACGATGTCCTCTCCAATGTCGTTCCACCCCAGATTCATTTTGCATCGTTCAACTATATTTCATGCTTTCCTTCTACAACAACTACCTCCTGTTCCACCCAATTTCCACTCTTCTCCTTCTGCCCTGATGCTGCTCGAAGCCGCCATGACAAAACTCAGAGTACAAAGACCATCACTATATCATATCAGCCAACCAAACTCTATGCCCAAGTCGACATCGTCTGTCAGACTGACGCGATTCGACTGCAAGTCAATCAATCTACATCGTACAGCTCCCTGGTGAGTAGAAATCAGAAACTACCAGTAATACCACCGTCTTACATTCATCGATCCTTGTTTAGAACGTCGAGTTCGTGTTCTTCCCATTGAATTTACTAGGACCTTATAGTATTCAACTCTACCTCTTAAAACCCCGCTTCTAGTACTCGAAACTCGCAAGAGCACTGGGTTGTGTAGGGCACAAAATGCGGAGGTCTACGCAATCGAAGCAAGGCATTGTGCATGGGCTCAATGTTGTGGTGTGCTCAAGGTCTGGCGTCTAGAAGCGTTCCGAGTCAAGAAAGGTCAAATGTTGACTCCATGACCATTGGATGCTAAGAATGTGGAGTCCACCCACCACCACCGACTCTTCTGCCTTCTTTTCCCTCTTCCCACTCCTCCAGTCAAATCTCGTCCTCGAACCCAATCGTGCAACGCAAAATGAACATTGCCACAACACCACTCTTTTTCTGTCACACCTTCCCTCGTCCAAACAGATGATACCTATCGACGCTGGCTATCGTCAACATACAATAATAGCGTGGAGTTGTGGGCCGAGAGAGCTTCGTATAACAGTTTCATTCAGATTCTTTCTGAAATCTATCAATCGCTGTCGCAAGAAATAACAATGCCTCCCGTTCCAGAACCACGATCATGAACTCCCTCCACGACGTCCCTTCATTCTCAGCTGACCCAGAGGCGATATACCATTGTCGCCTTTGAAGTGTTGTGGATTTTCTAGCGAAATGAGGAAGAGGGTGAAGAAACAGGATCGGGAAGGGAGATAGGACTTTTGGAACAGAAAGAATCACAAACGGACTGCCTCTGTTTATTCAAACCCAAACCTGGTCGTCTTCCTCCGTCCGTTCTCCCAAACGTACGTCGATTCCGCGAACCATGTTCCTCTTCACAGTCTCCATCGATACAGTCATTGTTCGAGTTACTCCCACACGTCCCCCTCCGTTATCAAGCACACATCCACGGGATCCCATTCCATTCCATCGTTCTACAGGGCTTTCGAGACCCGCCGGTGCTCGTTCCACCCCATAGAACCCCATAAGCCCAACTCTATCCGTTCATCCTTTGGTATAGCGGAGTGTCGTCGACAACGAAAGAGTAGACACATAAAATCCGTGATCTATATTCTTTGCCTGAGGTCCTTGGTACTTCCGTCTCAACGATATGCTACGTTGAAGTACACCCATTACTACCACACCTCTTCCCACCCTATCACCCTCCTCCCACTCCTCTGTGCCAATTCTCATCTTTCAAAACCAGTCGTGGCAACGCTGGACACTTGCCGACCCCACTCTTTTCCTGTCAGTCCAACCCCTCGTCCAGACACAAATAGCAGATACCTATGAGTACTCGGTGTCAGTCGGTATTGTCAATAGTATCTCTCACGCGGTTCTCCCTATCATCGGATCGAGACGATTCAGAGTCGAGAATCGATCCGAGTCCAATTCTGAAATCAGAGGCTTTACATCCAGCCGACGGGGACACAGAAGATTTTACAGGACCACCGGTCCCAGCAGTCATTCAGGTAGAACGATACTCGGCGTTCCCTCTTCAAAGAAACCACCTTCGACTGGTGATCAGATATCTCAGCAGAATAGCGACCTTTTCAGTATTGCAGCGAACATACCAAGATTTGATTTATCTTGCTCTCCAAGCCTTCAAGCTTCAAGCTTCAGCTTCAGGACCCAGTCTGCTACATAGCCATTGCTTTTACCGAGCACGGGAAGGGATCATACCGATGCACACTACGGATTCTGGCAGAAGACACGCATGGTCGAGCCGCGAGCGATTTCGTGCCTGTCATGATTCATCGAGGGAGCTCCTGGGAGCTCCTTTGAAGTTTGGAGTAAGGGCTAGTAGGGTTGTTTGGAGTCGAAGTATGTTCACCTTCTCCAGCTTTCGTTGGGCTCTCTGACCTTAGTCTACAATACCTGACTCCTTTCAAGTCAGTGGTACGATAAGGAATCGGAGGCTCTGTGAGGGTGTTTCGAATCTTTCAACTTCATGTGGCGTCTGCGGGCATCTGCGTTCGCTTGAAGTCGTTTGAAACTCTGAGGTCGTTTGGCGGCTGGCCCCAATTTTTTTACCCGTTCACGAATCACAGCCCTCTACTCACAACTAGGCTTACAAAAGGCAAAACCAACTATCAGCCCACATCTTTCTTCCAATCTTCGTTATCCTCCCTCAACTTCAAGCTTGCGCTGGTCCGGTAAGAGTTATACTCTGTATCACTCGGTCTCAGTCGTTCATTGAACTGATTCATGCATACATAGCTTTCTTTCGACCTATTTTCTTCAGTTGGTAGTCTGGATTTGCTGGCAAATTCCCAGACAACGTTTTTTCACTTCGCTATCTTTCAACTTGGTATGTTGATGAGTGTCATGAGGAGCTTCTAACTTGACTGACAGCCCTCACAACTAGTAACACAAACGCAACGTCTTTTGGTTTCCGTTCACCGTTGACCTATACTATCAATTTCAACTCGTATGTTCATGCTTTTCTTCAAGTCAATAGCCGAACTCTGATTTCTTTCAATGTTGCTACAGTATCGAACATGCTCTTCGTTGCGTTCCGCTCAAAACTTGCTGGGCTCTGTGTCATCATGGGCGTACTGGCAGTTCTTACATCGGCTTTGCCTACGCCGCCTGGTGACAAACAAACTCAGGGTGAACCCACCGGGGTTTCGTTCGATGTATTGATTGTCTGGCCTAAGCCAAAAGATTCCATCCATCTGAACGGCCAATATTCTGTGTCCTTCCGACAGAATAAACGAGACGGCACAACCTATTTTCGTTATCGATCGATCAGCGTCTATCTCCCACCTGGTCGTTCACCCAGTGAAATCGATGATCCCTGTGCTGCGGGAATCGCTAAACTAGATGAGATCGATTCGCTGACATCGGGCATTGTCGCAGCGAATGTGGGCAAACTGTACATCACCAAATCTCAACTGGAACGTTTGCTCAATGGCATCCTGGAGCCAGACCTTCCTGCTTACTTTGAAGGGGGCGATGATCAGGCTTTTGTTGACCACGCGATGGATCGTATCACCAAGCATGAGGGTTTCAAAGAAAACAAATCGGGGATCAAGCAATACGAAGAGCACAAAGAAAAGAACGCGGGATACAGGGAAAGGCTGAGGAAGGAAAAGTTTACAGATAAACTGTCTCCTGAGCAAAAGGAGCAGTTGGCTCGGAATCCGAAAGCGTCAGTTTGCTAGGTCGTTGCTTCGATGCAGTGATGAGGAGCGTAATCACTGCCTCAGTAGCGAAGTCCAAGCGCTCTGAGCTTGCTGCTTTGAAGCACGTTTATCCTCAGGTGGGTTGATTATTACCTTCCCCGTATCGAAACAAAGACTGATCTGACTTCCTCTGTGCCAGTGTTCGATAGGATCATCTCAGTGTTGCTTCGATGGTCTTCGAGTCATGTATATGTATGCTATTTCTTCAAATCCTTTCTGTAGTCCGAAATTCGAATCGATCGTCTCTTTGAGTCTTATGAAAAGAACGCCCCGGCGCTTATATTTGATCCTCCTTTATTTTGCTACATCCAGAGCTTTCACACCAGCGAAAACGAAGCAAAGTAGAGGTAGAGGTGGAGTAGAGGTGGAGTTTTAAGTAGAGAAGCTGCTAGGAGTAGATCCTACGATGCCTCTACCAAGCCTCTACTTCTGAGTTCAAAGCACAAGTACATAAGCGCTCGCCGCAGTGCTGTATTTCGGCCACCACCGGCATTCGTGCTCGCCGCTTGACGGCGGGCCTGCCGAAAGCTTGAACACCGCCGACTGGACGGTACTCACTGTTCGAGGATCTGCATTTGCTTCTAAGTATCATCTTGGAAGAGACCCTCTCACTGAGAGTCCCAACACTACTAGCTATCTCCCAATACTATTGCCAGAGATTATAAATAGTAATATTTGGTGCTGCAGTCATCCGGCATTTCCACAGTCAGCAACTGAATGATTTCCTTTCTTTTCTTGAGACTTTGTGCAACGCTGCATAAATATGTATGAAGATGCATCTTCGAGGTTCGACGACGTCGTTCTTATCCGGCCATTGGTGTGAGCAAGGTACAAAGACCAAACGGCTCTGAGCGGCCGCCGGCAACTGTGTGATTCGGCAATGTGACTCCAGTTGATTCAGTGCTACGGTGGAGCTCTACTTTTGAAAGCCACCCTCAGAGTAGAGAGGGAAGCTCTACTTCCTACCTCTACCTCTACTCTACCTCTACTCTACCTCTACTCTACTTTTATTCAAGTTGTCGCTGGTGTGAATGTCCTCGCTACATCGAACCTTATTGACCCATGAGGGTCCCTCGAACCCTTAGAAGAACAAGTTTACTCTTCGTGAACTAGAGACGGCTAGCCAGGCTATTATTTGGCCAACGCGAGTGTTTTCAACCTCGAGTGTTCTCTTCGCGTTTCACAATAGACCACTCTCGATTGAAGAAGAGGTTCTTCACGAAGTTGAACATCAAAGAGTCGGTGTGAATAGGTCTGGATTGCGTTATCCTAGTCTCCCGAGTCGTTATCCCGGTGTGCACAGAACCTAGAGTACACCCTTTCTATCTCTCGACCTCCCAGGCTCCCACTACCACCACTACCTCTTCCTTCTTATTTCCTCCTTCCCACTCGTCCGTGACTCTGTGTCAACTGTCATATTTCCTCACTCGTGCAATGCAGAACCCCAAATTCCTTGCGATCCCTCTCTTCCCCCCGTCACTTCACTCCTCGTCTGCGGCCATGTAAACAAACACTTTAGCAAGCACCTATGAAATTCGTTTTCGTTGGATAACAAATGGCTGTTCTGCGACCATTGCGTGGTTTGTTGCTGAATCTATCATGAGAACGATGCTCAACGTTCTCACAAATGATATCGATATCGCCAACTTTCCCTATCGTCGTTCTGCAACGTCCCTTTCCCTGAACCAACCAATCGAGTGGAACATAATCTTGACTCTGGAAGTGACATGGATTCTCCGCGGCATGAAGGAACGCGACCAGATGGACGTTGACAATAGATATCCGTTCAAGTTACTCGCCGCACGTACTCCAATGCTGAGAGACCACACCCTTCTCTTATCGAGTACGCGTATACAGGATCTTTAACAGGGCCTTTGAGGAATGATGACGCTTGTTCCTACCCAACCTATCCCATAAGCCCCGACGCCGTCCCCTCGTCGTTCTGTAGCCCAGTCCTGGCAACATCAAAAAGCAAAGAGTGGACGCAAAGAATAACCCGTATCGAAAGCAAGCTCGGGGAATTGGATAGTACGAGGAAAGAATGCAGAGACTTCGATGGTAAGGAATATGTTGCTTTCCTCAGTCACTCCATTCACTTATCACTCTTCCATACAGCAACTAATGAAGGCAAAACAAGCTGAGGCGGCGAGAACAAAGCCAAGGAATCCTTTGATCTCGACACCCTAACCATCCTCCTTCCCCTTTTTCCCATACTCCATGCGTCAAATGTTCAAGGTCCCTACCACAGCTCCCTGACGCGTTGTGTACACCCACAGGGAGACGGAACGTCGGCCTTGCGGGCGTTGTTGGAAAGAAGTGTTCGAAACATGTTTTTGGGATGTCATATTGAGTTTTGGCATTTGCGAAGATGGGCTACCCTTACAACCATGCCTTCCCCTTCCTTGTGCCGACTGTTGATGTTTTCTTTCACATCACACTCTCGACACCCAACTCTTCCCGGAGGTCATTATTCTTCGAAGATGGCGGTGCAGGGCTGTTCTTTCGGATTTTCTTCGTCAATGACGCTTATTCTGGGGCATTCACGAAGTGGTTTATGCTCATTGAACCAAATGCGAATAATACTGGAAGATTGTAGGCCTCTGTCGATGGCAACAAGAGCAAGGGAGATGATTCCGAGCGACCAATTCCAAGCGAGAGTGGACGGATAAAAGAGTGTTCTCACTTCTTCCCAGTTCTTCCCCCTTCCAGGGCCTTCCTTGAATCTCCCCCTCCGTCGCATGGCCGTTTCATGAACATGAACGAAGGTTAGAGATCATGATCATCAATTACCTTCAATCACTCATCAGCCCGGTTCAAAACTGTTCAAAAACAGCGGCCTTTGAGCTGTTCTTGGCGCGTTTGAGGTATTTTTTTTTGCTCCCAACCACCAACTACCCGAGTGAGCCCTAGCTTCAACCTTGCGCTTTCCGAGTTTCTCCCAAATACAACAACCCAAGATTTGCTGGTCAAATTCAAGTATCTGTTAGTGAGTGCACGCTTATTTCTAAAGAGGATATCTTCTCACTTCGAAATCCATCAAGCCCCTACTTCGCATATGTGTTTATTCCGATTTTCTACGTGGCATTCGCTCGTCGCCAGCATGCTCCTCATTTTGATGATCGTCACAGCGATCGCAGCACCCATCGAATCTTCAACTGCGAAACCAAACAATAGAATCAAGAAAGCCATCAAATATCATAAAAAGACAGCAGTAGTGAGTGCCACTACCCTGACGTATTTTTTTCGAATACTAATCAGACTGTGTCCAATGCAGACTCGGACGAAGACCAAGACCCGTGAGTATTTTGTTGGGTTTGAACCCTAAAACCTCCTTGTAATGGATGATCGACTCATGATGCATTGGTGTACAGTTCAACGATATGATGTCGTCGTATGCCGAAGAAACACATCCAAACATCGCAGTGTTTATTTGGGACGCAAGCGACCCGAGGAATCATACAGTCCAATGGAAGTCTGGACAGTGGGTTTGAAATTAAGCGAGAGTGTATACAGTGGCTGGTGGGGCTATCGGACCAAGAAGACAAGATCACCTCCATTCAAATGGACTGCCGTCAAATCGACTCAACGAAGAGGGCTCACTGGAGCAAAAATCATTCAGGATTCCATCAAAATTGGCTCAGTGAGCATGCCGACTTCGATCAAGCACTCGGTGGTTCAAGCTGTGAACAAGAAACTCCTTCAACATAAATCTACCGAACTCCCCAGCCTTATATACAACAACCACACCCTCACGTTCTACTGGGAAGAGTTGTCCCGCAATCCACAGGTGACCGGCCTTGATTTCACGCTCGACACTTGGGTGAACATATTTTTCACTGACATGGTCAAAGTGGAGGGTTCTGGCGCAGGTTTTGCGGTCACGGAGCCCTGGGAGCGTGAACTTTACGCTCAGATTCAGAACGGAGAGCTCGGCATTGACGACATGCTCAGACTTGTCAAGGAGCTCTCGGTGGAGAACTCGGTGGAACCAGTGTGGGAGAAGGTAGTGGAAAAAAGGCATGAGGAACTTGAAAGTGAGAGGTCGGCTTTCTCGCACAGAACATGACTTACACTAATCAATGATGGATTAGGGACACCCGTCGAACACA
This sequence comes from Lentinula raphanica, assembly GCA_027919835.1. Lineage (NCBI taxonomy): Eukaryota > Fungi > Basidiomycota > Agaricomycetes > Agaricales > Omphalotaceae > Lentinula > Lentinula raphanica. Next base: position 1,733,205 of record JANVFP010000005.1, on the reverse strand, counting down.
AGATCGGCGTAACTCGTCAAACAAAGGTCGATGGACCTATCGACACTTACAAGCAAACGGAAACGGTGATAGAGTCCAACGAAGTCTGGACGGTGGGCTTGAGGCCAGTTGCAGTTCGTGATTCTGCTGGGGCAAAAGACATAGTCCTCTATGGCTATCGTTCCCAGAGGGACAGCTCGTCTCAATGGGGAGCAGTGAAAGCTGAAGGCAGCTTCGCTGGCGCACCGTACCTTGTACAAGCAGAGACCATGGATTTGGGCACTGCGACTATGTCACCCTTGACAGAGAAGGCAGTGCTCATAGCCGTGGATCAAGCAATCAAGACGAACCATTACGACGAACTCCCCAACTTGTTATTCGCAGACCACGTCGTGATGCTCCTTTGGGAAGAGTTGAACTCGCGCTCGAAGGCGAGTCCTCCGGAAGTTACCAACCTCTCCTTTGACCTCTTGAATTGGAGAAATCTTCGCAATATGATGCTTCTACAGCTGGGTTCTGCGGCAGGTTTTGAAATCACGAGGGATATGAAGGAGGAGTGGGAAATGTACACCGACGCTATTGATAAAGCTCAGTGAATAGTATTGGCCGTTATCAACGCTCCACAAAAAAAAAAAGAATAGTATTGGCCGTAGAAGCTATTGTGACCACAATGACCATTTCAGATTCCTTCAATCTATCGGGGCTCTACCTTTTAGGACTGATATCAAGTAGAGGAATACAACCTCTACATAGATATCTACCTCTACCTCTACCTTCAAGTAGTGCTGTTTTCGCTACTGTGCACGTCTCCGAGGCGTGATCATGGGAGGATTCAGCGAATGTTCGGCGCCGGCGCTAATGTCTCCTCTGTTTAGGACGTTTTCCACTCAAGCTCGATCTTCTAGAGATCAGCTGTGCATCACCTGAGCCTGAGCATCTATCACGAACTAACACTCCTCGATAACCACCTGTGAAAGTCCGAGTTCTAGCAACATTAACGATTCTCAATCACCTTTAGGCATATATCTTCTCCGTCCATCTCCACTAAATTCTCCTTCTCCTCCTCTTACAAAGTCGCAACAAGCCGCTCGAAAAGACACCATCAAGCAAATGAACTCGATGCCCAAGCTGACGTTTCCAATGTCGTCTTCCAGACCAAAAGCGATTCGAATATTGTTCGAATAAGTGTAGAGAGTTCGGGGACATCAATCTCTCCGGTGAGTAGAACATTATTATCTTCATGTTTTTCCGAATGTTGAGCTCACGCCGTTACTCACTTCAGAACATCGGAGCGTCGGTCTCCTCCGCCTCTGACGAATCCGTGTCTTTTACTCCGAAGTTGAAGAATAGATACTACTAGGCCATGCTCTGAGTAGTAAACTGACTCCAGGAATCGGAACAGGGAAGGTTGCAGGAGGGGAAGCTGGGTATACGATTCCAGCGAGGAGAAGGACGGGCAGCTTTCTGCCGAGTTCTACTACATCTTCTCCCTACTATGGCTCTGGTATTATCGCTGCTGAATAGTACGTTGGTGTTGGATGAAGACATCCAAAAAGAAGGTAAGGAACACCTTGCGCTGGATTTCATTCCTTTGTTTCATTCACTCATCGCACATATTACGGTACAGCAACCAAGGAAAGTCAAAGAAAGACTGAGGCCGGAATCTCTCAACGTCAACTGTAAGAATTTAGTCTGTAACCCGTTTCAAACACCCACCCCTCATCCTCTTCAAAGTTCACTCTTCTTACTCTCCCCACCTGCTCGACGCAAGTAAATCCTAATACGACTGAACTTTACTGTTCTATTCCGCAGGAAGATAAACTATCGCTTCTGCTGCAGCCTGTTGAGAATAGAAACCTTCGGGCCCCTCCGTCGTCGACGCCTCTTATTCCTACGGGCCACGGCTCTGTTAGCAGTGTTACTAGTTTCATGTTCGTTCACAGCTTTTTTTTCTTTTTCTACTCCCAACCAACAACTTTCAGCCTTCTCAAGTTTAACCTTGCTTCTTTCCTCGAGTATCCTCCTCAAGAGAATCCAACTTAAAATTTGCTGGTCAAATTTACGTGAGCACACCGTTGTTCTTAGAGAGGGTATCTTCTAATCTACTTCAAAATCCACAAGCCTACTTCACCTATGTGTTTATTCCGATTCTCTACATGGCGCTGGCTCACTGCCAACATGCTCTTCCTTTCGATGGTCATTGCAGCAATTGCAGCACCCGTACAACCTGAATTGAATTGGAATCCTGATGTAAGTGCTGCTATTCCACTCGTTTGTCTGGATACTCAATCCGTTTTCAATGCAACTGAAGACTCTGCGTGTCTCATTGGCCAACTCCAAAACTCGTAACATTGCGATGAACCATCCTAAGAAATACAATGTCGTTGTATCTCAAAAGTCCACGTCACAATCCTCCAAAACTCATGATGCATACTTGACACGCAAAAAACCTCACGAATTATACAGTCCAACGGAACTCTGGACAGTGGGCTTGCAAGCAGCCGACAGTGATGTCGGCTGGTGGGGCTATCGAACTCAGAGGACAGACTCTCCTCCTTTCAAATGGACTCCCTTGAAGGATAAACACCATGGCCTCGCTGGAGCGCAAGCAACTAAACACGTCAAACCTATCATAATCGGCACCGTGACCATGCCACAATCGATCAAGCGTGCTGTGACTTCAGCCGTGAACAAAGAACTCATTCAACATCATTCTACCGAACTCCCCAGCCTCATATACAACAACCACACCCTCACATTCTACTGGAAAGTGCTGTTGACATACGCCGAAGGTGACAATCCACAGGTTACCGGCCTCCGAGAAGGTTTCAAGCTCGAAAACTGGGTAGACTCGTTCTTCACTGGCATGGTCAAAATGGAGGGTTCTGGGGCAGGGTTTGCAATCACGGAGCTCTGGGAGCGTGAACTTTACGCCAGAATCCAGAACGGCCAGCTCGATATTGACCGCATGCTTAAACTTGTCAATGAGCCCTCCGTGAGGGACTCAGCGGAATCAGTGTGGGAGAAGGTACTGGAAAAGCTACGTGAGGAACTAGGACCAGTCGAACTTGGACAAGGTGAGGAACTAGGGCTAGTCGAACCTGAACAAGGTGAGGAACTGGGGCCAGTCGAACTTGAACAAGGTGAGAGGTCTGCTTGCTCGCACAGAAATGACATGATATTGACTGTTCTTGCTAACCTGCTTGCCTTCTTGACGATTCTTGCGGCCGTCACATCGCTTGTATGTACCTCCTACTGGAATGGCAGGTCAGCCAAGTAAGAATTCTAAAGAGAGTGTATGTGCTGTTCCAATCATTAACAACCTTGGCATACTTAAGACTTTTCTCAGACTCGGAAACTGCGTGAGTGTTTGATTCAAGTCACGAAGCCTGCAGCATCATGATGGATTATGGACAGCCGTCGAACACAAGATCGTCTTAACCCGTCAAACGAAGGTCGGCAGAACTATAGATACTTACAAAAAATCGGACGCGGTCATAGATTCCAACGAAGTCTGGACAGTGGGTTTGAGGCCAGTCACCGCCACATTCCCTGATTCTGCGAAGGCGATAGACATGATCTTCTACGGCTATCGATCCCAGAGGGATGGCAGCTCGTCTCGATGGGGAGCAGTCAAGGTTCAGGGCAGCTTACTTGGAGCGCGGTACCTTGCTGGGTTTCGAGCTGCGACTCCCTTAACCACACATACATACCTTCCTCATACTCATGGAAATCATACTTGCCCCCGTGCCTTCTAAGTTGGTCTTCGATAGCCCTCTTCCTCGTGGTTCTGATTTTCGCATACGAAAGCCTGAGTCCTGCGTTTCTTCTTTGTAGCTGCAAAATTCGTATAGTCAGTAAGTCGACAGTAGAAATCACCTTGTCCCAGTCGAGCATCTGCCACGTAACCTCTTCGATATCGAAAGAAAGTACCGGATGGGTCCCGTACAGGAGGTAGTACGGTGAAAACCCTGTCGCCCTCGAAACCGAAATTCTGATCGCAAAAAGACCTGCATTCAGTAAGCTCGGCCACGTTCCTAAGGCATCTCCGGCAGCCTTCACGATAGCTTCTACAAGCGGAACATGAGCTCTCTCAACCACTCCGTTACCCTGAGAGTGGTACGGCGTAGATACTACCACCTGACACCTGTATTGAGTGGCTAACAATTCTTTCACCTCCTTTTGAAACTCTGGTCCCGCGTCCATGGATATGAACGGAACGCAACCGAACCTGCAAACGATGTTCTCATAAATGAAGTTAGAAACTGCACTCGCCGTCAAAACTTTCAGAGCCTTCGCTTCAGGCCAAAGAATATTAGGTTCAATCGCGTGTATGATATACTTGAACCCACCCGCCCCCATCGGCATATGGATACTATCCAGATTGAAATGCCTCAGCATGGGGGACTGCCACGAAACGTCTTGCGGTACCAATGGAATTCTCCGAGCCAGTTTCTGACATTCGATGCACGACCTCACGAAGTAGGAAACTGCTTCGAACATATTCGGCCAATAGAACCGTTCTGAAACCTGTTTGTAAGTAGCGTCTCGGCCGCGATGACCTACCTCTGGGTATTGGCAGGCCTCTGCCAAAATCGTGATTCCCACGTTAGTGCCGTCCGGACCATCACCCGCTAAGCATAGGTGGAACATTCTCCAGGTTTGCTCGAGTGCCAACAGATTATTCCAGCATTACACTCAACTGGAGAAAAGTATTCGTTAAGTTATATTAAATGTTTTTGTCTACTCAAAACTCACAAATGTACTTATTTACAATGAAATTCTATATGATATTGAACAACATTGAGCGAGGTATCTGGGAAATTACTGAAAGTCGTAGACAGTTACACTCAGAATTAACATCGGAATAATGTCCAGCAAACTTCGGGGGCACACTGGATCCACAACGAGTCTGGTGGCAATTGCGCCGCGGGCAGAGGTTGCGCTATACGTAATAGGCGATTGCCCGACTTTGTTGCTTGACTTTTGCATCCTCAACGCCTTGTTAACGCGTCCTTGACGTGCCATTCTACGCGATTTTCGTGTCTTGCACCTGTCCGCCAAGCTCCAATACATGAAATGAAACGATCGTCTTCTAGATAACGCGTCACGCCTCGGTTCAGCAAAGAAACGAAAACTCTCGAAGGCTGAACGCACCATGCGACTTGCGGCTGCCCATGCTGCCCGCCGAAAACAGTTTCAGGCTGGATCAGATGTTGAGGACAGCCAGTCCGATAAAGAGAATCCAGCTGAAAAGCAGGTAGCGGTACTTCAGAAGGGGAAGGAGGCTCAGAGGAAGAAGATCACTTACTGGAAGAAGAAAACAGATGAGCTGAGGTCAGAGTTGAAAGAGAAAGAGGTGGATGATAAGGCAAAGGAGGAAGAGATGAGGGTGGTGTTGGAGGAGAAGGATCAGCATATTCAGGAGTTGCAGAGAGAGTTGCAGGAAGAAAAAAGCCAACGAAAGATGGATGCCGACGTGTACAATGAATCGAAGGACCGTCTGGAGGGAACACTACGCAACTATCAGCAGCAGCTTCACGCGATGAAAGCCAAAGTAACGCGTATTCCAGGACGTCTTGTAACAGCGGCAAATCGTGTTGCGCGTACGTTCAATACTAGAGCTGATGAAGAACGGACATTCTACATCAAAAACATGAATGGGGTGATATCAGACGAAGCCCGAGACGTGTTTATTGACCTCGTAGCGATGGAGAACGTACCAGCTAACTATCACAACTTAGAACTCACCTAGTTGTAGTTGCAAAGGTTGGGGATAGTGACAGAGTATGAGCACAAGTTGATCACAAGAGGATAAAAGATGTTCTTGAATCTGGGGGATCCCAGAGATACATGAGAGTATTTATACTACTCTAGAGTGGAGCTACTATCTAATGATATCATAGTCCATGTCATAGTTGGAGCTACATGAAGTCATTTATGAAGTCACTATGATTCATGGTGAAGTCATCCATGAAGTCATCCTGTGGAGACTGTGGATGATTCATGGTGAAGTCATCTATGAAGTCATCTATGAAGTCATCCTGTGGATGCTTCACTTATTACATCATAAGACAACCTGTTGTAATGTAGATATGGTGCAGAGCAAGCATGTCCCATCACTGGTTGTACAAATGAAAATATGTATGGCACAGAGATGATCAAATGATAAACTACTACTGATAATATGATAAGATAGAGATAGGAGATAAGATAAGTGATTAAGGTAGAGAATAGAGAGAAATCTGTGACATTTGTGACATTAACCCCTCTTCAGATTCGAGCTCCGTTGAGAATATGTCCAGTTCCACACTTTCAATTGAATGATCAATTTGTTTTTTATATTCTCGAATTTTTTCTGGTGCATTTTTGAGATATGCAGCAGGTTCCCAAGTATCATGATCTCGACTAAAACCTTTCCATCTCACCAGATATTCCAATCTCTTTCTCCGAACTCGGTGTTGTAAAATTTTCTCCACTACCCATTCTTCCTCTCCATCAACTATTATAGTTTCAGGAGTAGGAGCCTTTTGTCCTGGAATGGTAGATTCTGTATAGGTGGCAAGCTTGCTAGCATGAAAAACAGGATGTATCCCACGGTATTTTGGAGGTAGTTTCAGTTCAAAGGTCACATCTGATAGTTTTCTGATGATTTTAAATGGACCTTCAAATCTTGGCTGGAGAGCTCGTTCTGTAGTTTGATAGTCTTTAAGATTCAATAGAACCTTGTCTCCAACTTTAAAAGGTATGTTTTGAACTCCTTTGTTATAATACCATTTCATTCTTTCAGCTGCAAGCTTTAGAGCTGCTTTTGCTTGCTCTTGAGCTTCAAGTCTTTGTTGCATTATGTCATTAAAATCAATGGATCCCTGATTTTTAATGAGCATAGGACCTGCACGAGGATGTCGACCATATTCCAGGAAGAAGGGACTCTCCTTGGTACCTTCATGTGCTTGATTGCTGTACGCAAACTCTGCTGTGCTCAGAAGATCGGCCCAGTCATTGAGATTATAGTCAACATAGCACCGGAGGTATTGTTCCAGAATCTGGTTAACACGTTCTGTTTGTCCATCAGTTTGTGGATGATAGGCAGTTGACATAGTAGATTCAATTCCAAGTAGCCTGCACCATTCTTGAAAAACTTCAGCAGCAAACTGTGTTCCTCTATCAGATATTATTTGCAATGGGAGTCCATGCAGTGGATATATCCTGTCATAGAGTAACTTTGCTAAGTCTTTGGCTGTGAAATTATTTGTGATTGCAAAGAAGTGTGCACGCTTAGTCAAGCGATCTACCACAACACATATGGCATTGTGCTTTCCAGATGGTGGTAATTGAGTAATAAGGTCTATGGAAATAATTTCCCAAGGTCCATTTGGTACTCGATTAGGTTGTAAGGGTCCAAAAGGCTGTTGTGAGCGATTTTTCATCCGCTGACAAGTATCACAGCCTGAGACATAATTTTTTACAAAGACTGACATCCCTGGCCACCAATAGTTTCGAGAAACGAGTTCATAGGTTTTCCATCTACCAGGATGTCCTGCTGATGGTAAATCATGATGCATTTGAACTATGCGTCTTCGTAGATGATCATCTGTGCTCTTTGGAATATATATTTTACCACGGTAGAGTAGTAGACCATTTTCATAGTTCCACTCTTCTAGTGATTTCTTGAATTCACGTGGTCCTGATGACAGAAGTGATTTGTAATCCTTCGTAACTTCATCAGTTAGCAAGGCTTCTTTGACCTCCCTTAGGATTTGTTCATCATTGATAGGCGATTCATGAGCAGCCTCAATAGCCTGAATGGCAAAAAATTCAGGTTTGAGTAAAATTTGATCTCGATTGTCGAGGTTTACCCCCTCCTCATGATCTGGCCTCCTGGACAGAGGGTCTTCAGCCTGCATTGTTTTCCCTGGCTTATGCCGTAGAGAATAATCAAAGCGAGTAAGATACAGAGCCCATCTCGCTTGTCTTCGTGTTAGCTTCTGGGCAGACCGGAAATAAGTCAAATTCTGATGATCTGACCATATTTCAAATTTTTCTGGATGACCTTCCAAGTAATGTCGATATTCTTCCAATGCTCGTATAATTGCAAGCAATTCCTTGTCATATATCTCATAGTTACGTTCATGAACACTGAGTGACTTGGAATAGAAGGCAACTGGATGCCACAGATTGTCATCTGGGTCCAGTTGGTACAATACAGCTCCGACTGCAAAATCACTGGCATCTGTGCCTAGTCGGAAAGGATTAGTGTCATCTGGTATTCTTAAAATGGGAGCAGTTGTGAAAGCCTTTTTCAGCGCTTCAAATGCTTCCTGTGCTATGTCATCCCAGAGCCAAGGTTGATCCTTTTTAGTGAGATTGGTGAGTGGCCTTGCAATCTTGGCAAAATCTTTAATAAATCTTCTGTAGAAATTTGCAAAGCCTAAGAATGCTTGAACATGTTTTACTTTTGTTGGTACAGGCCACTCAAGAACTCCAGCAAGCTTCTTTGGATCCATCTTCACATAACCCTTAGAAATAATCATTCCAAGGTAGTCTATACTGTCCTGCTCAAAAAAGCATTTTTCAGCTTTTGCATAGAGATCATTGTCTCGAAGTCTTTGCAGCACTTCTCGAACAATCTCCCTGTGTTCTTCTTTGTCATTGCCAAATATAAGAATATCATCCAAGTACACCATTACTTTTCCTTTACGTATCAAGTCTCCGAGGATATCATTCATCATTGCCTGAAAGGTAGCTGGTGCATTGGAGAATCCAAAATACATGACTGTTGCCTCAAATAAACCCCGCTTTGTAATGAATGCTGTTTTCCATTCATCCCCTTCACGAATTCGAACATTGTTGTATCCCCAGCGTAAGTCAATCTTTGTAAAGATTGAAGCCTGGCTGAGAGAGTCTATTAAGTCTGATATTCGAGGGATTGGATAGCGATTCTTAACAGTGATATCATTGAGAGCACGATAATCCATGACTGGTCGTAAGGAACCATCATGTTTCTTGACAAAGAAGAATGGAGCAGCAATAGGACTTTGAGATGGTCTAATATAGCCTTTCTTAAGTTCCTCATCAATCCATTCATCCAAAGAATTCCTTTCTTTTAAAGACAGTGGATAGATTTTTGATGGTTTGGGAAGAGTAGACCCTTCCTCAAAATCAATTGGATGGTCGTATGGTTTACGTTCTGGCATCCGCTCTGATCTTTTCTTTGAGAAGACGTCACCATAATCATATAACCATGGTGGTATAAGAGATTTCCACTTAGTGGTATCCTCGTCTTCTTCAACAAATTCTTCTTCTAGATGTTTTTCATCAAACATAGCAGCAATAGTTGCTGCTTGTTTTTGCTCATCTGAATTGTGCATGTCAATCCAGTTAATGTAAGGATTATCCATGTCCTCTTCTCCTAAATTGTCCAGTGAAGATTCCCATGGTAAATCTGGTTCGAGGTGAAGCTCATCAGCTCCAGCTTCATCAACTCGTATTTTACGGGCTCTAGATGCACATGTCTCTGAACACCTGGTGAACGCCCATTCCCCTGAATGCCAATCTATTTCTGGATTGTGTTTGTAGAGATAAGAGTATCCAATCATCATGTCCTTGTCACCTAGCTGAGTGACATATAGATACTGTATGGTTTTATGTGAACCAATTTGGACATATGCTCGAACATACTCTTTTATCTCTCCTGCAACATTTGGCGTTCCATCCGCATTCAAAACTTGATACGGTTGTGCTATCTTATTTGTTACCAGGTGGTTTCTTTCAACATATCTTTTGTCGATGAAATTTGTTGTTGCTCCAGAGTCAACAAGAGCCTCGGCCTGCACTTTAAAACCGTATACCCAAAGTGTTACTGAAAGTCTAAAAGATGATTTCTTGTTACGAGCAATATTATTTAAACAAGCTTCCATAACTACTTTATCTGATTTTTTATCAGTGCTGATATTGGGTACACTATTTCCTGACTGTAGATCGCAGACATTATCCTCTACAGTCCCTCTGGAAAATCCGCCTTGTATTGTTGACTTCTAGCCCATCGCGATGGCTTAGAAGGTCCTGCCTGCACTTCACCGACATGTGCAGTCGCTCCTTTTGCAGTGAGCTCAGGTAAACTAATATCAGGGGTGCTCGTGGAGTTGACATTGAGAGCATCAGCTGGGGGCGCTGGCTCTTGGCTGTCTATTTCATCAAATAATTCCATCAACCGCGCTTTGAATGATTTCTTATCACTCGGTGGTGGTTGTTTCCCTTTGTTTCCTTGACCAGATGCAGATGCAGATGATGAAGAGTTTTTATTGAAATTTGGCCTTTTGCCTTCATTTCCAGGCTTATCCCAGCAATCCACTGTATTGTGAGTCTTCGATTTTGCCTTTAAGCCCTTTCCGGCGCATATTTGGCAATATCGTTGTTTTTGCTCCTGGGAATTAACCTTTTCTGGGGTTTTGCCTTTACTCTTTTTTGCCGCATCTATCTCCATTGCATCTGGTTCATGACTGCCATTGCCTTTAGCATTATTGCCTGTGCCAAATATTACACTTTTAGTCTTTTCTGGATGTAAGGCTTTATATGATAAAAGGAGAAGTTCCAGATAATCTTCCCATTTAGTAGGAGTCTTTCCGGAAATTTCCAACACAACAAGTGCATTACGCAACTCTTGTGAAATTACATCACGAAGCTTGTCGATGTGAATACTATCTTGGTAGTCCACAATACGTGCAAGAGTGCGATATTGTTCAGCATATTTGATAAAGTCCTTACTAGCCAGTGACTTGTTTGTCCAAAGATGTGTGATTTCATTTTTAGCACCTTCTTTGTTATCACGGCGACCATAAATGGCATTGAGCTCATTGGCAAAGTTGTCCCAAGATCCCAGATCGTTTCCCAAACGTGTGTCATCAAAGTACTTTCTCATATAGTTTGTGGCAGGAGAACGCAACCTAGTAAGAGCAGTCACAATTCTTTGATGATCTGTCACAATGCCTAAAGATGAGCAGTACAATGCGACTTGATTCATCCAATCTTCTAAGGTCATCTTGTTGTCTGTTCCAGAGAAGGTTGGTGGGTCAGGTACTTTGGGACCTCTGAATGGGCCAGCTCCAGCATCAGCAGGAAGCTTATCAAGCTGTGCCTTATAAGCTCGTAAAAGTTCTGCCTGAGTTTCGACAATCTGTCGAAGGCTACGAACTTCATTTGTTAAGTTCTCTTGATTGGTGAAGGCTGTAGTAAAAGCCTGATTCATCCAATCAGCAAGTCCATTGACATTTCTGTTAATATATCCAATGGAAATGTTGGTAGTAGCCTCGTGAGCATTGCGAAGGAGTCGTCCAATCTGATTTTTCTGTTCATCAGTTTGAAATCCAATTGCTGCCATATCAATTCCTTGAGAGACAGCATCGGACCAAACTTGTCCATCATCGACTAATTCAACGACAGGGGTGAAAGGTGTGTAAGACATTTTTCTAGTTGCAAGTCAGATTATTTTTCAGACATAATATGAAAAAATGAATATATGAAAAAACACAAATGTTTGCCAGATTACATAAGACTATTATGCTTTGGCTGCATCAGGAAGTACAATATTCAGGTCTAATAGCTCTTTGCAAATTTCAGGAAGCCTAGTATACAGACTCTGAAAATTGACTTTCCCAATTTTGGTACATATCCCTTTTATCTCTCTCCAATTTTTGTTACTCAATTGGTGTCCCCTCTTATCTAGATCCTGATATAAATCCTCTAAATCATTATACCATCCCCAAAGAGAATTTCGATCCTGATTGGAAATTCTAAAAGCCTGTCCATTATATTCCTTGTACTCTTCCGAGTTTAACTCCCTGAAAACTGGCTCGAGACGAATTTTGGTAGCCTGCAGAACACCTTCAAACTCCTTGATACGCTTAAGGACAGCATCCTGTTTAGGATAAGTATCAAGAGGAGTGAGCTGAGAGGGTTCTTCAAGGCGTTGAGCAAGGGTCGGAATTCGTCGGAAGTGGAGATCAGAGGGAATAGGTGGAGGAGGAACATAGACAGGGTCAGGAAAGAATTTATGGGTTGGAGAGGTATCATAATCCTGAGAAGGCAGATCATGGAGCCTATTCATCAGGCGCTCTCGCTCAACGTATTTAAGATGACGTTTACGGAGCTTAGCGAGGTATTTCTTGTGAGAAATCGAGATTTGGAGGCGTTGAAGGAGAGTGAGTTTATGAGTACGCACAGGTGCGTAGACAGGGATTTTGGTATAGCAAGGACGTCCAACATGATCATACTTCTTGGAAGGAGTATATTTCATGGGAAAAGTGGGAATAATTTTGCAAGGCATTGTCTGGCAGAAATGGCATAAGTACATTGTCCCTTTTCAGCAGACAAGTACAAAGAAACAAAGGGAACCAGATGCAGTGTGCAAGTCTTGATGATCTTGATGTCAAATGGATGGGGGGATCTCTACATGTCCTCATGTAGCAAATGAGAGTGTGTTACACACTCCCTGGTTCTTGCCCAAGAGCTGGCTTGCCGTCTACTCCAGTTCAAAAAGAACCAGATCATGGCCTACCCAAAGGTACCAGTCTTGTTGTAATGAAATACAGCAAGTCCCCTTACGCCTAGGGTCCGGCAAATCAAGAACAACTGTCCCTTTCAGCAACAGTGTTCAAAGTCCAGAAGGACCAAACAAGGTGGTGATGCCCCCACAGCCATGACAAGAAGTCAGACTGCACAACCTGCAAAAGGTCCCTGCCTGTTGCCCTTGACAGCAACAACAGGCAAGAAAGAAAAAGAAGTGTCTGTTGTCCTTGACAGCAACAACAGACACACAAGAAGCAAGATTCAAGAAACTATCACAACTTAGAACTCACCTAGTTGTAGTTGCAAAGGTTGGGGATAGTGACAGAGTATGAGCACAAGTTGATCACAAGAGGATAAAAGATGTTCTTGAATCTGGGGGATCCCAGAGATACATGAGAGTATTTATACTACTCTAGAGTGGAGCTACTATCTAATGATATCATAGTCCATGTCATAGTTGGAGCTACATGAAGTCATTTATGAAGTCACTATGATTCATGGTGAAGTCATCCATGAAGTCATCCTGTGGAGACTGTGGATGATTCATGGTGAAGTCATCTATGAAGTCATCTATGAAGTCATCCTGTGGATGCTTCACTTATTACATCATAAGACAACCTGTTGTAATGTAGATATGGTGCAGAGCAAGCATGTCCCATCACTGGTTGTACAAATGAAAATATGTATGGCACAGAGATGATCAAATGATAAACTACTACTGATAATATGATAAGATAGAGATAGGAGATAAGATAAGTGATTAAGGTAGAGAATAGAGAGAAATCTGTGACACTAACAGAGTCACGAGCGTGTTCAAACGCATTGCGAGCGTGTTTGGTATTGAAGTAGAGGGCGAGGTTTCAGACCGTAGTATTGGGCGGATACTAAAGGAGGGCGGGAACGCGTCAAAACTTCAGTTTGTCAGCGCATTAGGTGACGCAAAAGGTATGTTTTCACGGACATAATGAGCTATAAAACACAAGTAACGGTGAAGCAAGGTGTGACCATTAGTGGAGATGGTACTACTCACAAAAACGAAACGTACGAATCGAAGTTTGCAACTGTCATCACTCCAGAAAAACGGATCCAATTCTTCCTCGGGATCAAGATGGCTGTGAATCACACAAGCGAAACGCAGCTCGCTGGCTGGATAGAGTCTATCGAAGAGTTCTTCAACCTTGCCTACGATTCGAAACTTGTCTCCGTGAACGATACGCGTATCTTCTGGAATCTTGTTACTGGTTTTCATTCAGACCACGCAGCAGATCAGCGTAAACTGTTTGAACTGATGAAGAAGTGGAAGAAGCAGCTCGATCGTGAAACACGAGGTGAACGCACCATTCAAGGACTCAGTGATAATGAGTATGCCTGCCTCGTCTTTCAAGGCTCTCAACTCCTTATTCAAAACTCCGGAGGTCCAGCATCTTGGGAACGTCTAACACTCGAAGAGCGTACTTGTAGAATCGCGAATATGAAGAAACAGCTCGTGAGGGACATCGGAGAAGTCGAGTTTCAGAAGCTTTCAGCTTCTGAGCAGAGCGAGATTGATTTGTTTCTTTGGGCAGGCTGCTGCATGCACAAGGAGATGAACGCTTTCAAGGGAGGATGCATTGGTCTTGATGATTTCTGGGACGAACATACCGAACTCACCTCTCCCATCCCTCTTCCTAATCGTGACAACGCTGCGACGATTCGACTTGCATCTGGTACTGCTGCTGCCGCACGAGCAAAAGGACGTACTGAACGCGGTGCCGTGAAACTTGCGAGTCTTGCTGGGATGATCTTTCGACACAAAGATAGGAAACGAGGACAGCAGGACACGTTGCGGTTTTTCTTCAACTACAAAATTGGCTTCAGTCTTGCTTTTCCGGACACGAGTAACACCCGGTTCCAGTCGCATGCAGAAGCATGTGCTCTGATTGTTACGCATCTAGATCTTTTCATTGAATTCCTGACATATGTCAGGTATAACAAGGGCTCGGGAGCACTCAACCATATGGAGCAGAACGTACTGAATGGGCTCCAGGATATGGCAACACGCCATGAGCTCTGTACGATCACCCTTTACTGGCTGGCCATTAGCATCCCATACATGCGCGAGGTTCGAGGGCCTAATGCGAAACAAGACAACATTCTAAAGCTTGAAGGTCTACACCGACGCGTCATTGAACATATAGACACGCTCATCGTGTACCCGGAGTATATCATCGGTCCAGACGCGTCTTGCGCAAAAGGATCTCTGGATGGCTTGAATTGGGAACGTCCCGACGCGTTCTATGCTGTACAGAGTTACGCACCTGGTTTACCTCATCTGAAACCCATCTTCGTATACTTTCTCAAGAAAGCTCGTGTTGTGTGGCTTCGTTTCATGTCAGAGTTCGAGGAGGGTAGTGCACTCTCTTCAGCCACACCTGAGCAGATTGATCGAGCCTTCATGGAGAAGACGAATGATCTCAACGAGTCTGCTTTTGGGATCTACAGACAGTCTAGCCGCCGTAATCCCACTATGTCCATCACGCAGCATAATTCACGGCAGATGTACAAATTCAATCAGACGTCTACATTCCTCCATTCTCTAACTCCTGAACTGCGCCAATGGCTCCGAAAAATCACACGCGAACAGGACAACTCAGGTGCCAATAGGCAGGAGAAACTCAAGCTCGCAGCTTATCGAAAGCACGTTGCCAATACCAGGGTTGAGAATCAACAAATCTTAAATGAGCGACGTCAGGCAGCGATACAGGCAATTGACAGCATCACTCCGATTCTTACCCTTACTGCTTTTGATTATCATGCCTCTCTTCCTCAGGGATCAAAAGAATACCTGACTGTTGGAGAGCTCACGAAGCAGCTCAAGTGGCACAAGAAGAATGGTAGAGAAGGATGTGTGCCTTCTGTTGAAAGCTCATGGGGAAGAAGAGAGGACAAGCTAAAACTGCTCAGGTCTGTGATTGAAGAACATGTTACTCATGAAGCCTCCCAAACAGGGCTTCGAGATATTCCTGAAGAGGGAGAGCCTAACGAAGGAGTTCCGGACATCACCCCTGAAGATTTGGAGTGTTTCCAAGAGGACGGTTATAATTCTGAAGAGGAGTTCTATGGTCGATAGTTCAATGTGTATCATAGCATGTATTGTCAGTGCTACATATGCCTAGTTCAACTTTGATCGAGCATAAATCGAAAGGATACTCGAACGGAGACTCTTTACACGCGAAATTGACTAGGCGCCCGATTAGTCAGCGCACGGTACGGTTCGCTGTGGCTGCCGATACTCACTACCTCATTGTGAGCTTGAGCCAATATTTCTCCACGCTTCTCTCTGTTCTCTATCACCATTCTAGGCAACTTGCCACTTCCTTTCTTCGGCAACATCCATATCTTCCCGTCCCGGATAAAAAACCTTCGGACTCTTTTGAAAAACCTAACGCGTTCGGCGTCAGTATCTATTCGTGGTGGAAGCTCACCCTTCTCTAAGAACGCCCTGATTTCCTTCCAATACGTGTCCCCGTCATCCTCTCTTTTCTGATGCCTTCGTCTCTCTTCCTCCGTCACATATGCTTGTTCGTTCACTCCTCCCTGTTCATAACGGGTCACCTCCCAACTTACCTCCTCGTTGCCTATTCTAAAAACTTCCACTTGCGTCGTCATTACCTTCCTCGGTACAAACTCCTTCATTACCTGCAAACTAACCAGCAGTACGCTCCTCATCGCTGACACATTGAATAACAACTCACTATCTTTGATCCCACTCATTCTGCTCGTCCCTCCTCCCTTCTCATACATCGTCAAGTCCAACGCCGACGACGAAACCTGTGCGGCGCAAACGTGTCGATCCGACCTGTACGAATCTTCGAACCTGCCAGAAAACTTGATAGCTAACATTTCGAACAGATAAGGAAGGTTCACTTGTCCTTGGTCTCGCAAACGACCGAACTCGTTGGTCCATATCGACGAGTCAATATATCCCTCCAAAAACTTCTCTTGGTCTTCCTCTGTCTCGACGATTTCGCCCTTGACCGCCGGTCTCCTCGATAAACCATCTTCGACTTTGTGCGCTGAAGCCGGTACGTGGTTAGTTTCGAACGTAAAGAGCTTACACCAAGTTATCCATCTCAGAACTGGTGCGTTGGGCACATCGTCCGGAGTCTTCAACATTTGGGCCAACGATATCGCATCATGATCCAGTCGAAAGAGGATTCCCCATATTCGATGCCGGAGCTCCTTGAAGGCTCGAAAAACGCTGTACAATTCCGACTTGGGTTGGCCGTAATTTTGCTCCCTCTCGTTGAAGGTACACGATCCAAATCCTGCAGGTCTCTTTAGCTTATCTCTCACCTGGTACAGGCTCCATCCTGCTCCGGAATAACAACCATCCACCGCTACTACAACCAAACCTTCGTCGGACGTCCTCGGTTTCCGCGTTACCTTTTTCGCTGCCTCGTAGTCGATGGCGATGATAACCGGTGCCCTCGAGATTCGGTGTTTCAGCTCGTCGAAAGCTTCCATAGCCTCCCCTGTGAAGACAAACTCCCTCTCCGTCAAATCCCTCAGTAGAACGGTTAGAGGTTTAGCAATAATCGAAAACTTTTGTATCCATCTTCTCCCTACTCCAGCCACTCCCAGAAAACCTCGCACCTCTGTCGTATTTTGCGGTATCGGCCAGGTTATGATCTTCGTCACCATGGAAGGCTCCATGATCCAACCTTCCAGTGCCACCACAGTTCCTACTATTTTCAACTTCACCGCCGCCACTATGGCTTTGGACCCAGATGCAGTTATCCCTGCTTCGACCATAGTTCCTAGAAGTAAGTCCATTCTCTCTACATATTCCCAAACAAACCGTCTGATTCCCGGGCAGATCTCTTGTTCTTCGTATCGTGACGTTGGTCCCTTCAAGCCACAATCATCAATAAACACACTCGAGAACTCTCTTACCTGCTCGATGGAATGGTTGGTACATCGCTGAAAGTCCTGAATTGCATTCGTAAATCCCATCACCATGGTCGCTTGCTGTCGAGCTCCTACGGGCGACGTGAACGCGAACATCGGTCTCGACTTCTCGTCCACCCATCGCGCATCAAACCCCGAGAACAAATCAAACAGCCCGTACAAGGCATGCCCAATAAAACTTTCCGCGAATTCGTTGACGTTAGGCGGAAGACTTGCGTCCTGTATGGTGACCGAATTCAGTTCTTCTAAGTTAATGACCAACCTCACACCTTTCTTTTTCTTCACAGCGAACATAGCCGATCTGTAGCTCGAAGTCGTGGGCTCAAACTTGCCTATCTTTTCAGCCTTCAAAATCTCCTCTACCACTTCTTCCTTGATGGCTCGCGGTATTGGAATGGGCGCCCGTTGCCACGGAGTGTGTTCTCGTTCCGCTTGCTCCCATGCAAACGCCAATTCCCTCTTTTTCAGTACCCAGGCTATCAGGTTGATCTCGCCCTTCCTCAAAATACCTTCCTCTATTCTTTCTAGCATCTCGCTTAACCTTTCTTTCGTCATTCGTCCTCCCTCAAAGTCAAGCTCCTCCCACTCCGGCGGTTTCTCTGGTAATTTGAGCGGTATCGTCTTGGGTATCGGTTTGAATTGTTGCGCGACCGGGTCCGGGAAATAAGTTGGAACGGGTCGATATTTTCTGTGTACCGGCTTGTATTTTGATCTAGGCTTCTTTCCAGGAAGGTTGGTGCTTCCCACCGCTCCCGTCTCTTTGATTTCTACTGATGATTCTGCAAACTCCGGAAACGCTCTAGCTGTCCATAAAGAGTTAGTGTCAACGGACATATAATTACCAGACGCCAACGCGTACTGGCGCAAGCAACGGTCAAGAAATGGTGATGGATTAGCTTCAAATAGTGAGTCAAAATCTTGATACTCAGCGTTACCCAAAAGGGCTTCTAACGATCTTCCTACAGTTGCTGACCCCGACGACGCATGGAAGATCGGACGCGCCGCCTTCTTCAAAAACCCTCGTACCCGTACAGGTCCTGTCCTTCGTAGCTTCTCCCGCTTGAACTTGCCCCCTTCGCTTCTTCGTACCTGCCATTCGAGCTCGCCCCTTTTGCCTTCGGAAGTCTTGGTTTACCTATCGATTGTTGATTTCTTCGGTCTTCAGGGTCCGTAAGGGCCAAAGTTAGATGAGGATTTCGATCTTTGTCTCCGTCGTTCCAAAGCAGGAGCTGCATATGTCCCGCACGCCAGTAGTCTATTCTGCACGTGTACCATTGAAGAAAGGGTTGCCCCAGAATTATGTCCCAGTTCAGGTTCAGTTGGTGTTGTGAAATGAACAGATGGTGAGGGAATTCATACTTCCCTATTTTCATGGGAAGGTCAACCACAACGCCTCTCAGCTGTTCCGGCTCTCCGTGGATACCCTTAAGGCCCCACTTCATGCCCTCTAGATCCATCGGCATTCCTGTCTTTTCAGGTATATCTTCTGCTCCCACGTTAAGCTCTGATCCCGTATCAATCATCGCTCTAAACTGCCTCCCTCCGATAGTCACCGCGAAAACTCCCGTGACCATGGCATAGTACTTGGTTGTACTTTGCGTCACCGCACTCGAGTAGGTATGGAGAAAGCTTTGAAGCCTCGGTCTATCCTCCTCGGCGACACACAGCCCCGACGAAACCTGCCCTTCGTCGTATTCATATCCATCGTCCACAATTGCTTCTCCTCCATCTTCCTCGTACTGCGAAATTATCGCACTCACCATTTCTTTCCCGTATTCCCTACGGGTTCGTGCCACTTCGGATATCAATTTCTGCAAAGCCGGACTGCACCCCACTAAGTCGGCCAATGACAGCGTTATCTCGGTGTCCAGGACCTTGTCTAGAACTTTCTTAGGATCAGCTCTCTTTTGTAAATCAGACGTGTAATGAAAACTTGTTCCCGGGCCCTGTTTTCCTCCCGCTTCCTTAGGTTCCTTCATATCCACGTCCCTCGACTCTCTCTCTTTTCCTTTCGTCGTCGACGGCTGAGACTTCCTCCACCCATCCTGGAGATTGATAGGATTCTGGGGAGGAGGAATATTGATCTTCGATTCCTTGCCGCTATCCTCGTTCGTTGTCGGATTTTCGGTCACTATGGTCGGTTCGGGTGGCATAACTCTAGCTGCGGGAGGTCGATATCCTGGTTTGTCATATTGGTTGGGGTCTCGTTCACTCCTTTTTCTATTTTCCCGTCCTTGTTGGCTCGCAGGATTGAACCTGGAGGTA
The DNA here is from genome assembly GCA_027919835.1 of Lentinula raphanica. Classification (NCBI taxonomy): domain Eukaryota; kingdom Fungi; phylum Basidiomycota; class Agaricomycetes; order Agaricales; family Omphalotaceae; genus Lentinula; species Lentinula raphanica. Next base: position 1,713,444 of record JANVFP010000005.1, on the reverse strand, counting down.
TCTCTTCCGGATCGAAGCGATGGATATGCTTGCCCTTCGATTACCTCATCCATTCGATTCTGATCCAACGACGCTACCCCGAAGACGTCGTTTCCGAAAATATTGGCGCTTCCGTAGGATATAGATGCCGGACTTGCACTAAGAACTGGACCGCTACGATCAACTGTCCCGTTAATCCCGTTAGTAGGGTTAGTATTCACTGTGCCTCGAAGCATCCCCGCCACTCCTCCTGTCACTCCGAACGGGATTCGCGGTAGATCCTGCCCGTTAGGCAGGGTATACTTCCGGGCGATGTAGTCATATACGACCAAGTTTTCCCGTACCAAGTTGGGCATCTCCGGGCACTTAGCCAGAACCGATCCATCCATATGAGGTATTCCACATACAAAACAGAAACGTACCCCTTCCGGTCTCTGAGTTCGATTGGTCGACGCCAGCTGTGACGCCATTCTAGCCATCGATAAGGAAAGCTCGTCCATCCTACGAGTAATTTCATCCATTGCTTGTTTACCTTGCCATTCGCTTGCTCGTTCGTCGTCTATCCTCACCTTCTTACCTCTTTTGTCGGAGGTACTTTTCTCGCTCCTTACCGACGCCCATCGGTCTTGGATTCCTTCGTCGTCCGTATCTTCCTCTCTCTTGTGGAGTCTTGACTTGAGCCTGCTTCGTATTTCCTCCACGTCTTCCTCGTCACTGTCCCAGTTGTGGTGCAAAATTGATTCCTTGTCCTCGATCTTTTGGTGTACCAGTTTGATAATCTTCTCTACGGTCGGTGGATTCGACTTCTTCTTATTTTCGGCCGGAAGGTTTTTCTCCACGTATTTCTGATCTTTCTTGGGTAGGCCCTGCAGGAAGTAGTAACCTTTGAGATTCGTAGTCAGTAATCCTTGTTTGAGTAAAGGCGCAGCAATAGAAAAAAATTTTCTCTGATACCGATCCACGTCAGATTTCTTCGTGAAAGGTTCGTCCGTCGACCACACGATGCAGCTGTCTTCGAGGTCCCTAATAGAAACTTCGGGTGGTTCCTCCTGAGCGGAAAACATCTGTAGCAGCATTTTCTTTGCCGCTTCCCATGTCTTGTCCTCTACATCCGGGTCGAATTCCGGAATAAACCTAATATCAGTCTTGATGCTTCGAGAGGAATACCTTACTATGAAGTCGACCAGTTTGTTGTTGTCCGTTATCCCCGCTCTCGATCCGTGGGCTTCTATCTGCTCAAGAAACTCTCGAGCGTCCTTACCCTCGAACTTGGGAGCGTCGGGCATCCCTGGTACCGGCATAGGGATAATAATTGCAGGTCTCTGTACGTCCGCCATGTTGGATGATGACTGAGATAAGGTCGATGTGTTTGAATTCGAGGTTGAAACGGTTGGTTCGGAATTTTCTGATCTAGGGGTGAACCAGTAGCGCACGAATCTTGCGTTTTGATAGTCTCGAACGTACGATATGTATCTAAAAACCAGGTTAAGGATTATAGCGTTACGTGTCACCGTTCTGCGGAAAACTAGCCCCCTCGCGGTGGGCTCCACTGAAGACGAAAGAAGTGTTCCACGTATGGAACTGAGTTGGCTGAGTCGAGAACGGCGAATAGCTGTAAAGCTAAAAAGTATGTTAGTATGATAATTATAATGATAAACTTATCTTCGCTCGAGTCTTCGCTCGAGTATCTTCAGTAGGGCTGCTTCGAGCCTCGTCTTCAGTACTGGCTGCTGCGAGCCGCTTAAGTCACAAAAGATAGAGAGAGTCCAAGGGCCAAAGCCAGAAAGGAATGAATTCCCTAGCCCACACGGGCGTACATATAGTCCAAGTCCAAGACGTCGGCAAACACGTACAAAGTTTAATGATCGTCGCAATAAAGGTTTCGAACTTCCGCTCCACTCGAGTGTCACGTCGGGATACCGCTTGACATATTCCCCCAGAGACGAAGAGCTCCCCCAGGCTCAACCCACTTGCTCAAGGCGGGGTCTCTGGTGGCGGTCCGGACGCTCTACTCTCGCGAGGCTTCGGTTCTATAAGTAAAGAAAAGGAAAGAATATTAGAAAAGTCAGAATTTTCACAACATAAAGAATACCGATCGTCCGGCAGCAGAGTCTTCCTACACCTGTCAACCTTTGACACCATCCTCTCTTCGCAAAACACCGCCGATACCTTCCCCTCTTCCAGATCCCCTTTATCCTACGGTCGACCGGTGACGAAGTCGACACGACCACACTTGCAGAAGCAGAGACCGTGGATCTGGGCACTGCGACTATGTCAGCATTGACAAAGAAGGCAGTGCTCACGGCCGTGAACCGAGCAATCAAGGAAAAACGATATGACGAACTCCCCAACTTGTTATTTGCAGACTGTGTCGTAACGCTCATTTGGGAAGAGTTGAACTCGCGCTCGAAGGCGAGTCCCCCGGAAGTTACCAATCTCTCCTTTGACCTTTCGAATTGGAGAAATCTTCGCAATATGATGCTTTTACGAATGGGTTCTGCGGCAGGTTTCGAAATCACAGAAGATATGAAGAAGGAGTGGGAAATGTACAGGGACGCTGTTAGTAAAGCTCAGTGAACAGTATTCAACGTCGTAGAAGGTAGAAGGTAGTGTGGTCATTGTGATTTTAGATTCTATGTACGTAGATGTTGTTCAAGGCTTCAGCCTACCTTGCAAACCCTCACCCCGTATTCCTTCTGGTATACTCTCGATTCCAACCAACCTCATCTGAGTCATCGGAGATCATTTGCCATTTCTTAACAAGATATACACCGTGGCACGGTGTGGTGCTCGCGAAGCTTAATCCTAGTTGAGAAGCGATACTATATCGTGTATGAAGCACAAAACTCACAGAGAGTGTCATATTGAGCGCGTCTAAATGACATTTCCTGATCCTGAGATCTCCCAAATGTACAAAGCTCGGAGTTTGGACTCATCACACCGCATAAAAACCAGATGTATTAGTCTTGAGACTTGAGGTGAGCATGTTCTGAGAGAATCAGCCAAAAAGACCGGGATTTGAATGAAGAACTAAGCATATTATCTGAAAACGAGCAAAATTCAGATTCTATCGTAGCTCCGTTTTTGCCAAACAAGTACAAACTCAGACCACACTCTACGGACCTCACATGAAACCACTTGCTTCGCTTCGCTCGCAACAATACACAAAATGAGAGCATCAGGAAGCGCACAGCGGGAATGAACTCAGTGTGTACTGACAAATCATGACACAGTGGCTACTGTACATACATTTCAGGTTTTGAACAGACGTTCGAGCCATTCTTGGACAACAGGAAGACACCGAAGTCCATCGTGGCCTACGCCTGGAACAACACTCATCTCCGAACGCACACCGACCCTCTCCCAAGCCTCTCTTAACCAACTCAGTCGGCCAAGTCGCGTATTACCAGCCTCAAGCTCGTACTTGGTTGGATTCTTCATATGTTCAATCATCCCAGTCCCGACGTCCTTCTCACCAACGACAAACTGTACAGGTACACGAGCCATTGCAGCGAAATCGGGAGAACGAGGGACCCCGAATATCTCGCTGACATCTGCAACACCTTCAAGCCAGGGACTCTGCAAGTCGGGAGCTGTGAAACGACCAGGTGCACCAATGGATACTGCTGCAAGGCGGTTTGGGTGAAGGTACGTGAATCGATGAACAAATTGACCTCCAGCACTAAATCCATGCAGGTAAAAGCGATCCGTTTGCACTCGCCACGTCCGACCGGCCTGCTCCACCATCGATAACATGATCAGGTCGAATCGAGTACCACGAAACTGCAAGTCCTTGTAAGCGTTTTGGTGTTTGGGGCTCGGAACACCTTCAGGGAATAAGGGACAGATGAGAGCGCAAGTGTGTCGTTCGCAAAATTCGCGCATGTGCTCGAGGTAGTTTTTCGCGTCGCGTCCAATTCCGTGAATGATAACGACGAGGGGAAGTTCAGCACTTTCTAATGAGTGCGAACGAGGCACATAAGCATAGAAGGAAAACCTGGGATCAGCCGTTAGAGTAATGAGAGCGTCTTGTTCCATGATGGTGGTCAAGAGGGAAAAGGTGCTATATGTTTATGACATGGCGATGGGCACACTGCAAGGCATCGATAAAGATATGATGAACAGCAAAAGCGGATTAGATTGACTTCAAATCTACTCGTCTGGAACTTCAATCTCGCCCGAATTAATTTGGTCAATAACATCGTGAGGAGGCATGCCCTCTACCGTGCATCCCACCGACTGTGCGGTACCCAGAATCTCTTTCACACAACCTGATAGCTCCTTAGCCAATGATTTTGATTTCATCGTCCTAGCGATGTCGAAGATTTCGTCGAGGGGAATGTTGCCAGAGTGCTTGATGTTCTTCTCCTTTTTGCGGTCGCGTGGTGGCTCTGATTAAAATTGAGTAATGAGCATGATATTGAGGTAGAAGATCATTAGCGACGCACCCTTAAGAGCTTTGATAACAAGGGAAGAGGCAGAGGGGACAACAGATACAGCGGCTTGTCGATTTTGGATAGTAAGTTGGACCGTTACACGGAGACCCTTCCACTGGCCGGTGGCTTTGGCAATATCTTCTCCGACCTTCTTGGGTGACTGAGTTCCAAAGCCAGTATCTTAGCGCAAAACAAATCTCATATTGCATCGTTACTCACCAGACCCAAAGGACCAATCTTAGGTGCAAGAGCAGAAGATGCACCAACTTCTCCTCCAGTAGCCCGAAGATAGATTATCTTGACTTCATTTGGGTCCTAAGAAAGCGACGGTTCATATGAACACATTCAAAGCATCAAGTAGAGTGATACTTACGAGTTTTGGGGCCATCGTTTCTGAGGGAGGCTTTGCGTTACAGCAACAGATAAGAAATTCAGTGCCAGTCGAAATTGGGTGGCTTGGGAAAAACTGTATAGAATCACGTGGTGTGACATTCCAAGTCTTTGTCATAGGCGCTCATCCCCGCACTCGGCAAGATTTCGGCTTTCACGGTTTGATTTCATTCTTTCAACCTTCTCCGTTCTGAAATTCAGAAAATTGCTCTTTGCTGCAGTGCGATGGGTCCATGGAACCGACGGTTCCAGAAAGGGTTGAACTCCCGCCTGCATTTGAAGATGTACCCATGGACGATCTCGTTGAACTCATCGGTAAACTTTTTCTATTGGGCAAACAACTGTATTTCAATTTTCGACACTTACACACAAAATTTCAGCAGACATGTTGGAACGATTGATGTCACACAATGACCGGATTCCCTTACAACCGTAATAAAGTTATCTCTCGCCTCAAGATTCACTCAGCTCACTGACGATCGGTCAAATCGCCCCAGGGAAAGCCTCACTCGGTTTCATTCGCGTTCAGCACCTGGCATAAGCATCCTAGATTATTTGAAACGCATCGTCAGGTTTACAAAAGTAGAAGTGTGTATCCTTTCTTTCTTTCACTCAGTCTTATCCGTTAATCAGCTCAGTTACAGAAAGCCTGTCTTCTAATCACTCTCCATTACATCGACCAGATCTGTGCACGAGTCCCTCTTTTCACGCTTTCCTCTCTCACTTGTCATCGATTCATCATCGCAGCCGTCACGGTCTCCAGCAAAGGGCTATGCGATGTCTTCTGTAATAACGCACTGTACGCTAAAGTAGGCGGCATATCTGTAGGAGAACTCAATACACTTGAGAGGGAGTTTCTACGTATGATAGAATGGACCATCACAGTGAGTACTGGCTGTCCCTAATTCGTGGAAGTTGTGAATTGATTACTGTACAGTGTACTCGGGAGTTGCTGCAGGAGTACTATATCAACCTCGTCCGAACTCACAGCACCAGCAAGTATACTATCGCAAGAGCCGACTCATCAGGTTCATCATCATCTGACAGCAGTGATCTTGAGATGGAAACTTTGCCTTCACGCCCGCCCTCAATCAATGAGCCTTCTGCAATACTCATTGACCCTGTTCCTCCCAACTCGGACATCTCTCGTCGGGCGACCATCGAGCAAAATATGGCCTTTGCTGCACTTCAGCACCAAAACCAGGAAACCGAACCTTGACGGCAGCCATTTGTAGCTACTTTGAAGTTTAAATATTGTAACAAACACTTGTAGAGTCGTAAAACAGAGCTAAATGAAAACATGAGTGAATGAGGGGAGTATAACACTTGTTTTGTTGTCAAAATGCAGGATAGAAACGGTGGTGAAATAAGTAGAAAGAAAAGAATTGCAACAAGATGAAGAGAATGAGCGATGATAAACAGGAAGCTTTCACTTCGGAGAGCAAATTATACAAGCCAGGTTAGTAGAATGAGTGTTATCTAGGCTACAAGACGCAAGAGTCCATTCCGGAGAGCAGCTGGTGATGCATGGTGATCAACAGCCACACAAATGATGTTTTTTCCAGTCAAACGAGTTGCGCAAGACATAAACCATGTTTGCGAACAAGTGGGGAGGATTAGTCGCCGCCATGCGGGGACAAGAGCTACTGTATCAATGTTTACAAGAGCAACACATATTCTTCTTCTTCTGAGGAAACCCGTACCAACAGAGAGCAGGCAACGAACAACCTTCTCCATATTGTTTCCCTACCAAAACGTCCATGACCGATTGTACTTGAGGGTATCAACGTCTCAAAGCAGACAACATCTTCGCCAGCGCATTGATCTGTCCTTTCTGCACCTTCTTGGGACCGTCGCCATCACCTTGACTGCTACTTGTGCTCAGAGCCGAATTGATATCGGAGGTACTCGTCCCAGGTCCAACGTAACCGGGAGATCGTTGGCTATTGGCCGAATGAGGGGCAGGCCGTTCGCTGATGGTCCCAAGGGAAAGTTCCTTCGGCTTGCGGGTACGTTGTTTACGCGGAGGACCACTTGACGTGTCTCCTACTGGGTCCAGACGCTGACCGCGTGGAAGCTCGCTCAATTCCCAAGGGACGCCTTCCATCACTATAATACCTATCAGTTGAAAAAGTATAGATTGGAGCCTTGGCACTCACTCTTGACATTCTTGGGAAGACCAGGGTGCGAAGAAGCCGCATATCTTCCATTCGTACGCCAGCTATTTGAGGAAACACTAGTGGCCGCAGTGGACACGCTGCGTATGCTAGAGTTGCTGTACCGAGTGAAAGCAGAACTGGACATGCTAGCGTTCGTGCTCATCGAGTTCCGCCAGTTGCTTGACACGACAGAGCTGGCACTAGAGGCAAGGGGTCGACCACTGCGAGTGCTGTTGGGAGATATCGCACGATCTGAGCGTCTATCATCCCAGCGATCGCGGTTCGGACTACGTGGAGGTAAGGGCGAACGTGAGCTATGATGAGGATCATGGTAGAGCGAACGAGGAGGAGAGCCCCGCGCACGCCTACCGCGATTGAAAGAGGAAAAGTTGTCATTATCATCATCGATAGCAGTACCGGTTAGATTGTTCGAGGGAGGTTCCAACCCCATGAGCACAGAAGTGACATTACTCACTGTACCTGACATAGGGGAGTTAGAGTCTGCCGACAATACAGAAGCGGCGTCGTCATGGTGCAACGCTCCTCCAGGATTGAGAGAAGCTGCGCTCGCCTTTCCAAAGCTCAACTTCCACTTCGACGACTTCTTGCTTGACGAAGAAGTGGAGGCAGGAGCGCTGGAAGGAACGGCAGGCATAGCAGAAGCAGAAGTAGGGGGATAACGTGAGACTAAAGGTTTGGAACTGAGCAAAGGAGTGGGTAACGGATACATAGATACAGGTTCGTATGGTCGAGACCTTCGGGAGGAAGCTGAAGCCGACAATGAAGTAGATGAACCAGACCGTGTAGAAAGCTTTGACGTTTTACTGATCTCCCGCGCCAATGATTGAGAGGCAACAGCGAGAGTAGTTAGCGTTTCGTCTTTCGGAGTGTTCGGGGCCGACGCCGCGCTCTTGTTCTTCCTCGCGCCACGTTTCCTACGCTTGTGAGCAGACTGGGACCTAGAGTTGAAGCCTTCCTCAGAGAGAACGTCTGTCCCCTCTTCACGATCATCGTATTTCCGGGGCTCAATTTCCTCGACCTCAACCTCTTGGTCAAAGACAGTCGAGAGTTCAGCCGCAGGCAATTCATAAGCGGGACCGAGAGAAGGAGCTCGAGATAAAGAGCGCGAAGGTATGGCAGGCGTTCTTACGGTAGTACTTCCAGAAGCAGAAGCCTGTCGGGATTGAGGACGATGAGACATGGGCGCCGAGGTGATTGAGAAACCTTGAGTGGAACTGCTGATCGATACATTGCGCTGGTGACCCTTCTTTGGCTTCGGGTCGTCAGCAAGCAAGTCAGGCAGATCGCGAACCCAGGTTCCAAAGCCGGATGCTGATATACGCTTCGAGTCGTCCTCTGGGTCATCGAGAACGTTGAACACTTTGTTAGCCAAGACCTCTGCGACGGGTTGTGTCATGCCCGCGAAACGAGTCATGAAAAAGTTGACGGGCTCTCGAAGAAACTGGCTGAAGGAGCCGCAGGCTCCGTGAGCGGTGTCTGTCCAGGGGTTACAGTGATACAGCCTGTTAAAAGGTACATGCATATGAATACACGGGAAAGGAATAGAAGGTTTCGTAGACACACGCACATGTTGATCAATACAATGCCAAGAGACCATACGTCTGCTGCACGAGGTCGGTATGTCGGCGCCAGATTGTTTCTACATTCTGTGGCAAGAATCGTGGAGTGTTACAGCTTATCAACGGGGGGGTTTCAAAAATAAAACATACCATAGCTCATATATGGAGCACTGCCGCAATCCATGTCCGACGACTGAGCATCAGTTGTCGACAAGCCAAAGTCGGTGAGCTTAACCACGACTTTGCGTTCCTGCGACCCATCAGGAAGCGTATCCCAACCGTCTGTAACTATAAAGTTCTCCGGCTTTATGTCCCGATGATAGACATGTTGATCGTGGCAAGCCGCCACCGCATCACACATCTGTGAGAACATCGACGAGATGAGGCGCAGCCGGGTACGAGAAAGCTGTTGCGCTGGATTCATGTTGGAAAGCAGGCTGGGCGTAGGTGGAGTACGAGAAGAACATGATGACGAATCAGGAGAGTCGGCTTCGTAATGATCGCGAGCTTGCTCAAGGAAATAGAACAAATCCTCGCCTGGAACGTATTCGAGAAGAAGAAGTAGCAAAGAGGGCGTTTCAAGCGTCCGGTGAAGGGTAACGATGTTCGGGTGCGAATGGAGAGATTGATGGATTGTAACCTGTGATACACGATCAGTTATGAATGAAGAACACACACTATTCGCTGAAGATAACGCACCTCTGACATTTGTGCCGCTAGAGCTTCCTCGTCAAGGTTGGCTTTTGAGAGACACTTTAGAGCGTATTCGCGTCCGTACACAGTCTTGGGACGTTGCCTAGACACTCCCTCTAAATCCAATGTGCCGACCGCATGATCGTCATCAGACGGCGGTGGACGATATAGAACCTCGCAAACTAGATATACAACAGCATAACTTCCAGCACCAAGCCGCCTGACCACCTCGAATTCTTTCGCGGGTTGCTCGTAATCCGGTGTATCAGACCGAACAGACACAGCATCTCCGATGGAGACCAGCGTGATCGTCTCTCCTTGCAAGGTGGCACCTTCGCCCACAATATCACCCGCAACAAAGACGTCTTCCAGCGCCGCAGAGCTGACAGACTGTGTCGGCGAAGGAGGTCTGGACTCGTCGGGAGTTTTTGTGGCAGTGGAAGATGACCAAGGCTGGACGACGGTGGGCAAGGGACTCGGAGCTTCGCGGGCAGAAATATAGGGACTTCTAGGCGGTTTCGACGACATAGTGGAAGGAGAAGAAAAATTGGGAGAAGATAAAAGATTAGTTGTTATTGAAAGAGGATTTGAGAAAGCGTATGGGCGGTTTGAGAGAGAATCTCTGTGGACACGCTTGTTGTTCACAGAGGAGTGGGGCCGAGTGGAGGAAAGTTCATTATGGCGAAGGTAGTCACTATTGTCTTTGCCAATGGCAGATTTCGTAGACGCTTGTGATGAGAGCGGTGGATAAGCGGAATACTGCAACATCAGGGGAAAAGTTGACAGATTGGCCCCCCTCCCGTTCTAGCTCTTGGGGTGTACAAGCAGAATGAGTCCGTTTCAGACGAGACCGGCTGGGAGTCTGAGCTGGTCAAGGCGTTAGACGCATGCAGCAGCAGGGAGTGAACGACGTTCCCGGCGACGCCGCAGGAAAATATCGAGGCCTGGGGACAAGGGAAATCTATAGAGCTTGATAGGTTTAGCGAGCGACTAGAAATGACTCGACGTCGTTGCGAGCCGATGGTTGAGAGGCGGGTTCGAACGACGTTGAAAGAGCGGGAAGAGAAGGGACTCACGGAGCAAAAGACTATAGAGGGAAGAAAGGAAAAGAGAGAGAGAGGAGAAAGATGTGAAATTGAAACCTGGGATTGTAAAAGTTGATGACCATGTGCTCGAGCGGTTCTCGACCATGCGCTATCATGTCAAACCCCAAACAACAACACACGTTGATTCGCTATCTAATTCTTTTCCCACTGACTTCCCTGTTACAAAAAAATCTAACTAGCACAGCCGTTTCCAACTCTTATCTTGCGCAGCCCCCCCCCTTCCCCTTCCTCTCAATAACTCTCACCCATTCTCTCTCCAATTCCTCCTGCTCCTTTTGCCCTACCGAGCCTTTTGATCTCACAATTAACGTACTCGCTTCTTTTCCTTTCCCATTCTTTAATAACCACTGAGCCCATCCCATCGTCGCTTCTACCACGTCTGTCTTTCGCCACTGTTCGTATATTTCTTCCAGCACAGTCGACGTCGCATCCCCAATCGTTTCTTCCAGCTGAAACATTTTTTTCCATACCTTTTCGGAAATAATAAACCGGGTTTGCATATGGCGCAATTGTTGACGTTGCATGTCCAACGCCTTCGCCGACTCGTTCGCAACCTGATCCGAATCCGATCCCAATCCGGGTGTCGGTCCTGGTCTATTGCAACGGCTCTCATGAAGCGCGGTAACGTATTCCAGAAGCAGGTGTTCATAAATCGAGGGCTCGCCTGTACTTTCATTTAGGAGATCCTGAAAAAAAACACATTGTCACAATGCTTCTCTTTTACAATAATAATCTGTACTTGTTTTTACCTCATAGACTCTCAACCGTCCAGCGTGGTCCATGTCTCCTGACACACCCCACGTCCACACACGCATGAGATTTTCGTCCTTTGGGGATCCGGATACTGATCGCCTGGCTTCACGCCATATTTTGCCAACGGCATCCAAGCCTTGTTTCAAACCCTTCATCCCGTCCAGCCTAGCGAGCCAGACTCCAGCTTCACTCGGAACTCTCGTCGTGTATTTTCTTGCCGTGTTCAATGCCTTGGCAGGTTCGATGGTTCCCCGCTGAGCTGCCTCTGTCATCAACTTGATGTGTGCGGAAAGTAAGGAGGGCGAGGTTGATGATGATGATGATGACTTTTGCCGGTGGATCAGTGCCTGCAGTGATGAGAGCACGTAAAGTTTCTGGTGTGATTGGGTTCGCGTTAGTTTGTTTTAGTGTGCCAGTCTAGTCCGCTTTGGTTCATATGCCATGATGAAAAAGAAAAAAAGTTAAACAGTTCATCCTTCGCAACACGACTACTTGTCGTAGTGGATTTACCCCCAACTGGAAGCGCGAAGCCGAAGTGAATCACGAACAAATCATAAAATCATAAATCATAAAATCACAAGCCCAGCCAGCAGCCACTATTAGTGACCTAGTCTTTCAGGCTCTTTCTCGTGCGGAGCTAGCGAATGCCAAAAAATATATATAAAACTAAAGGTGCGACGGGACTCACTAGGTTTTCATCGGGATGGCTAACAACAGAGTCCTGTCCGCACCAATCCAGGGCGAACTGAGCGTAAACTTGACATACTGATTCCTCCTGTGTTTCTGACATGATGTGCATCAGCATCTCATTGGCGCTGCGCACGCCTTCAATCAGCGCGCGTCCTCGTAGTGCCTCGACAGACGTATTTGGATTGGATGATGAAGAACCAGAACCGGAACCCGTCAGCAGACGCGTGTATCGGATCTCTATCGCACGCGGATGACGAGGGAGCGTTGACCGGAGGAGGTCATCTAGATGACTGATAAGTGTTTTCCGTAAAATCGGGGTTGAGGGATACGTCGTGATCAACCCGTTCAATGATTCAAATAGTTCAATTTGGGGCAGGGCTACACGAAGTAAAAAAAAAAAAAACGTTTTTGCATCAGTTGAGTATTTCGTTGGAACGGGAAGATATTTCAATCAAGCGACCATGCCAACAACCGTGATTCGTTCGATGAACATGATTCGAACATGATATGAATGCCAGGCGCTGAAACAGCAACCCAGAATCACGAATCATGAATCGTGATTGGCACTGTTGACCGGCGTCACCCAGATCACAAGGGAGGAACAGCATGGAACAGGAACTCTGGATAAGCTTACCTTGAACAGCACTATCCATCACAGCTTTGATTATTCCACCATCAAGAACCTGTTTTCTCGCTATTTGCCCTTCGTCTCCTTCCTGATCCCATCTCTGAGTCTCCAACTCCAACTCCAACTCTGCGTCCCTGGTCTCCCCAATTCCCGCCGGTACCGGCGTCGGGTTCGCATCTTCATCCATATCGACATCGACATCGACATCCAGGAACGGATCCTTGTGACCGTCCGAATCATCTCCAGTCATCTCCCGCGGCTCACTCGTTCCTTCCCCACCCATCCCTTCCCCAATCCCAAGCACCCCCCATCTTCGTCTCAGGCTCTCGACGAACCCGAGCTCCATCCTCACATACTCTGTCCACATCTCCACGCTTTTCTCGTTCAGTCTGATTCCCCGCTGGAGAAGGGTTCGCGCGGTGGATGGTGAGCGGAGGTCGAGCTCGTGCGATGCAGCGAGGATGTAGAGTGTCGGGACGTGAGGGTGGAGTTGGAGAGCGCTGTCGGCCAAATCAGCTTTAGGAGTGAGGATGAAGGCGAGCCCGTACCGTGCAGTGATTCTTCCTATCCTAGACCGTGCGCCTTCTCTCCTCGCGAGCTGGATATACTCTATCCAAAGCCCGACATCGGATTTGAACCTCTTCACTGCGCGTTCGAAGATATCAAACTGTCGGCGGACGAGGGCGTAGTCCGAGATCGTTATGGGTGATTTTGGTATTTCTATGTAAAGGCATGTTTTTTGTGAGCGATGGATAAACCTGACGGCATTGTCTGGGTAACACATACTCAACCGCTCGACTCGTTTCCTTCTCAGCTGTTCCAAGCCCATCTCGTACGACGCATATCGTATAAAGTCGGATTTTTTGGCGACACGTCGGACGAGGGCTGCCTCGTAGGTTGACCGTTGCTTCATTATATGTTTTGTTTCAGCCTATGTAGTCCTTTTCTCAGTGTAAGAGCTGGATTTCGTGAAGAGCCCTGGCTCACGAGGGTGAATATTTTCTTGTCGACGAGATCTTTGAGCTCATCGAGCATCTAATAAAAGAGAGTCAAACACGTAGTCTAGCGTCGTATATCATCTCTTGCCTGCTCTTGTTGAAATTGAACGCGTTCCATGTTGTGAGATGAAAAATAACAAGTAGTGAGGATAGAAAGAAAAAAAAAAGTTATTAGCGCCCAGTATTGAACAGGGGTATCGGGCCGAAGCGGCTGAAGCTCAAGCTTTTTAAATTTGCAGATAAACCCGAACTACGATCTGCTCAATGGCCCCAAAGGCCCACTATCGCACAAGCAGCTCTTCGAGACTCGGAGCGCTCTCCAGAAACTCATCAGCAACTAGACTGGGTGCCAACTTGCAGTTTACTCAGAATAACACAAGTAAACAGCCGCAGCCAACACAGACGAAGAAAAATGGTACACACGATGTAAACTCGGTTTGTTATATACAGTTGATATAATTCACACCATCTTCTTATAGAACCATGGAAGGACAACGACGTTGCAGAGGCTGTCGTCCAAAGACCAACTTGCGCCTCTACAGCCAGTTTCCAAACGTCCACCGACGACAAAGACCAAGAGGGGATTCATTATTGCGTCTAGTCCCAGCGACGAAGCTGATGAAGATGAATGGGTGTCTAGTGAAAGTGGTGCAGCCACACCGAATTGCAACCAAGGCTCAGACTCTGAGGTAGTGACGCCGGGGGTGTCCAAGTTGGTTGAGAGGTCGTTGTCACCGACAGAGATGATGGATAGAGAAAGAGGGGGGCCACAATTAGAACCTACTCCTCCATCAGTCTCATCCTTAAAACGTGACATGGTACCCTCAGTCCCCAGTCGTCCTTCTCATAAACCTCGTCCTTCTACTCGTCCTCCATCTACCCATTCCATCTCCAGTAGACATGAGCCTCTCCGACCCCACCCCCTCATCCGAGGTCAATCCTTTGCCATCCCCTCTAATAAACTCGCCCCCCTCGCCATCACCTCTGATGTCGCCTCGGCCCCTCTCTCCTTTGAACAACCCCGTCAGCTTTCTTCCTCACCCACAACCACCATCGGTCGTTCTCCCCCTTCACCTTCGCTCCCATCAAGACGCACATCTATATCCTCTGCTCATTCCGTAGCCACCCTTCCCGCTCTACGCGAACCACCACGGCAGAGTCAAATTCGCACTCGAACCATCTCCACCATCTCCACTTCCTCTTCCTCTGCTGCAATTTCTTCCCTGGCCCATATCCCTGCCACGCGTCCTCCAAGTCCCCAACGTCTCTCCGTCGTTTTCCCTCCGCCCAGTCATCCTCAGTTCCACACAGTCGGTGTTCATGCCTTCCTTCCTCCTCCCTATCTGTCCAATCACCTTACTACCTTGGCCCATCGGACGCCTCTGAGAGAGAGTTACGACCGCGTGAGACACGCTAAACTCACTGCTCGGAGGTGAACATTTCTTTCTCTTCATGGTGACTTATCTGACTTGTATATGTGAGTTTTTCCGTACTTTTCCACCAGAACTCTACCCTCATGCTTTCCAGACTCAAGCTGTCATTATCCTCTGTTTCTTTTCTTCCTCGTATCGTTCTTCACACCTCCAAAACCATTGTACATTAATAACTTATCGCAAATGTACCTTTCTGTAGAGGCTACACCAGCACAGTGTTCTGTAACCCTTGAACAAAAAGCCAAAGGCTGGCAAACCACATGCGCAGGTGAGTCGTGCGCCACGTAGTCACTTCTGTGAGGTTTGAGCGGGAATCCACTGTAGCAGTAGCCCAGCAGCCTTAGCCTGGGTATCAACGGCGTTGATGATGATAACGAAGAACATGTTCAGCGTTCGCGTTCAGCACCAACTCCGAATGAGAATGATTCATCCGTCTTTCCAGACACGCATATCTGAGTCTCAACATATACAAACCAGCCATCCGTTCTTTACACGTCTCTTCCATCTCACATATGTACATGTACGTTAGTAAGTTATCACGATGTACCAGCTTGCACTTTATTGCCTTGACGTGCTATGTACCCTCGAGAAACCAAGCAAAACAGCCCATGCATGCACAGGTAATGTAGCCAGTTTCTCCTTCCAAGCCAAATCAAATCCCATTCTCGTATTTGTTGTATACAATCAGGTGTAACCCTCTCTATGAACCTCTTGGCCCCTTCAAAGAATCAGATACTGGTCAACAATCTGCTTCACCCGTGGGTCTACCCCTTTCAGAACGTCCAATTGTTGGTTCTGCACAAAGAAAAGGATGAGAGATGAGAGATTGAGTCGTACGCACGACGTCCGTGACAATATGACCTTACCCAATATTTCTCCTCAAGCTCCCTTCCTTCCTCGCTAATCGAAAAATCACTCGGTTCGACGACTTGCCCAAACGAAACATACCCCGCTTTCAGCTTCTCTTCCGAGCCTTCCGAGCCTTCCGAGCCTTTCCCCCCTACAGCAGCCCAAACAATCTGCCGGCCCCCCTCCTCGGTCGTCATCGCGAGAAGGCTTTCCATGATCCGATCGAGGAAGGCTCTGATCCCCGTGAGGTTGGAGCGGAATCCACTGTAGCAGTATCCCGGATTCACGGCGTCGACGATGATAGAGGGGTATTTAGCGAGGCGGGCTTGGAGAGCGCGTACGAAGAATATGTTGAGCACTGGGATCGATCATGGATTGGGGAGGAGGGGTCAATGAATGAGGACTTTTTTTTTAATTCAAATCAAGCGTGGCCCGGGACATACGTTTGGAGTCAAAGTAATGATGATTTACAGGCCTGCACAGAAAAGACACGAAATAGCGACCGTTAGACTTTTGGTTGATTGAAAAGAATTCCTTTAATTATGTAGATTAGATCCCACTTACACTTTGTTGTAGTACTCCACACTGGACATGGCGTCGATGATATTAGGCTGGTGAGCAAACTTTTTACTCTGATCGCTTAAAGACCAGTAATGCACATCACTCGACACAAGGACAATCCTTGGTTTCGTATTGTGCTCTTCCGCAGTTTTGACTAGGTAGGGAAGGAGCAGGAGCGTGTGGAGGGAGGGACCGATGTCGTTGGTCTGTAAACTGAAAGGCACAAAGGCAAATGAGATGGGGGGGGGGGATCAATAGCGTCACGGTCTATAATCGAGACTCACATAGTCGAGTATCCATCCTCCGTCTTCTCATACGAGGACGTACCGATCATACCAGCGTTCTCTACCAATATATCAAGGCGGCCACCACCTTCGCGTTCGAACCGATCCGCAAACTCGCGCACAGAAGCGAACCGAGCGAGATCGAGAGCCCAAGCTTCGGCTTTGGTGTAGCCAGTGTCTTGCGAGATTTCTGTCATAATATGAACAGCAATCGTGAGTACTATGTAGTAAGTACTGAAGAATCGCTGAGAGAAGCTGAGAGAAAGAAAGGAAAAACTTGGTCCGACTCGTTGACTGTCGACTTACTAGAAAGTGCTGCTTTGCCCTTCTCCTCGCTCCGACACGTTATGATCAACCTACTCGGATTCATCGTAGCGAAATGCTTCGCAGCCTCGAACCCGAGACCGCCATTTCCACCGGTGACGACGACGGTCTTGCCTGTCAAGTCGACTTTCTCGACTGGCTTGAATGTTTGGTATTGTTCGCGGATGAAGCGCCATATGGTAAGACGACCCATGGTGAGAGGGGAATAAGTTTTTTGTTCAGGAGCATAAATCTTTCGTCCAAGTCTTCGATGCCGCGAGTGACGAAACCCCATGGCCATGGATAAACTACGTGATACGAATTTGATCGGATATTTCCATTTTTAGACGTAGGCGCTTAACTTTCTGGGACCTTTGGCGCTTCACCCAACTCACGTGTCAAAGTACTTCCACGACTTCCTGTCATCGCCAGCGGCGCACATACTTAGACCGTGACGCACGCGTTTGCAGCTCAGTCTGCTCTTGAATCTCTTCATATCGACTGATTGCTGTAAACCAGTTCTCGAAGGCTCAACAAAATGTGGCTTACAGACGGACAAAGTAAGCAGCCTACATCCTTCCTTCGAATTCGCATCCAGAATTGCAAGTTTACAATGTTTCACAGAAATTGGGGTAGCCCTCACAACTTTCGGTGCTCTCTTTATGCTCTTGGGCGTCATGCTCTTCTTTGATGGGGCTCTGCTGGCTCTTGGTAACGTATGTGGTCAATGTTGGACATATCTCTTCCTTCCTTCCTTCCTTGCGGCTGACCATTTGCATTCTCAGATTTTATTCGTCTCTGGGCTCACCCTCATCATCGGTCCCCGAAAAACCTTCTACTTTTTCGCGCGCAAGGAGAAACTTCGAGGGACGATATGTTTCATAGGAGGGATACTACTGGTCTTTTTCAAATGGCCGTTCTTTGGGATGATCATAGAAACATTTGGGTTCTTGAATTTGTTTGGGTACGTGTTTATACTACTACTACTACTTCTATTCTCCTCGTTATCTCATTATTCACTGTTCATCCGCAGAGACTTCTTCCCTGTCGTGATAACTTTCATGAGACAGTTACCTTTCATTGGGACAGTACTGTCGCTACCTGGGATTCGTACGGTGAGTTCCCTCGTTCGCTGTATGCATATTCCTTGCCAATGCCAATGATCTTTATGCAGGTAGTAGACAAGATTTCAGGGTCTCGAACATCTGCTGTATAACCAAAGCTCAATCAATGTGTTTTTCTCCGACCTTTCACGAAAGACGTTGAATATCGCTCAGCTTCTAGTTCCACATCACTGCACAAAGTACAGAGTTCATCTTTGTTGCTGTGTCATACCGGTGCTATATATTATCTCTAATCCAAGCTCAAGCAAATATGTATGTATAGATCCGTTCATCTTCCCCCCATCAAGAAATCATACAACCAGCTGTTCATCGATCGTCTTCCTTGTTCCCGAGCCTCCTTGAAGAACAGGGTCAAGCCCGGCGTATGAGCTAGGGTGTCTGATCGACTATACCCCACACTCTTTCCAGCAAGGTTTTCAACAGAGCTTCTGGCCCCGGAGTCTCCGAAACACACCAAACACCACGATGGCTGCCTTTTGCGTCATTCTTCATCTGAGAAGCTGATTCCACTTCCACCTGAGCTGGTAGCGCAACTGACTCTAGATTTCCGCCTGCCCAGTTTGCTTTCTCCAATTGCGCTTGTACTTGTGCTCTGTTGGCACCTGGAGCATATGCGGTTTTGTCGTTGCGTCTATCTACTACGAGCATCCCACGAGTGAGCTCTCCTGTACTGTAAGTAGTCATCATTGTGAACTGCTGTATCTGGAATCAAGATGGCAACCGCATACAACGCACCATTCGATGTCAAACAGCCTCTTGATCGCTTTCCAACCTGGGGCAGCGTTTGTCATGAAACGGGACTCATCTGAAAAAGGTGGATACGCGATCGCACACCACAGCTACAATATCGTGCAATTCCATGGCATCACTCTCATACTCGTTCATGACTTTGCGAGTATGTTCCAAGAAAGAGGATGTGAAATGAGTGATTGGTTTCGCGGAAGCATTGGAAGAATCGAAGCACGGGTCAACGCGTTCTTGGTACAAGGAGAATGGCAGTTGATGGGGGGTTGTGATATCGAGAGGGAGCAACAGAAAGCGTTCCAACGGAAGAGGGAATGTATATGGGGATTTGGAACCGAGCAGATCGCGCACTGCAAAAGGGTCTGCGTAGAAGTTGACTGTTCAAAACGTTCAAGCTTGAAGCATTAGTACAGTTCTTAGATACAACCAGAAAAAAAGAACTGTCGAAAGTGAACTTACACTCCGCGACGGGACTCGTGTTCCCAGGTACGTCCAACGCACCACCCATGCATATCACTCGTCCCACCCTGGTCGAGACGAGCTCACTGTCTTTCTGCATCATCCGAGCGAGATTCGTGAGAGGACCAACCGCAATGTGCGTGATGTTTCGAGCTTCGTGCTCTCGAAGAAGCCTCAACGCCACATCGATACCTGATTCATCTGTGCACTCGAGCTGCTCGGGATAGCCGCTCACGTCGAACTCTGTATGACGCTCGTGGATATTTCCCAGACCGTCCCTAAAAATACGGTTACTATTAGCTATGTAGAGATCAAATGACTCGATCCCGACCGGGATTGGTATCTGACCTTCCGTGAAAATAGGAAGCACTGTGCAATTCACCTTGAAGAGGTCCATCGCTTCCGCGACAAACGATTGTTTTGATCCTGTTGAAGAAATTGGGGTACCGAGCCGCATCCTCAGGATAGAGTTCCATGTGCCTCTGTATTACCTGGTACGTTTTCAGGACATTGGAGCTAAGTGGATGGCTGTGGTCAGTATTACTAATGTAGGACGCAACCTTTGGACGAACTAAGCATGAGCAGCGTCAGTATTTCCTACGCAGCATACAGGAGTGAACATTGACTGAAGGCACTAGAGGAAAGATGATAACAAACCATACGACACAAGGATAGCCAGAACGTTGATTTCTGGCGAAGAAAGAGCAAACAGTCTGACAGATCCAGTCAGTTCGACAGATACCATGATTATCCAAGGTCGACACAGCTTACAGCGCAATAATATCATCCACGCCGGGATCTGTATCAAAAATCACTGGTATCTTTCCTGGAAGATGGTGGGTCATGGTGAGGGTTGTGGAACAAGCTGTGTAGTTGAATGACCGAAGTGCCTCAAGGTTTTTGCGTCCAATCAGCTTGCATTATGTATCACCCTTTGCTACAGTTGGAAACCTTCTGAAGAATGGTGTTCGGCTTGCCTCTTGGAGTCTGGTAAGTATAGCCTTTCAAAATCGTAAGTATGTAGGGAAGTAAGTAAGCGTGGGAGACTAAAGTAGCTGGAGCCTGGAGCCTGGAAGTTGGAACAAGCGCTTGGCAAGCGCTCAAACTCTCTCATCAACCATCGTGTATTCGAATTTCGATGGATGAACAAACACATCTTGAGCACTCCCACTTCTCTCGCTCAACGGATGTAATCGCACTTAGTAGCGAATTTGCTGCAGATTCTGTCTCGAAGATGCTTGTGAAGGTACCACAGTTCGGGACTCGCCATTTAGTATTAGATTTAGCTGCTTTTCACTGACAAGTCTGCCATTTGGTACACATCGAATATACATGCTCGTTGGGTCTTGCAGCGGCATGCATCTGGTATCTCCCCCATGGCATCCTGGTGAGCTGTCTTTCATATAGCCGGAGTTTGACAATGACTGTCGATGTTCATTTACCCTCTTCTCAGAGTAGTCGGGTTGAACCAACAGACACATTACGTGCTCTGGAGTCTGAACGAAACTAACAATCATCACTGGCATATTGTCATGACTACTCAGTCTTCCTGAAATGAGGACTGAGGACAAATTGTAAGAAATCTGCATATGTACCAGTAGTAAAGTTGGAGTTCACCGTTCATATTTCTTTCTATGGAATATCAACTGACGTGGATTCTGACAGTGATTCAAGTCGTCTAGCTATCCACTCAGCCTATCCACGAACTTAACTCAGGTAGTGGAGCGCTCACTGGGATTGTTACTAAAATGCGGGACCGGGATTCGGATCCAGACCCAACTTCCGTTTTCTCATACTCTGCGGCACTGTGCTCAACCACGGGCACAATATCAGATCCTTTCCGTCATGCACTAACTCTTAGTAGCGACTAAAAGTGGCAAGGCGTATGAGGGCATATGATGTATGTAGCGACGTTTGAGTGACATACTGACACTCTCCAAGCGTATTAACATTGTTCACGTCCAGATGGATATGGTCCCGCTTTCATGAACAATCTGCATAGCCATCGCGATTCGCAAAGTACTGCCGAGCTAGACTCTAGTACTTTTTTCAGCATAACGATTGTTTGCTGTTCAGATGATTCTTGTTTTGTCGGGAACAACCTCATCGGAATCGATTTTCCGGATTATGCCACTCTGCCTCTCCAAGTATCGTGCAATTTCTTGAGTCAATCCTGGTGAAGTTCATACTTCGAGATGAATGATGGCTTCACATGCATGAACTTTTGGACAGTTCTCGATAAGTGTTTCTCATTTTTGTGCCTATGTTGTCTATCGTAACTGCGACATTAGTACTGATCTGTACTGATCCGATTTATCAGGGTATACTCGCGCATCATTGTTACAGTCGGTCTTCTCGCTGTAGTCAGATACACAGCTCAGCACTGGAATTGAGGGTACCGAGTTTGGATAGGGCATTATTCCTTCACTGGTACACGGAACTTGGAAAAATAACATCGATATGATGTATCTACCAGGACTTATGAGTTTCAGGCACTCCTGGGTAAGGCCTGGTAAGACATGTCCCATTGCTCAATACTCAGTGGTCACTGGTAACGAATGCGCCAAAATCGCGACTTGTACAGATTTTCGTGCCCTCGTTTTTCGACCTCGACCGACCTTGAATCTCCTTGAAAGACCTTGAACACAGCCTTGAACCGTTATCGATGCATCATTGATTCATTCCGATTTCTTCCCCGTGTCTTCTTCTCATTTTCAATTCCGACTTCTCTACTTCAAGATTCTGATTTGGAGACCACGCCAGAGGTATGGGAATGCATAATTTTCATATTCTCAAAAGTTCTCACTGATCCCTCATCTCAAATTCACGTAGCCAGTGTATGCCTTGATATGCAAATGCATGGTTAGATGCTTAGCTGGGCAGATTTTCATGGATGCAGTCCGTAAAGCGGCAAGATGAGTATTTCACCTTAAGGGGACATCAAGATTTCTCTTTGCCCGCCTTTTGCGTGCGGTGGTTATTTCGCACATCGTGGCCTTCTGAGGGTAGATATCAAAAACCACGCTTTTGCACAAATGATGTACTAGGATGTACTCTACTCAAGAGCGTGCTTGACGCTTGTAGTGTTAGTAGCTACATAAGTATTGATATTGATCCTCTACAGTACTTAAGTACTGTACTCAGAGTATCCTGATTCGCATCACTTACATCACCAACTTGATTTTTACCGTGGTTCGTGTTCCACACAAGAGTTAGATTCTCCGTTTAATCGTTGATATCTAGGGAGAACAAATTAGTACAGACTATAGTTTAGCGTCTTCTGACGTTGTTGACAATTGACTGAAGATCTATCTGCTGGAATCCGGGACGAACGGTCTTTGAAGTTCAGAAAGTCGCTTCTCTTGGCTCCTACTAAGTCCTGATCACTGAGGGTGCTCTGTTTTCAAGACTCGAAAGTTGGTCGTTTGAATCGTCTTCGAGGAACGTTCAACGTAGAAGTAGGGCATAAAACTGAATCAAGGCTCGTTCGCTTGCGACCTCTTGCGACGCCTGCCACGATATGTAAAGCTTCAGAGGTTTCACAATTCAGGTCCCCGCCAATTTTGGAATCGTGGACTCACTGGACTGGTCAGGTCGGGACTCGGAGCTGCCCTCATTTTAGTCAACCTTCAAGCTTCAAGCACTCGAGAGCGCCCTAAAAAGTAGAACAAGCATTTTATCCGACGTCGGAGCCTGAGTTCGAAGGTCTAAAAGAACGACCGAGTCCCGGTAAATGAGGGTGAATGTCGCTTTTCAGGCTTGTTTAGAATGTGTATATGGAGCTTTTAGATGTCCTCTGATGTCCTCAAGTCCTCACTATAGCGTCACTTTTCGTGCAGAAATCTACCGCCTACTTACTTTTCTACTCACGGTGTCTAACTCCTACTCAAATTCATCAAATCTACATAGAATGCCAGTTCTAATCATTGAGATGTTCTACATTTTATTCAAAATTACTGGTATTGGGTGCTGTGTATACTTGCATGAAGTCTACAAAAATATCAGAGAAATCTCAAAATTCCTTTCTAAGTTTTGCATGCTCATGTGTCAGCATTATGGAGATTTGGGAGATTCCTGGCTAGAGCAACTATATTAATGAACCAACGCAGGTACTTGTGAAGTTCAGCGGTGGATCAACGCTGATCAGCGCAAGTTCAGCGTGAAAACAATGCAATTAGCGTGGGATTTGATGGTTTTGAATACAATTTTTCTTTCTGCCGCTGAAGCCGTTATCGGCAGAGAGTGGCATTGTCCATTGCCCGCGAGTATTACACCTGGACTGCACCTGGATTTACCAGAAATAAGAAGAACTCTGAGTAAAATATAACATATATTTTGGTGTAAGTAGACAATCCAGGTAATTGACTTAAACTTGTACTGTTGAGTTGAGGAAAATATCAGTGCAATCAGACTCTGATCCAATTCGAGTAGACAAAACTCAGTAGATTGATGCGAGTAAGGTCACGAATTTTGCACGAAAAATGCCGTCATACCTCACGACAAGATTCTGCGAAGACCAGCAGCAACAGTCTCCGACGGGTACTTCAAGGTGCTTCACTGCCTCTTTGTCGTGCTTTCTTGAGTTCAAAGGATACCGACGGAACTGGCAGTCAATTCAGTTTTCCGGCTTTTCCTAAAAAGACTTCAATTGTCTCTTTCTTTGGCGCGAGAAGGCCTCAAAGGCCTCGAAATTGGAGGCTACCACAAATCTGCGACCATCTGCGACCATGCGTTGATGATAGGTATGAAGTCGGGTACAGGCCGCTGAGCTTGATTGAAGGACTGAGTTCACAGCGATAGAATAATGGAACTCAAATTCCAGAGCCATCTGAACTTTGAAGCTTTCTGTAGCAACAAAGATCTAAGATTTATGATATATTCAGCAGATCGTCAGAACCGTTATCTTTTGAATTTGGGTTTTTTTGGAAAAAACAATCCGATCTCTATTGGATTGACTTATGAATTGATCGTGAAGGTTACGTTTGTACGTATTTCTTTGTTACGTGCCTGATGGCTCTAAATATCTTTCAGACTCCAATGTAAGTAACTCAGAGCTCACAGAAATTATCCTCTGCTTCTTGTTGCTTCTAAGTTCTAATTTTTCGGTACTTCAGTCGAACATCACTCAATGGGATCTATTCAGGAAGTACCCAAAAGATAATTTTTCCGGGAATAAATTATCATATTCTTTTCGGACACGTGTCCGTAAATGGAACACGGAGGGGCACAAACGGGGACCAAATACAATCAAAAGAGCCGAGTCCGAAAGACTGGCGACATTTCAAGATCTTACGTGAAGAAAGAACTAGGCAAACATAAATATTTCCCCTCATAACCGACCGCGCTTACAACATAACAACAGATTTTCACTTCCTTCGTTTTTGTCTAGCTCTCACTTCTAGCTTACAGCTTCGTCCCAGCAAGACCTCAGTGAAGAACAATGCCTCGCGTCTACCCAAGATCCAACGAAGAGGACGAAGTCGATGGTCCCGGACCAAGCGCGTAAGTGACCCTTGTGGTGTTCCATGAATTGTGGCTTACAGACAGGGCTCTACAGTGCTTCGACCCCGAATCAGGGTCACTCCTCTAGAAAGAAGCATGTGTGTCCCACTTGTGAACGATGCTTCACAACCAGTGGCCACCTTGCGCGTCACTCCAGAGTACACACCGGGGAGAAGAATCACAAATGCCCTTTCCCCGGCTGCGACACGCGATGTTCCAGACAAGATAACCTACAACAGCAGTAAGCCTGCGAATTGTCTATTGACCTTTGACATTTATTCATGATTGCCACGCAGTTATAGGATCCATCTATCCCCTGGTTCACGCCGCACATCTTCACGTTCGGCCGCTTCCCGACGTGGAAGGCGTGCAACGACCAATGATAACACCAATGCAACCTCCACTCCAACTTCCCCACAAGATTATGGTCTAGTAGCCGAACAACCTCCATTGTCTCCTCCTCCTCTAGTTCCGGCAACCATCCCCACACCGTCATTATCTCCTCCACCGTTAGAGCCAGCTCGTGTGGCAGGGCCGGACGCGAGATATAGCCCTCCGCCAGAGTCACCTCCGCCACTAGCCCCAGCAACCATTTCTGGATCTTATCAGCATGCACCCCAGAGGACGTCTCCGACAACAAGCGCCACATCTTCACCAGATGCCGCATCCTTCTCTTCTGTCATTCCTGCGATCTCAGTTCCTCCCCCTTCACTAGCTTCGGCACAGTCATCGTCTACTCCGGCCCAAGAATACGGTTATAGAACTAGTACAACTTACCAGGAACAACCTGGAACTGCTAATACCGGATATTCGTATGGCCAAAGTGCAAGTCCGGTGTCTGAGGGCTATCCCCAGGCCACTGCGGAGGGTTATACAAATGGACCATACCCTCTGCCACGCATAGATACTATTACTGCAGTCAAAGAAAATCTATCATCGGCATCGGTAGGCCTTGCAAGCACATCTCTCCCAGGAGTGAATTCGCGTCATTCGCTATCACATATCTCTCACTCTCATCCGCACTCAAGCTATTCGCGTATGATCCCCTCTTCCATGAATAGTAGGACGAGCACTGCACCACCATCACCTGCTTCTTCACATTCTACCTCTCACTCTGTTGTCTCCCATTCTGGCCCTCCAACACCAAATGGATACGCAAGCTACGATGCAGATGGTAATCAACCATCCCCGTATGATCAGACTTCACCCCCGCTTTCGAGTCAATCTGGGAGTTCAATTATCGAACCTTCCCTCAGTCGCTACTCGCCGCCCCCTGTGCTTGCACCCATCCAAGGCTTCACGTCGCATGAATCTTTAGAAGCCATGTCTAGGTCTAGCCGTGTTGTCACTGAGCAATACGAACGGAGACTGTCTACCCGAGATGATTATTCTAGTCGGTACGCTCAATATAACACGCGCTACGCGGCCGATGAACCCCGATATGAACGTTCTGTGTATGGCATGGCACACGAACGACCGGAGTTGTCGCCTGTTCAGACTTACATGGCCCACCAGCCTGCCTCGATGGCCAGCTACCATGATATGTATCCCCCTGGAGGTGTGAGCCTGCATCATGGAGCTTGGAAATCCGAACATATGACAAATAGAGGCATGAAAAGTATCAATGCACTTGTGCAATGAGGAGCACCTCGGGGTGTTGGTGTAGCTGCACAATACTGCTAGGTGCGCATGCAATCCGCCATACCAGAACCATACTGCACAAGGATCATCTTTCTTACGCATATTCTTGTACTATCTGTTATCATGCATCTATAATCTACTCATCTGTTGCACGCTACTATTTCTTCACATCACTTGCGGTTGTTCGATGTCGTTTATACCTCACTATGAATCTTAACGCAACATTTACCTAGGTTTTTTATAATCATTTCATATGTACTCTATTGTAGAGGGGAATACCATTTGTTCGGTGTATATATCACGCTTTGGGAACGAGTGGGATATGTACAATATCCTAGCAGAGGACCCCGGAAAGCCACCTATGAACTCGTTTCCCTGTCCCGGAAAATTTTTGAGATTTTGGGCTCTAGGAATGGTCAGTTACACGGAAAATTTGGCGATTTTGGGAAGAACGATTGATCATTTTGACCCGGAAATTTTGACCATTTTGAACCAGGTTTGACCATGACCCGGAAAATTTTGCCCTATATGGGAGCCTGGTCCAGCCTCCAGGCGGACCAGGCGGAGAAAAAATTTCCATATTAGGAAGTTTTTTCACAAAATTGATCCACCTTTGAGCGATGTCCCGGAAATTTTTGACCCTTTGGGAGGTCTGAGGATCTGTCCCGGAAATTTCAGGTCAAAAAGTGACCCGGAAATTTTGGCACTTCCGGAAACGACCTCGTAGGGGGTTTTCCGGGGTCCTCCTAGCAGTAAGTGTCTTGCAAGTTTGGCCCAAAGGGATGTCATAATTCTTCGCCTTAGCCAATCACTGAGCTCGTGATTATTTGTTTCGTAGTCTGATCAAGACGGACGACAGCGAAGCTGATGCATAGATTTTCTGGTGACCCACTGGCAGAGAACTCGTTGTCGACACGATGTAGTGTAGCGGCCATGAGTCTAGGTATCTCATCCTCGAGGAGGGTTTTCCATTGCATTTTCGCTGTGGATTAAACGGTCGTAGTAGTACGTGCGTAAATGTATGCGAGCCTCGTCGGAGGCTGTAAAGTGACGACCTTGGCTTCTCGCGTCCAGCGATATCAAACTCTAATTAGCCTACTTCCTTGAAGCTTCTGAGTAACATTAAACTCCCATTTTCAATCTTTCACAGCATATGTCATATGAGATATCGAGTCTTCCGTGACATCAAAATGAGGCTTCGGGAAGGGTGTGTGCTGGCTGGACTGAGATGTGAATTGGCGGCAGAATGATGAGCAGAGCTAGCAGACTTCTCATGTCTAGCATATAGTTGTGACAGAATACGACATAATATTATATAGATGGCCACCGCGAATTGCAGAAAAAACACGCCACGGAAGACGCCAAGAGTCTAGAATCGAAGATTCTATAACCGCACCCTCAGGTATCACTGGCAGAGGCACGTTTTTACACAAGGTAAACAACATGTTGTAGTAGACTATAAGCCACACTCTCAACCGCATTTAGCTCCTTGGGGACACCCTCTCTAAAAGTTCAAGAACCGACCACAAAGGCTTATCTTGTCCGTCGCATCCATCCATGTCGCCTCGTCAGTGAATGTCAAAGCTCAAAGGACATTTTGGTTGATGTCAGTTTGGAAGACGAAGCCTCTTAGTGAGGCCGGGATACAGAGTTCCCTTCTTTTTCTACATGGTCCATGGATTTCATTCATTGCTTTCATCATCCTTGTCATCCTTGTCGCTAAACACCTATCTCTTGATCGATTGCCATACGTCGGGTCTTCGCGACTGAGAAAAACCGTCAAATCTAACTTCAAAGCCGGGAGCTTTCTGGACACAAGCAACATACCCTCTATATCCAGAGCTGATCTATGATTCGATTCATTCTGAGTGCCCATCACCGCAAGCATGGGCAGTAGTGTTCTGTTTTCGGTAATCCGTCCTCCATCTTACATCCACATTAGCTTGTTGCTTCTCATGAGCAAAGCTGAAATCTTGATATGTACTAGCCTTCTCGACCGAGAGAGAGACATTGAATGGAAGATTTCTGATTGATTTCAGCATCTTCCTCTTTGACTGGAGAAGAATGAAGCATCAAAGTCAAAGAAGAATGGACGTACTGGAATTGTTCGACTCAATTTCGAATATGTACTGAAATGGGACAGGAATGTTTAGTCACCTTCAGCGAGGGAAGATATCCGAAATTGTGAAGGAATGCGCAGAAGTGCTCCGTAGACGGAGCGATAGGAACAGATACGGATATTGAGAATACAGAGAAGATCCTGTGTTATGTATGGGCAGATAGATTCCACCATCTTGTGGGAAGGTACATAGTGGCATCTGAGTGCCGCATGCGCTATATCCACTCGTCCAAGGTCCTCTTCAAAACTTACGCTGATTTCCATTGATATCCGTGCAAAATCCGAAAGATGGTCAAAACAATCAGTATACTTATTGAATTCGTTTCAATGACGAAAATGTATCCTAGTCCGTTGTAGAGAATTTGAAGGGCGAGCGTGAAGACAAAGTTCACGTTGGCAATCGAGCTGGCAGCGATGAACTTTAGTCCCTCAGTTGTCCTATTAGGAAAATCGACTCTTTACGGTCAAATGAAACTGTCATCGCAGTAGTATATCATGATAAAAGATGGTCACAAACTCACAATTTCAATACGTGAGGGCGCAGTGTTGGTGTTTGCAAGCTATGATCTTACAGTTTGGTATACCACTGTATTCTTCGCTAGCGAGCAGAAAATGCCGATCTAGACAGGTCAAAAACGCGTATCAGATTAGGGTAATCGAAGGACACGAACAATCTTGCAGAGCGATGTGCACACCTGTCGGGCAGTGGCGGTTGTGAGGCGTTTAGTGCTACAGATCATGCTTATGCCTGATACGAGCCTACTGCTATCGAGTCAGTCTCGCAGATCATAGAAAAGTCCAAGATATGGAACGTGTCCAATACAGAGAAAAAATGAGTATGTATTCAGAGAGGTAGACTAAGTGAACACTCAGTCGTCCGTAGTGGAGTCATCAAAGTGTCCGATCCCATCATCTATGATGTCCAAACTTTCATCGGAATTGGAGGACAAAGTCTCCGCGCTAGCGTTGCCAGAAGGATGGTCCTAGTTGACTGTTGAGTACAAAGAGGTACAACAAGCACATCGATAAAGATTCTTACATATTGGTTCGAAACCTGCGACTGGATAGTCGACATGTGAGATTCCAATAAGTCGTGAGTTTGAGCTCGGACTTGAGAATCGAGATGAATAAGTACTTACACGACAACTGGCAGTGATGGTAATGTCTCTCTCCTAAACTCGAAAAAATATTTGTGAGCGTTAGGAACGGTCCCAAACGTCGCAGGACTAACGTAGTAGATGAGATATGCAGGTTTGAAACCTTTGGGTATACGGGGGTTTTGCCGATCTGATACAGATTTCCATTGGAGCCTGGCAAACAGACGCAGATACGAAGAGAAACATACTGGGCAGAGAATGGCGGGTTTCTTGAGAGTGCCCTACACATTATCAGAGTCATCAGTTGAACAGGAAATGTAGATAGGTTCTCGCTTACCATTAGTTGAATCAATTCCGGAGAGATACGATCAGAGGTGGAGATTGTCAATGTCGCCTGCAGACGAATGAGAATGAGCAGGAAAAGAAAAGTATTATTAATGCCTACCTCTGTCGAGCGAGTCCTGGTGCGGTCCTCTCTAAGCTGCTCTTGTTTTCGCTACGTAGATCGATGTTCTATTGAGTCATATACTTTTCGCATTAACGCGTACACGCACTTGCTGCTTCTGAGAGTATTTTTCCCTCATGGCCCTCATCTGGGCGTCAGCGGCCTCTCTCTGTATAATTATCTCAGTTGTTAATTCGAGACGAAGTAGCGAACCTCTCACCCGAATGTTGCTCTCATATGTTTTAGCCATGGAATAAGCTTCACGTGCATGTCGATATCGAGTGAACATTTCTCTGAACCCCGTCAGTTGCTTGTTAAAGGCAATGTACCGTGATGCCCTACAGCGCGTACGCATGAATCCAGCTTGGTTTAGATGAGAAGAACAAGATGAAGACTTACATTTGCCGCTCCTTGCTCTTCGTCGTGGCCAGCTCCCGATCCAGTTTATAGAGTATCTTCTCTAGCCCCAGGATTTCGTCATCGTTCAGTATCCTTTCTGATTTCTCCTCGAGTCTTGTAGAGAGTCCGAACTTGAGCTTGCTGATTGCATCATCTAGAGTGTAGGAAGTGCTGGCAGTAGACATTGCTAGTGAGCTGATTCAGATGTTGTAGATGATATTTGCGGTTGGAGAGAATCTTGAGTCTACATGCCAAAGTATGCGCCATTTTATAGATCCATCGAACGGTCATGGAGGGTACAACACAAGAGATTGAGTAACCAAGGAGACTAGAAGGAATGTACAGCCCTCTGAATGAGCCAATATACAAGGAGAGGTGCGGAATTAGTCAACAGAGGAAAGTAAAAACAATAATGCCTACATTGAGGTCCAGGTGCTTGAAAGAACAAAACGACTGGTGATCGTCAGGTGAAGGACAATAAGTCAACGTTGTCAACGACTGATCATGAGGAACCTGCACGTTCTCGGGCAGTTCAGTGAGTTCTTGGGTCCATGAGTAATGCAAGTTTGGTATAATAGACGAAATAAAGCAAGGTCCGCGAAAAAGCGGAAGCTACTGTAGTATGGACCATGATGGTTACGGATTCTTAGTGCTATTGAGTCACGTGGAGTGACCGCGTCTGATAACGTGATGGGAACATCAGATCAATAACTGTACAGCTAGCTGCACACGAAATTCCGTTCGAGCTCATCGTACGAAAAGTACAGCGATAACCTCAAAAATGGCAGAATCATTACGGTTCCTTGGCTCTCTTACTGGCCACAAAGGATGGGTTACTGCCATCGCTACCTCGTCCGAGAACCCAGACATGATTCTCACTGCTTCCAGAGGTACTTGCAAAATTCTAGCATCACATTTTTGGACTCTGACATCTCAGTAATATCAAGACAAAACGATCATAGTCTGGCAGCTCACCCGCGACGAGGACTCCTACGGCTACCCAAAACGCATTCTTCAAGGCCACAATCATTTTGTTTCCGACGTCGTCATTTCTTCTGACGGCCAATTCGCCCTTTCTTCGTCGTGGGACCACACATTGCGACTTTGGGACTTGAACACTGGGCTCACGACGCGTCGCTTTGTTGGCCACACTTCCGATGTCCTTTCTGTCAGCTTCAGCGCTGACAATCGACAAATCGTATCTGGTTCGCGCGACAAGACCATTAAACTCTGGAATACCCTTGGAGAATGCAAGTATGATATCAAAGATGATGGCCATTCAGAGTGGTACGTTGCGTAACAGGTTGAAATCGGTCCTCAAACTCACTATTTTCGCTTAAGGGTATCGTGTGTCCGCTTCAGCCCTAACGTCGTGAACCCTGTGATTGTGTCCTGTGGATGGGATAAAGTTGTCAAGGTACTTATCCTGTTACCAAAACGATCGTCCCGAGTGATGTTATCGTATATATTTGCTACTTCAGAGGGAATACACCCTATGAGACCAATTTTCCACCAAGATCTCTGACTTCTCTCATTTTATTTGCATCCTCGTGAATATTCTGCTCACAAGTCTTTTTTAAGGTCTGGGAACTCTCCAAATTCAAACTCAAAACCAACCACTATGGCCACACTGGCTACATTAACACCGTCTCTGTGTCACCTGATGGTTCGCTTGCTGCTTCCGGAGGAAAAGACGGTATCACCATGTTGTGGGACCTCGTAGAAGGCAAACACCTCTACTCCCTCGAGGCAGGAGACATTGTCAACGCTCTTGTCTTCTCGCCAAACCGATACTGGCTATGCGCAGCAACTGCCAGCTGCGTCAAAATCTTCGACCTTGAGAGCAAGTAAGGAGATCCACATGTTCGCTTTCTATGCACAGCTAATCTCCATTCACAATAAGGTCCATCGTTGACGAACTCAAACCCGCTTATGCTGAGGAGGGTGGCCGACAGCCAGAATGTGTTTCCATCGCCTGGTCTGCTGACGGTCAGACTCTCTTCGCTGGTTTCACTGACTGTGCTCTCCGAGTCTGGACTGTTACTTCATAGTGTGGTCACTATATTTGTCGACATATATACTTATGTTCTACAGTGTAACAATGCCAAAAACTATATAGTATACTCATGATCAAGGTCGTACTCGCACACCCTTTGAGATTCACCACAGGTTCTATTTTGACAGTAAGTAGGTGAATACTACTTACTACTCTGTGTTCATTGATTCGGGGGGACCACTGAGCGAGCCTTGTGGTACACCTAGAGTTGCCGCAGCGATGTAAAACTCGATCACCTCTCTATGTTCAGGCTTGAACTTCAAAAACTTCTCCTTCAGTCTTGTAGCGTGGTATGTGACCTGATCAGGGCTGATTGCCAGACTGTGCTCATTCAGTCCGTAATTTGCTGCAGTTTCGAGTGCCGTGTTGAGTAATTCGAGGACGTAGCTATTCATAGAATCGATTGACAGGGCCTGGAATTAGATACATGGTAAGCAAGAAGAGGGCAGGCATAAGTCGAGGGATATGTAGACTTGCTTCATGGTATTTTATTATCGCGCTGTCGAGATCATTCATTAGGTGATAGACTAAACCTAGAAAACCAAGCGCGAGTGAATGTCGAGGATCCAAGAGTAATACTTTTTGATATGCATCCTTCGCTTGTTCATATTGTCTACCTACCGTTAGCCTGTGAGTTCAGCAAATCGTACAGATCACTTACTTGAGTTTCCGATAACATGTTCCTAGATTGACATAAGTCGTCGTCCATGATTGTTGCGAACTCTGTGTGACCTCAGCCAACTCAAGAGCACGTTTGAATAGATCAGCAGCTTCGGTGTAGCTACCAAGTGAAATACGGCTCAGCTTGCGAGCCTTAATCGCGTAGATAAAGCTACTTACTGTCCACGGTTGTAAGCCATAACCCCACGCTCGTTGAGTAATAATGGATCGCCGTCACACATTGAGAACGATGCATCAAGGGCCTCGTCTGCCTGGTCGAAATTTGACAAAGTGATGTGTTCCATGCCCACAAACATCAACGGCAGATGGGAGCTTCCATATCATCAGCGTTTTGACATAAGTTGCATGGAAAGAAAAGTCATACCCAGTGAACATTCTCGCACAAGTTGAATACGCAGTCACGGCATGGTCATGCTCACCCTCCATTGCAAAAGTGTGCGCAAACGCTATCCATGCGGGACCAAAACGTGGGTCCATGAGAGATGTTTTACTATGTCCAACATGAGTAAGGAACTAACAGCAACTGTACGTTGATACCTGAAGTATTGACGAGCTTGCGCCCATTTCCCATTACTGAGATACCATACACCAACGGCATACCAACTTATGGGATTTTCTGGTTCGCGATCGACCATTTCATGAGCGAGGATGAAAAGCTTGGAATGAAGATGCTTCAAGTGATACATGCAAGCTATGTGCAAAGGTGTTGTTGCATTATGGATGGCGACCAGACTGAGTATTCTAGCAGCAAGTTAGAAGTAATTACAGGACAAGTCGACTGAAACCTACCGTGTGGTAATCACGAAACAATCAGACCAACGGAAATTGGCATATAACGCGTCCGCGAAGCTGAACAACACGTCGGGGTTGTCACCCAGTCCGTATTCTTCAACCAACCGTTGGCGAGTGAGCGCATGTTCATCTGCGTGTTTGTATTTGCGCAACCGCGAAGTGTATATCAGTTGTATGAACGCAGCGTCCTGCGGCGTTTGTGATGCGTACGCAAGACCTTGTACAAACTCCCACTCTAAATCACAATCAGGTGGGATGCCATTGTAGATAACAAGATCTGCGAACCTTCCTCCGAAGTCATCATTTCTCCACTAACTAGCTGTTCAAACGCCTCATAACATTTCACGTCGAGAGCAAGTGCCTCCATGAAACAGTTTTTCGCCTGATCGCCACGGTTGAGCTTGAGCATGAGAATGCCTCGAAGATGGCACATCGATGCTTCAATCTGGATTTGCTGTTCAGCGAAAGGTAGACACAAACTTTTTTTGAATCCGGAAGTACCTTTATTCCCCCGTCAATATCAGGAATAGCAGGCTTATTTTGGTCCAAATCGCGAAACGGATTAGCTTCACCTAACATTTCTGTTGCATCTGACCAGTTTCCTTGACGGACCTAAGACGCAATCAGCTCTGATAGCAAGGTCAACATGAGCGCGTCCCGCACCTGACACTGCGCAGCAAGATATCGACAAGCAACACTCATATCGACAAGCCTTGAGACACTTTCTTGTGCGTCTTGGACTCCTTCAACCATTCCGTTCGAGCCTAACGGCAACCGTGGTATGGGTGCAGTGAGTGGCAAAGGATCGCGTTCCTTGCCCTTTCCTTTCGTTTCAACAGTAGAAACATTCCCGTTCGTAAGGTTCAAGGGTGGCGTTGAAGGATGTTTTGGCGCGGATGTAGGAAAGGGACGCGTAAGCAATCGTTCAGCACGCGAATACTGATGTTGCATGAAGTACGTCTGCGCGAGCCAGAACGCGTCATTAGGGTCGTCTAAGACAGGTCAGAAGAGAACCAAGTGAAATTCACACCGCTCACTTGTCCAGCTAACAATCTTGTCTCCCCAGAAAGCAGCTGTTTCGTATAGATGCTGCATTAACGCGTCGTGTCTCCATAATCTCATTCGGTCGACCATTCCCCACTCATATTCTTCCTCGTCGTCTGCATCATCGTCAGAGTGTTGGAAAATGCCGGTTGTATCATTTGCTAGAGGATGAGGACGAGTTATACTGTCTTTTGGTCTGCGTTGTCTACGTGGAGATGAACGCAAAGGTGACACATGAAGAATAGAGCGATTTGGGTCTAATGCGATAGAGTGGTTATGAGAATAAGTGCTGGAATTGGCTTCGAGATACGAGTCTACCAGGGGTTGTGGTCCAAAGGAGAACGAGGAGCCAAATGAGCCTCTGTGACGAGAGCCTGAGGGTGTCGGAAGATGTGGTATTGGAGGGATTTCGAAGTCGCGTCGAGGCGGAGGCGTCGCAGGCATCGTTACGGGAATTGTGGAGAATAATGGTCACGGTGATGGATGAAGACTTTGAAGGTTGTTGATCCAAGTCAACAATAGAAAACAAACTTCCTGCCCTTTTCCCTCATTATGTCGGCTGCAACCGCCCATTCGTTCAATAAAATCCTCAGTAAACCCAAATACTCGTCCAAGTCAAGATCTTCTGTCGTTGACAACGACGATGACTCGAATTTGAAGAAACTGCGACGTTTGATTCTTGTTGAAGGAATACCTTCCACTGCTGCAAGTCTCATCTTGAGTACCGTGTGTCCTCTCTTGACGATATCCTCTACAGGATCCTACACTGCGGCCCCGTATCTGGAAAATACTTCTGCGAGTCAACAACATATCAGCCGATACCTACCTTCAATATGTATCCCGAGGGCCTTGCGAAGTTCGGGAGAAGATTCGAAACGATACGTTCAGGTGAGTCCCTTTCCTCCAAGCAAGTAATCTGTCTCATTTCTTCCTACAAGAACATTGGCAACGGACCGAGGCTTCAAAGAACGAGTGCGCGAGGACATGCTTGTCCGTTTGTTGGATGCTTTCGTATGGCGAAATCATGGCACGTCATATCAGTATATGGAGATTGCAATTCCTCATCCTCCCAATAGATACACAGGATTCAGAGCAACTCGGATTCACCTACGTCCAGGGCATGAACGTGTTAGCAGCGCCTTTCCTGTACACCATGCCATCCGAGCTCGAGGCGTTCTTTTGCTTCTCAAAATTTATTGAAGAATCATGTCCATTGTATGTTCAACCTACGTTAGAAGGTGTTCACCGCGGTCTTAGAGTAAGATATTTTCTATTCGTGTCTGTCTTTCGTTTCAAGTCCTCCTGCTCCATCAGCTCCTGGACAAATGCCTTAAGATTGTCGACCCAGAGCTCTATGCACATCTACGATCGAAGAATCTATCAGCAGAAATATATGCATTTCCATGTATGAAACGTTTTTATCTGTGCCCTCTTTCATGCGCTCAGAGATATTGCCAGCTATCTTAACCCTATGCGCGTGTACACCGCCCCTCGACCAGGTACTTCAATTATGGGATTTTCTACTTGCATTTGGTGTCCATCTCAACGTTCTGTGTGTCATTGCACAACTGTTGTTGATACGAGACGAAGTGATGAGTTCTTCGAGGTAAGTGTCTGACCTCTCAAATAGACCAATTAGACCCAGACCCTTTGCAGCCCCATGCGTCTCCTGCGAACGTTTCCTCAGCTGGAAGCTTTGCCCGTGATTGGAATAGCAGTAACGCTTGTCCGGGATCTTCCTCCAGAACTTTACGACGAACTTGTCAAGCATCCTTATCTGTTGAACTAAAAGTGTAGCTTTAGGTTGTTGTAACTGTTACCCGTATGTTGTATATGTCGTAAGGTCAGCATGTAAAGACGCGCTAGCGCTACCTGCCAGCGCTTATGTATTCACCCACTATGAATTTTGTTCCTTACTCCTCATCTGGTGCTTCAAGCAGACGACATTATGTGCTCGTCCGAAAGGTGGAAACAGCCTCATCTACTCAAGCTGTCGATGATGTGATCAACGCCGAGGTGGAATACATAGTACAAGAGTTCACGAAAGCCAATGTTGCTACAGTGAGTGCTCAGTAGTGTATGCCATTCCTCAGTCCACCATCAGTAATGCTCAAGAATCCTACTCTAATAACAGTCCCTTTGCAAGCAATATCTCATAATACTCTTATACTGCATCACTGTCTCAAACACACCGCTTACTGCTCTAGAGAGTGTCCTTCCACATGCGTTAAACTTGGCGGAGGCTGGGAAGAACATATCGGAGAAACGATTAGGTCAACACAGCTTCAAGTCACCTTGACCTTGATTTACAGCGTATCTGAATGCATTAATAGGCTATCTCTTCTGCGCTGAATTGATGACGGAAGGCCATGAACTACAACTCATGCTTGTTAACACGTTGCGGAAGGTGCGAGATTCGAATTCATACTATGTCGATCGTGACCTCTCACTCAACATCTCATCCGACATGTTCTAGCACCTGGATTCACCTCACCCGGCCAACATCAGCCTTGCCCTCAACCATCTCATACAATGTCCTTTTGTCGACGTGATTCCCGCGATTCAGAATCGTCTTCAAGAACTTCTTGCACACAACTCGTCAGTAGGTGTTTCTGAATCGCGGCTGACTGACGATTTCTCAAAGATCATGATGATCCAACTTCATTCCGTAGACCTCAAATTCGTCGCAGAACCTTACTGGCACTCAGAGCACTTTCCAAGTTCGATTCAGAACTCCTGAGCAAACCTGAAGAGGTCATCCTTGACAAAATCAAGGATCCTGATGATACTGTATGCAACGCAGCCTTGATCACCGCTTCCAAACTTTGCCAGGTATGCATTTGTTGTATAATCCTCGAAGTCACTGCTGATCACTTTTCGCAGTCATTTGAAGCACGGGCAGCTCAATTGATGATCCAGAAACAACTGAGTGATTTCCTTCATGACACTGCCAACCTGAATAGACGGGGTGTAGTAATCCGTACACTAGAAACGCTCCGTACTCTTGGGTAAGTTAGAACCGTCCAAATTTGAGAATGACTGTGTAATGTCTGAAATAGATTCATCGAATCTAATCTTCCACTCTTGAATGAACTCATTCGGCGTGGAGCTCATCGGAAAGACAACGGTTAGAAGATACCTATCTAGACGCCATGCAACTGTCGCTAACTCTTTTACAGTTCTTCTACGTTCAGCATTTCTATGTTTACATCCTTTCCCGGCTCAAGCAATATCTGCTGTTTTAGGAACAGGGTCTCCTGTCATTCATGTTCGGCATTTGCTCACGTCTCGTCAACCCAACGAACAATATCTCTTTTTGACATGTTTAGAATGTGTTGATCCTCAGTCATGGGCAGGTACAACTCCAGATACTCCCACTGTCCTCGAACAATGGGAAGTTGAGCAGATTATGGGATACTTGCACTCGCGTGATCCTGTCTTACGAAAAAAGGTTCTTGTACATTATATGCCGTATTCTCTCTACTGAACATCTTGATATATAGACCGTGAATGTCATCAACCAAGTGGATCCAAGCATCGTATTGACATATTATGAAAACGCGTTACAAAATCTGTCAGACCAACCGACAAATGGGAAGGCTGAGCACGCTCTTCCATTATTCGAAGTCCTCGAAATTCAGTCGGGTGTGGACGGAGAACGTTATGCACGACATGTCCTGGAACTACTCGGACAAATCGAAGCCCCTTCTAGTCCAGACGATAACATCTTCGAAGGCATAGTCGATATCGTCTTGACCCACATTCGTTATTGTGAGGTACTTTGCTTCACCATCTATTGATAATTTTGCTCATATCTGCACTCAGCTTCTGATGAATTCAGACGAGTGGCTTCTGGATGTTTGCTATCCTCGTTGACGGATTCACAAGTCCGGATCGGGATTACGGCAATGGTGATATTGGCTGCTCTGGCTTGTGAGAACAGTGGTCAGCTATCTTTATCGTGGGTCGAAATTTTAGAAGGGATGTCCTCGAGGATTGCATTTTATCCAAGTTCGTTGGATCCGTTGAATTGACATCCTGCTCTAATCCGCCTTTTGAACAGTCTCTGTTCAAGATGCTTCTTTACTTTCATTGCTGAGGATAGCCGCCGACTGTCCAGAAATACCTCGGCAAGTACTCGATACTATATTCAAGTTGAAGGAAGCCTCCAAGAGGCATATCAGAAGAGTAACATGCACCGAGTCTAGTCCTTTCTCTTTTACTCATTGCTTTTTCCTCTTATCAGCGATGTGAACAATTCATGCAACTCAGCTCAGATAAAGAAAGACTTCTCGAGATTGTTAATCACGCTCGATCTTCGACTGTAGGATATTATGTCCTCTTAGTATCCTCTTTCTCAATGAACCTCAGCTGCCGGACTTCTTGGATGCACTTCAAACTTATCGGTCCAACGACAATACGCACGGTTCCCTCCCCCATTCATCGAGTCCCCGAGGATTTCAAAATCTTTCACCTTCACCTAATTTAGGATCGCTATCTGCCAGCAAGCTCCGTTATGCGGCCTATGATGCACCTGTACCTACTCCGCGACTGCAGCGCCGACAGATATCCAATAGCAATTTTAGTTCGGAGCATTCCACGCTAGGATCCCCTCATAGTATTGCGTCACCGTTAGCTGGCGGAGAGCTCGCACTAGTGGCTTCTACGACAGAATTTGAAAGTGAGATGTCCGCCACGATAGGTGACAAACTCTCCAAGATGACATTGATAACTGAGCCGAACGATACGGTGAGTTCCTGTGCTTGTATCAACGCTCAGTGCCACATACGGAGATCTGATAATTTTCGATGATTTGTATGATATGTGTAGGCAAGTCGCAATGATCTGATTGCGTTTGATTCGCCCTTCGTTGCAGAGCCTCCGGACAGTTCTCTGATGAGTGTTGACGTTGGATCGCCAGCATCTCGACTCGGGTTCGACGCTCTCTGGGAAAGTCACGGCACTGAAGTTCGTGGATGGTATGAGCATTCCATTGAACGACTTCTACGGCAATTGCGACTCATGGACGCGTCCAATGTGGAAGTGAGCGTGATTGAAGCGTCTTCACCTCCATATCCAGGTGAGCCAAATACTCGTTGCCACCTCAACAAGTACTCGAGGAACTAACGTCAAACTGTTCCCCCCATTCATCAGGTGAAACGAAGGTTCTACTAAGATCTAAACCTCATGCAACCCCGGCATCGTGTGCGGTGCTACGGATAAA
Organism: Lentinula raphanica; assembly: GCA_027919835.1. Classification (NCBI taxonomy): domain Eukaryota; kingdom Fungi; phylum Basidiomycota; class Agaricomycetes; order Agaricales; family Omphalotaceae; genus Lentinula; species Lentinula raphanica. The sequence continues at coordinate 1,673,275 of JANVFP010000005.1, read as the reverse complement.
AGAAAGCGAGGAAGACGGTTCTTTATGGAAGTTGCGCGGAAACATGCCTCTGCATGCCACTGTGAGGAATTTTCTGACAGAAGATGCTGGGCAATGGATATAATCTAGGGATGTTATCCGATTCCTGTTGTATCTTGTTGAAGCTCGAAGCTCACTTTCTCATATTCATTGTGAGCGGTTCATATACAGTGTGCTCGTGATTGGACTGAAGTTTGTAATATTCTTCTATCTCAGTTGAGAGTAAACATAAAGCAAGCGTAAGAGACCGAGTTAAGAGAGAGTGAATGGTTTGAGGCTGGGCTTTTGTCGGAAGTGAGTCCCCGCCGGATTTGAGTGTGGGAAGCGATGTTGTCTTATATAAAGGGAGAAAAATTTTCTTTCTCTTATTCCACTGACAGCCCCGCAGGGTATATCCCTTCTTCATCTGTAAACGCATTAATTCTATGAATTCACCTTCATCCTGGTATATTACCTTCATATTCACGTTCCAAGCAACGTTCACTCACTCACTGTTCCTTCCTTACAGCTCAGCACAACAGGTTAACAAAATTCTTTTCGGACCACTTGCTTTCCTCCTTGTCGACATCGACCGACCTCCTTAGGACGTCCGTATTTCTTACAACATTTCTACGACAGCCTCCTTCGTCTCATGGGATAATTCCACTCAAGAACTTCAAAATCTGGTCGTCAGCTGCCAGAGATTGCACATAGAACTGTCATCGTCACTCATAACATTATCGGTAAACATATAGAACCGTCATATAACTTCAAAGACAAAAACAACAAACAAAGAACTGGTCAAATCCGAATTCAATATGCACTCTCTCAAAAATCCCTTGTTATTTCGCCCTTCCAGCCGGCCTACCTCTCCTGCTCCGCCCTCTCGCCCAGACTCAGGTATCGGCATGGAACGCTCGAGACCTCTCACCAAGTTGTCTTTGAACAATTTGAGAAGGGCGTCTCCAGCGCCTTTGCCTAATGCAGCGCCTGCTCCTCATACATTGATCCAAGACGGATCTTATTTGGAAATGCTTAGTCTGAAACTAAGCGAAGCAGTATCCAAGGCTGTTAGCCAGCCTTCTGGAACACCGGCGATGAACGATGTTGTAGGAGGCAAAAAGCCATTGCCTAGTGGTCGTGGAGGTGCTCTGGGGGCGCTCATCGTCTCGTAAGTCATTCAACGTATATGAAGTCATTCTCACATATGACTCACTTCTCTACCTTCAGTGAACTCAAAGCGGCGAATGGGAATCCTCATCTGCACAGAGCGATCGTTCGCTCCCTTCACAAGCCTCTGTCTGTTTTATTGGGCAGCCTTTCCACAATGATGCTACCTCTTCTATCGTCTCCCGCGTTCCTCATTCCGCCTGCTCCGACTGTGCAATCTCCCAACCCTAATGCTGTACAGCTACATGCCATCGCAGTCGCAACGTTCGCTGGCGAATTGTTGGAAACGTTCGATGACCTTCATTTAGGTCACGACAACGATGTTCGCGGCGATGGCTTGAAGGGCATCCGAGAGGGTCTTGTCTCTTTGGTCAACAGAGTTATCAATCCGCTCATTGGCGGAATTAGGAACGAGCTCATTCCTATAATAGATGCCCTCGAGCAATCTACCCCTGGCAAGATGACTACAGGAGCCAGAAATGTAATGTTGCACACTTCCATTACGGCTCTCCAGTCGACTATACCTGTCTACGCACAAGCTCTGAGACGTTATACTACGTCCCGAACGGCACAAAACTTGCTAGTTCCCTTCGTCATTTCATTGGTATGGCGAAGCATGGTAGCAATCTGCCATCGACCTGCGACCACACCTTCACCTCCTGCTTCTCCAGGTGCCCTTTCTGCAGCAACGAAGAAGCGTCGCAGTTCACCTACCTCCACGCCACCTCTTACTCCTCCTGCAAGCCGTTTCACCATCAAATTGCCTTCCTCTCGCCCGCCTTCTCCGTCTGCACTTCTGCCAGTCCCAACAATTTCCCCGGTCACTGATGGGCGAGCGCTATGCGACCTCCTTGTCACGCTTCCTGTTCCTTTGGCTGACACTGAGAGCGGGAGACTCGGCAGAGAGGCTATAGACGAAGCCCTTGATGGGTTACGAGCACTCATAGATCTATTAGACTCCGCGCAACCTCTTCTGAAGGCCAAGGACCGGACAACCGAAGAATGCGCTCTCGAGCTTGAACATGTTACCGAAAAGATTCCTACCCTCATCGCCTTACCAGTCCTACTCCGCGCGCATGGCTTGGACATACGTTCAGAGGTCGTGCTTGGACTGTCTGAAGAAGATTATCGGAACAGTTGTCTGACGGGATTCGGACGCGCAGATGAATGTGCGACTCCTGTTGGGCTGCGTGTTCTGGACTATTTCCATTCGTCGGTCAGTGTCGCACCTGTGCTGTCAGCTTGGTTGGAGAAGGAAATAGCTGATTGATTGTCTAATGTTATTTGGGTCTTCACACTGTTCACTCGAACGATACCTATAGGTTATGTTCTTCACAGGAAATTTTTCTCCGAACTTATCTCTACTTGTTATTGCTCTGCAAGTTGCTCGTTTACATTTTACCATAACATTGTCTTTAATGATATCGATAATGCACGATGTTTTGACGAACATACCAACTGGTCCGAACTGTGACTTTGTGACTGGCTTCGACTTGCTCTTGACTATTGCCTGAAAACATCGATGAGACCGATACTTGCACATTTCTTGACTGTGGGTATACAAGTCCGCTGTTCGTGCCTGTTGGATCCTCTTCACCAGTTAACAGAATCGGTATCCGGAAATCAAAGCAGAACATCCTGGCAAAGGTCGTCGATATTGGCAGCTCCGCGCCCTACATGAATTCTGGGCATCCAATCCAACAGGACCAGGTGATAATGAGCCCAGTACGAGTCCTACAGAATCTGCGATGGTAGGTCGAACGCGACGAGTGGCTTCCACCCCATTAATTAACAATAACTCTTTCATAGGACAGTATAACCGAAGACGATGATCCTTGCGATGTGATTCTGTCTGATGTTGCTGGAGGAATTGTCCTACGGACAGATTACACAAACGACGAAGCATGGAAAGCATTTGTTGCTGAATTGGAAGGCACCGAGAGCAATATTGCTCCGGAAGGTGGACAGGAAAACACTGCAGCGGAATCTTCATCTGCAACAGACGTGGATATGGGAGACGCTGCTGGAGAGGGTTCTGGTGACAATTCTGACGAGGATGAAGAACTAAAACTTTTCAAGATCGTTGACCCAACCCAGTCAGAAGAACGCGCCGTTTTTCAGGACATATCAAATTTACGAGCCCTTCGTCTCCTTAACGATGTTGATATCAGACCTGCACCTTCAGTCCCTGCTCAGTCGAAGCGAATTTCACCTCCAAATCCTCTAGTCGATTTTGCGGGATGGCAGGAGGTCTATGCTGGAGTGACTCTCTGGATCTATGATACCCAGTCGAACATAGATCAGTCAGCAAGGCTGGTTAGTCCCGAGGGAGATGTCTATGGAACGGCAACGTGCATAATCTCACTTTCGCCGGTATCGGAACTTGAAACTGACACCTTTATTCGTAGTGGCGATAGTTGGCGAGCGAAGGTTTCTCATATATCTCATCTCCAACTCGATATGACATTCGAAAATATGAAGATCAACTTTGGAGGAATGGATCGATGGGATTATTCGGAAAGAAAACGTAATCTAGCAGAGGCTATCCTCAAGCCGTGAAGAAGTCTTTACCCTTTTGAACGTTGTATGTCAAGAAAATTGATCTTCATTGATATCAGGAATGGTCCTTCTTATGTCCTTTTGAATGGCTTCTCGAAACGCACGCTAATTTTTGCAAGCCTGTGTAGCAAGCTCAGCTTATCTTCATGCCAAGGATGTCGGTATCGAATGTTTCCAGTGGGCAGTGGCCTCTTCACATCCTGTCTAGACGAATCCAATGAGAAGTTTCTATACAGTGTTTTGCGTCTTGGCTCACTATATTTGCCACAATCGGTGTCTATTTGTCTGCACCGAGCCGCGTATTTTCTTTCCTTCCCTCCGGTAACAATCTTTCTTCCGGAAAAGAACGCAGATCTCTCACCTCGGTGCCGTTTCTCATCTTGGCTGTCTTGGGGCTGCTGTAGATCTGGTACGGGTAACGCTACTACCGTTGACTTGGGAAGGGATCATTCTGGTCTTTCCTCGACTCCAAGACAACGGATCGTCTTGCCATGATGGCGAGGAATTTGCAAGTCAGGCTATGAGCCATGTCCCGGGTTGCTCGATGGATCAACAAGGTGCTCTTTGAGCTTCTCTCAGTTCGCTTGTGTCTAGCATGCCACTGCAGCTCAGAACTGCTATGTTTGATTTTCTAGCAGAAGATCAGGCATAGTAGTTTTCTTACTGCTACTTTTCATGTTGCAGGTTTCGTACTTCGAGCTATCGCACCCTGCGCGATGGATCCCAGAACCACGGATACGTATCTTTAGCCGTTTCCCTGTACCTGGGTCAACTGGCAAACGTGGTGCAAGCCCGCTCAAAGCTCACATTCCAGCTTTGATATCAACTAGAGCCGTCAAACTTCGTGGCTCTCACGAAAGTCAAATCACGCAGACTGTTCGAGCTCTTTGGACTCATCCTAATAGGAGCGTGAGGCAGGTTGGTCGACGCGGTATCTATCAAGGTCCTCATACTATCAGTACAAGGAATCGACCTTTGAGGCTGAAGCTATAAAGGAGTCCCAAAAACTCCCTCAGTACCTCAGAAAGACAGTCTCTCTCATTTCAATGATCTTTACTGCAATACTCAGTGCTTCTCTTGCTCTCGCTGCTTTGCGAATCGCAAATGGTGAGATACAGCCCCTTCACTGATGCGCCCTCCATCATGTCTAACTCTTTGTAGCTGTGCCACACCACTCCAAGCGCTTTGCATGCGCCGATGGAGTACATGTTACATCCAACGAAGTATGCTGTCAGCTATTTCCCCTCGTTGAGCAGCTTCAATCCGACCTGTTTGACGGGGGCGAGTGCGGTGAAGAGGTAGCTGTTGTCTTCGATTACTCCTGCCAGCAGCACGACAATTTTTGAATATGTCTCCCAAAGGCTCATGAATCCCTTCGGTTGACGTTTCACGATGCTATCGGATTCTCTCCGACAAAAGGGTATGTTGTTCATTTTCTGTAGTATCTGTCATATATCAGCACTGAAACCGTTGCCATCCAGAGGAGGAGGAGCAGATGGATCGATCATCGTCTTTTCTGACGTGGAGACTGCCTTTCATGCTAATGGTACGCTCTCGTAACGCTGACCTCATTAGCAACCCTGAACACGATTGCATTTTTCAAGGCGGAATCGACGATATCGTAGATGCTCAAAAGCAGTTTATGGCCTCCCACAATGTGACCATTAATCCCGGAGACTTGTACGAGACGTTCCTGAGTTTGATTTTCTATCCTACTAATCTACGCCTGGCTGCCAATGCTGATTCTACCAGTATCCAACTTGCTGGTGCAGTGGGTCGGTATCATTTGAAGATCGTATGATTCGTTATACCAAATATTTTTTGTAACCGTTTAGCTGTGAGCAACTGTCCTGGGGCTCCTCAACTGGAGTTCCTCTTTGGGCGACCCGCTCCAGTGGCTGCATCGCCCGATCTCTTGATTCCGGAACCATTCGGTATTATATGACATGCTCCCCTGCTACCGCTAATACTCACTTTTACGACTCACCAGACACTGTTGACTCAATCCTCGCTCGATTCGCGGACGCTGGGTTTAACGCCTCCGAAGTTGTTGCTCTGCTTGGATCGTGAGTCTCGTCCCAAGTTCCTATTGACAAAACTCGAAAATTTCTTTTATGTTTCATTTAGCCATACCGTCGCTGCTGCCGACACGATCGATACCACAGTGGGTCCGGTGTTTGGAAGAGAGCCCCTGTGTTGAATCCATGATATTTTTTTCTAGATTCCTGGAACCCCCTTCGACTCAACCCCTGGACTCTTCGATACGCAGGTGTTCATTGAAGTCCAAATGAGGGGTATACTATTCCCTGGGTACAGTTCTCATTTTCGAGCTCGCTGAAAGCGTTTTTTTTGACTTACAACCGCAGAATCGGAGGTAATCAAGGCGAAGTTGAATCTCCAGTACGTGGAGAAATACGATTGCAATCTGACTCTGAGGTCGGTATCTCATCGACGTCTCCTACTCAAGCTATGACTGATTGTGTTGTACCTATCTGCTGTCATTAGCTGGCTAGAGGTAAGCTCTCACACGATCTCAACCTTGTTTCCCCCAGTTACTCATGAACCCCAAGATTCACGCACTGCTTGCGAATGGCAGGCGTTGGCCAGTGAGTGTCCAACTGATCCAATTTCAAGGGCGCAGCCAAGACTGATCATCTTTTCAGACAATCAAGCTCATCTTCAAACCGCGTTCAGAGCTGCGATGCAAAAAATGGCGATCATAGGCCACGCTAGAGACTCCCTCGTCGATTGCTCGGACGTCATTCCTGTTCCCAAGCCTCTTCCCGCCACTGCTGGACCTCATTTGTTGCCTGACACTACGCAGAATGATATAGAACAGGCTGTGAGTTTTCTGTTTTGAGAATCACCGAGAGCGTGTCGGATTCAGCTTGTCTCTTTCTGGAAACAGTGTGCTACTGCTCCGTTCCCTGTTCTTACTGCCCTCCCGGGTGAGTAACAATTGTGAATTTCGTTCTGTTGAATGAGACTCACAACGTCGTTTATTCATTAAAGGTCCTGCTACATCTGTGGCGCCGGTGTAAGTACAAACGCGGGAGCTTGTTTTCTAGCAAAAAAACACTTACGACGATTCATCTTTTCTAGTCCACCTTCGTAATCCCATCTCGTTGGGCGTCGTAAGATATTTTCCAGGCTGATATAGGGTTTACAAGCGAGGGTTTCGGCATTGCTATTTGTTTTCCTGTAGTTCCGTGTTTTTTTCCTTCACTTCGATATACATGATATGTAAACTGAGACAACGCTATCGGGCTGTTGTAAGTTTTTCTAAAAGCATTAAGCGTACCGACCGATACAGATACACACAGTCTATGTCCATATTTCACGGCATTCCCGAAAACAATCCCAACGCCTCCTCTACTGATTCTCACCAAGACAAATCTGAGCGATGATATTAGCAAAGGAGCGAGATCAACAATGGGAATACTTCGACATACCCATCTTGACTTGTTTCTCTTGTACACTGTTTGCATATTGCTCGAACATCTCAATGTAGGGTTTGAGGGATGTCTTCTGCCAGTCTATCGAAAACTCTATCATGAGGGATTATCAACGATCAAGAATCAAATCAACAAACCATCCTTATGTTCCCTACTGGTATTACTCGAGCCTGCACCACCCAGCTCTGCCAGGAGCTGACCGACTGTGGGTACCTTTGCTGGATCGAATTCTCGAATGCGTTCTGGGTCAATTGGGACACATATTCGACCAGTCTTGGGATGTATACAAAACGGCGCTTTGAGTAGATGGTTTCGATGTTTTGAGACTTCCGCGTCGAGCCGAGGGTACGCGTATTGTAGAAGAATATCTTCCATGGCGTTTCTCATGATTTGCTGAAGATCGACGGTGAACGGCCGAGCAAAAGCAGATATTGAAATAGGACCATACCCTTGCATTTTTATCTTTTAAATTCTTCACCTCAGCCTTCATTTCGTCCCATTTAACATACGACGGACTATCAGGTTTATCTGACCACTTTTCGCGAAGCCGCGATGCGAGTTTGGCATCTGGCAACAGGGACAGAAGGGTTTCGTATCCTTCTTGGGATCCAAAACAATCTTGATCCTGGAGAATGAGCTCATCGAAGGAATTATTGATGGCCTGGCAGGCATCTCTGAGGGGGGAAATCGTTATTTTCGTTAGTTCAGACTTTCTGAACGGATTATTGACTAACATACTTTAATGCCGGCGGTAAATCTTTCATACCGAAGCGTACATTGACCCTCTTCCCGGGTTCCTTCCCATTCTTGATGACCGTCAAGTACTCTACCATGGCCTTCCGTTGATCGTCTGTCAATTCGAAGGCCTCTTGATCGGATATCCACAAATGAATACCTCGACGACCGGAATACACCCACAACAGCTGGGTATAGCCGAACTGGTCGCGAATGGCTGTATCCAGAACCTCCACGGCTACAGCAATAAAACCCCAACATCGTCTGCAGATGTCGGCATCGGAACAACATGTTCGAATGGGATCATAGTCTGTCATATCGATATCGAACACAACTTCGCGTTTCTCCGGCTTAAAGTGAGCAGGTCGAACGGTTTTTTTGTCCTTTGGCTGAGTGAAAGGGTGAGTTCAACGGAGAAAATGAGCAACGAGCCAAGCGACGCACCTGGGCAGAATAAACAGGTCCTATTTCGAAACGCGACGGAGTAAGGAGACAAACATGTTTCTTCATCTCAACATCGCTCGGATATGAGTTGTACCGTAGATAAGCGTCGTTCCGTAGCGTGAAGGCAAATTCGCGATAGGGAAATAGACGTGACTCTTTCTCTGTCCTTTCTGGCCCACGATTCAACCATTTGAAGAGTTGTTTAAAAGGATATAGTCGTCGATAAAAGGTGAGCAAAACTTCTTCCGAGGTTGGATCGATGTCAAGGTCAGAGGAGAGCGCCATGGCGGGCAACGGTGAAGAAAGCTGAAGATTGAAGCTGATTGAAGGTGGTTGCTGTGACCAACACGAGCAGACACGAGCTCTCACGAGCTAACACGAGATGTCACAATTTTCCCATACCCGCGCCGTCACGACTCACCATAATGGACGCGTTCCTGACGCGTTCAGACCTGTTCAGCCTTAACAAAGCTCATTGCGTCTTATAAAAAACTAACTCCCTTGAGCTGTGCACATCTGGGAAGAGTAGCTTTTAGTATGACGGTGGCATTATATATTCCTAGTTCTTGGGCTTTAGCACCGGGGGCCTGGAGGTGATTCAGCGTTCCCCGTCGAATGAAGATTTGTTTGTTCCCATGTATTGACATTCATCATACTTCAATTTTCAAGAAATGTAGTTTTTTGTGCTCGACTGAGTAGTGAGTCTACTTGATTGTCATTGTCAGTGGTCACTCGCCAAAAATTCATGACCAGACCTGTAAGCGCCCTTAAGCGCCGAAGTAGCACCGCCACAAAAACCAACCATGCAATCGGCAAACAAGCGCTTACACTTCTTTTTCTATTCAAACCACCATCACTAGCAAAGCCACTCCTCAGTCCTCAGTCCCTTCTTCTCATCTCACACACTGTGTATAATTGCAATGCCTGTGACTCGACTATCTCGTCAGGACTCTGTAATTGAAGTCCAACCCTCTCCCAATCTGAGGAACTCCAAGAACAGAACTTCGAAACCTCCTCGTCCCAAGCCAATCGTCTATCAGGATGTTATCGAGATATCCGACTCGGAAGATGGACAGGCTATTGCCCCGTCGCATCTTTCACTGAAAAGGAAGCACGACCTTCAGTTGGAACGAGATTTGAAGAAGTTGAAGCAGGTGTGAAATCATATTATCTCTTCTGTATCAATCTTCTAAGGTCGTTTTCCACCTTCAGGAGAACGACGAGCTCAAGAATAAAGAGAACAAATACAAGGCAGATATTGCTCGCTCTCAAGATGAGCTCACGCTTTTGCGTTCCACTCACTCGAACGCCTCGTCGTCAAAGGATCATGTTGTGTGTCCATTGCCACCTTTGTTATGTTACATCGTTCTAACTTCTCATCCATACGCTCCGCCAGGCAATCTCTCAATTAGACGACAGCATAACGTGTGAAGTTTGCGCCGCGAAGATGTGGACGCCTTATATGTGGGTGGCTCGATCAATCAAGCCTTTATACATGACCCCTAACCTTGTTTCTAGCCTCGCATGCGGGCACACTTACTGTAAATCCTGTTTGCAGGTGAGGGCACGATCTCTGCATCACCGTCTGACAAGTCTCATCGTTCCTGAATGTAGGATTGGTTTTCTACGATTCTACAGAAGCATATGGCCGCACATCCCCAATACCGTCTCAATAATCAGCCTCCTCGTACCGCTACCAGGGATCCAGTTGCTATATACGCAGAGGCGATGATGCGCGTCCTGTATACCAATGCTGGAGTGCCAGAACCTCAATATACCTGCCCGACTTGTCGTGAACAAGTCCGAAGTCCGCCGGTGGAGGATTTCAATCTCAAGAAGATTGTCAGAGCTGTTGCTAGTGCGCAGGGCGAGGCTAGTCCGCAAAAGGAAGTGACAAGACCTAGCGGAAGAACCAGCAGAGCAAGAGAGAAAGCTCCGGCGGGACGCGAGGATCCTTGGAGTGGTTTCTTTCCAAAGAGGACCTGAATTCGGATTATCCTACAACCCAGTTTCAAGCTCCAATTTCTTCGATTTTGGCCCCATCTGTTTACTATCGTCTATCCCGTTTCGGTCTTCTTACTCTTCATGAGCCTGCAACATGGACTCTCCGGTACATGATTCTTAATAGTATGTACATACCATCTCAATTGAGATATATTTTCGCAAACCTTCGTCGTCCTACCTCAATAACTTAGCAAAATTCGCGCATTTCTTTGAAGAACCGCGGAGACAAGTGGCGGAGATAACTTGGAAGGTGATTTTCGGAAGATACTCGAAGAGAAGGTCAAACCGGTAACCTCGACTTCCGCAAAGATCGAGCTGTTGAACATCTCTCAGGGCTGGAACCGTCGCCGATACAGCAGAAGATAGGAGTTGGGGTATAACATGACCTCGACTGTTTGTTTGACCTTTAGAAACTTGTCACTAACTGCTCCTAGCTAGATTCAAAATGGCCATTTTTCAAGCCTGTAAGTACACTTTCTTGCCTCGTCCGACTCAAGAAATAAGCGATATATACTCAACTAGAATTATTATCATAGGATTCATATTCACGTTCACTACCTGATCGAAGGAATTCACAAATAGTATCATAGTCCCGGCGAAGACTATCAAGAGGCAAAGTAGAGCATTTTTACTACAGCTCCACTTCACATGCCATGAATCACTCTTACCAATTGCCTGCAGGTTTCCTCCTGGTTTTAACTCAAGGCTTCTATGTAGAAGCTGCATGATCACAGATAGAAAGAGAGCCTTGTGCTACGCTCAACCACCGACCATTCACTACACTCAAATGGCCCCAAGGGATAGAAAGTGTATCAGCACATAAAGATACGCCAATCATTCGGGTATTAACCATGTCAATGAGTGCTCTTGTAACTTTCAGTCTTCAGGTAACCATAACCTGAACGAAGGTCATATCATCCGAGTCCTCACAGACTCAGCAAGGTCGTATTCGAGAAGTTCGAATTGAACCGGACCGAATTGCTGAACGTAACTCAGGGAGGAGCCCGCCTCATTACTCGCCGTTCCTGTTCTCATGATTCCCTGCGCCATGGCTATGGAGATGGATAAAAGCATAATGGACAGTGCTAAGGAACACATCAACGATGACGACGAGTTTTCCTCCTCTTCTTCCATCTCCTCTGAAATCATATTAACTCCCAAGTTCTCGCTCAAGCGGCAAGAGCGGTTAAATGGAGAATACCAGAAGCCTAGTGGAAGGGTCGGATGAATAAGACGAAGGTCTGAGTCATGCTCCGGGGCTCTCTTCGAGGTGTTTGTCCTCGAAGAAAGCGCAAAGCTGGCACGGGACTACATGCGCAGTTTTTTCTTGCTCAAACTCTTTCAACGGTAAAGCCAGAGATTTAACAACTCGGGAATTCTGATACTCAAAATCAGAAATGTTAAGGGCGCTCTGAAGATTGGATTAGTAGGTTTTCTGCCTGCCACCTAGCGTTAATGGAGTTCCTGCCTTGGACTTGGTGGCACCCAGTCAAAGATGACGACGATACAGGTTATCTGCTCGATCGGCGGACCAACCACTGCAACTCAGGAGTCGAATCCTTAGAAATTTCTGGTGTTCTCACCAGTACCCAGATTGAATGAAACCATCCCTCCCTGTCCTTCATAAAATGTATTATTTCTGAAGCTGCAGCGATTCCTGTTCCCCTCATCGAATAGTACCTCCTCATGCTTCCATGATGTGGTCCCAGGACACCATGAGTCGAGCATGCAGCAATCGCTTCACACACTTCAATCCATGGCATTGGGCAAGTACAGTTGTGAATGACAAGACCTGTCCTAGGCCTATCAATCGTCCCCCTTTCAGTTAAGAAACTTCTTCAAGTACCCACAAAATATATATTCATTCCCGATCTCTAGCAGGCGGTAACCACGAATATGATAACTAACGGGCGTTCGTTATGTGGGTGCTTTCTTGTCATTTTTGGTTATATTCGATTATCGACTGCTTGATAGCAGCGCGCTCAGGCTTTCGCGGCAGTCTCCGACTCACTCTCCCGTTTGAACCTGGGTTCACAGTCATCAAGCAACCGCAAATTCCTGCGCAGTGCTGTGAACAGCTATTCTGCATGAACATGATATATGAATACACATTTTGATGGTAAGTAGTTGTGAAGAATATCGGGATGGTAGAAAAAGAAAACAAGTGAGGTGATGTTGGATGACAAAAACAATAGGAGATTACCTAGAACGGTAAGATCGCTGAATTCTGTTGAATTGCGGACGCGAGGTCCTCCCTGGTCCTCCTAACCTCTAATGTCTATGTATATCTAACTTCTAAAAGGTCGACGTCGGAAATCCACTGACTGAATGTCCTGAGTGAACAGTGGAGCGTACCCGGGCACCCTTGTAACTTGTTGAACTGCTAGTAGCAATTCTCCGTTTAGCTTAACTCGACCTTCTCCTTCTACCCGGATATTCAACGATTTTCAATCTCGAGTCTTCCAGAAAATGTCTTCTGTGAATATGAACTTCAGGAGACCGAGCTCAATATGCAGGATTTCCCGAGTATATGCCTGAAATCGCAATACAGCGGGATGTTATGGATATCTCTTGCAGAGCCTGAGTCTACGGTTGCTATCTCCGTAATTGTTCTGAATTCAATCCATTGTAGCTTGGGGGGATTACTTCTAAGATGAGTTGACACACCTTTGAGTACCTAGCCGTGTTGACGCGAGACTCATTACTGTTCTTCTGCGTATCCTCTTATCCTCAGCTTGGTAGTTATTGTGGGACATCACCTAAACCTTCAACTGAGAATATACTGCACCCTGCAGGCTTCCCGCACTGTGGACCAAATGAGAGTAGAGCTGTCCCGTGTAATTCCATCCACAGGAAACTGAATGATAGAATTAGGGCATGTGCATAAAGTACGCTTCAAACTTTACTCGACCCATGCCCATTACCATGAGATCACAGATCCTGCATACACCCCCCCTAAGGAGTGCATTGAAATCCTGATTCCAATAATATTCAATGATGTTCCAAGTTTAGATGACAGGAAGAGTAAGAAAAAGCTGCGTGCTTTGTACATGGAGTCAATGTAATGAAGATCAGCCAATGCATCTAGGTGCATCCTGCTGCATCTCATGTTTTGAATCCCCGTACAGCGTTTGGACTTGAACGGTATTGCGAAAAACCGCGATACAAATCATAGCTTCGCAGGGCTTTTCCATGCCGGGGAACGTTTCTACACATTTGTCAATATGCAAACGCACGCATAGTAGTGACTAACTGACCTCCGAAAACGCTCTCAGACCCTCCTGGATCAAATGAATAAAATCACCGGAAGAAGAAACAGTCCTGAGGACATGGAGAATGGAACGAACCTTGATATTTTCACCCTTGTAAACTCTACTGCTTTCAGGACTGAACGTTGATTTGATGAAAGCTTCTTCTGGATTGTGGTTCTGTGACAACAGCAGAGCGCGTTTGGTGCATTGAACTGCATCAGGTGAATTGTCGACAATAGACTTGGCAACGCGAATAGCTTCCGGTACGACTTCTGACGGAGGGACCAAGACGTTGACGCTGAGCATTGCAATATGATTGTCAGTGATCGTCTCGAACTCAAAACGCATAACATGCTTGAAGTATGAAAACTCACAAGTGGAATCGTTCATGTGCTTCAACAGCACTGACGATCTTTCCAGTCAGAAGCATTTCGGCAGCAAACTGAATACTTTTCAATACATAGTATTCTAAAGGGACACTGGTAATGAAACCGTACATGGTGCCCAGCTATTTGAGAAAGACGAGGGATGCCTGGTAACACATACGTTTCCTTTCAAGAGGTTGATTGAATGAATCGGGTGACTCTCACCTCCGTCAGCGGCAACAACTCCTCGTTTAACCTCTGGAAGTGCGAATTTGGCGTCTTGGCTTGCCACAACGATATCGCAATTGAGGACCATCTCAGTACCGCCACCATGCGCTCCACCATTTACTGCAGCTATGATGGGCTTGACGAGCTGTCGACGAGATATGGAGCCAAAACCATGACGATTGGAAACGACTCGTTCTTGTTCTTCTGATTTGCCACTTTGCTGATCCTTATTCCACCTACATGACACAGATGAGATCGCAGTCTCACAGGCAGAGTACCGTTATCAAACCTTACTCAATGAGGTCAGCTCCAGCACAGAAAATCTTTCCTGCACCAGTAACGATAATTACCCTGAGAAGGAACGTTTACGATAACAAGCAGACTCCAGAGAACTTGGGAGATAGATCTACCAGAGTTCAGGTTCTTCATCGAACCAGTCAAGTACATGTTCTAAATCCCTCTGCAACAGCGGGGTCATTGCATTGCGAGATTTAAGTCTGTTCAGTGTTAACATCAGAACATGCTCAGCCGGGAAGGATACAAGGAGTTGCTCAGAATGTGGGGGAGCCCGGGGAGGAGACAGCACGGACATGCTGGTTTCGGTTAAAGCAGTCAAGGGGCCGGAAAACTTGACACGTGGGATCAGGTGGGATCTGTATTTCATAATAGTATTTCAGAACTTTTAAAGAGTCTTCAAAGAGTCGAATTCTTATCATTTCGAACTGCGAGCCATTTCTTCCAACACCAGCTGGTCATTAAGCATGACTCAGATTTGCAGAGAACACGATTTTTAGCCCAACGACAGGAAGGGAAAAAACGGTTTTATTTGATGTTCTTGACACATCAACTTAGATCAACTTCCGAGCCTCCGAACCCCACAGCTGAGCCTGCCTAGGCCTGCCTCCGTTTCGGAGACAAAAAGTCAGGAACCTGCGGCGACGGGTCCAAATTCCAATGGACCAAAAACAAGTTACAACTGATGCGTTTCCATGGTACATACAGTCTGGGTACAGTATCTTATAGGAGGTGCTATCATGTTCTCGTAATTCTCATCGATGGGTGCAGATAAAAAAACAACTCCATTCAAGATATGGAATGATGTGTGAACAGAAAATAGGAATTACACAATGCGAGTAAGATATGCAAAGCAGCTCCTCCCTTCCTCCTTCTCTCATCCAGTAAATACAAGTACAGTTTCTTCAATCAAACGAGGTCGGAAAAGGCGTAATATACAGAAATAGCACAGCTTTCAGAGAGTGAATGAACTTCCTAAATATCAAAAATGAGTAAAAATACTCTAATTCAGTTAAATTCGGACGCACATCTCTATTTCTTTCATGACCGGAAAGGACAGTTGGGAGCATGGTCCCCGCGCCAACCGCAGTGACCGCACTGAGGGGGTCTACTGTAGTTATTTGGCACATTCTTGGTCTCGATGGAGTGCATCGGCATGAGGGTTGAAGTCGCAGAGGGCGAGGTGCATTCGATTTGCGCATTATGGAGAACGCAGGATGTAGACGTGGCATATGAGATGATAAAAGTGCTCATGGTTGTGAGTTCGAATGGGCGGTGAAGAACACTGAAGCTTTGAGCTCGTTGGATGATACTGGGTTGCAATGGAGAGCATAGGTGAAATTTCCTTCCTTTATATCCATTTCCTAAATCGAGCGGCACCATAGTCCGGCATCTATCCGTTGTGTACTACCGTACAAACTTGAAAGGCCCGAGCCTGCGCACAATATTTTGCAGTCAAACGAATGCGTCACCAATCAAACGAATCTAAGCTAATTTTGGTAAGCTCATTGGAATAGAACAAAGGAAGAAAATTCTGTACAACGTTTCCGTTCTGTGTCCTTCTGTGTCCTTCTAATCCAGATAATCTTGAAAGGTCCATTACTTACTCCGGAACAGCTGTCCATAATATCGGTCATAGGAACAACACGATGCTTCCACGATTCGCATGGTGGAAGCGAACCGGTGAATGAACTAATAGCATTGGGGCGATTGATAAGATATTGTAAGGCATCCGGGGAGTTTCCTGTAGGTCAAACTGTTAGTCAATTCAGGAGGAAAACAGAACTTGATTCTGAATATACGTACTAAAGTTCATATTCTTTAGTACCAGAACAGTTGACCGGAATTAGATGATATATCTCATGTACGACATGCACATTCAAAACTCATCTTTTCCTCAATTGGCAAGCGTCCACGTCCTGTCTTTGAAAATCAGCACATAGATTTGCACGATATTGAATCCACTTACTTGCATATAGTATTGAAGTGCTAACAGCGCTGGCAATCGGCCAACAAAGGAGTTCAAATTTGACAGCAACTTACAACATGCCAATGACACAGATACTTCTATAGTCGCTGTTGTAGTAATCTTAAGCCAGAGAAAGCGCGCGAGCTCGATCTCTCTAGTGAAAATCAAGAGAATTCAGAGAAACAAGACGAACCCCAGTCCCGCATAGCGCGGAATCAAGGTGCTACATGGTTCCGATTGGTCTGAGGTTACATTCCCTCAACAAATGTGGGTCGTCGTGAAAACATGTTCAAAATGAAAGATCGAATCGTAATAGATACAGATTATTGACTCACGAAAGGAGGAATACAACTTTCTATGAATACACCCGGAGACGTTCCCCATTGATATGAAGCCGAACACCAGCGATAATCACGATAGAGGAAAGAGACGAATAGACATCCGTCTTTCCAGATATTTGGCAGGTTGTATCAACACCCTCATGATAGACAATCGTGCCAGTTCTCAACTAGCCCCTTCGCTTCTTGATTTGGGCCGGGATTCCTTTCGTCTCGGAGCGTCCTTATACCAATCCGGAACTGCATGAGCCTTCGGTATAGTCTTCTTCCGCTGCTCCTTGATCTCTCGTTCTTCTTCCTCGGCCTGCTGACGTTTCTTTTCCTCTAGCGCTCGCGAAGCTTGAAGTTCCTTCTCTCGAACCTGTTCGTCGAACTTACTTCGCTCCCGAGCTCTGGCGTCAGTATGCATCTCGACTGGGAGCGGAACGACAGGTTTGATCTGGCCTTTGAGACTAGTCAAGAGTGCGTCCTGAGCAGAATGTGAGGCTTGGAAATCAGGAACTGTATAGGCCGTATGGAGTCTTCGCTTTTTCCGAGGCTCCTCCTCATGATCTTGGGCGCTCGAACGAGTGTTTTTACGGGCCTCGATCCGCATGTCTGATCCAAAGCTGAAGCCAACCGGACGAGTTGGCTGAGATTTGGACACCTGTAGCTAGATACTGAGCTTCGAATGATACGTATACATATTCAAGGTACTGACCTGAGTAGAATGTTCAGATTGATTCACAGTCGATTTGGAGCTCCCGCTTGAGCTCGCCAAGCTTCCAGCGGAAAGCCCGGAATGTTTGCTCCTCTCTGTCGAGCTGGGTCCCAAACTTCTTAGTGAACTCTTCGATGCCGCTAAAGCGTTCCTTGCAGTCTTCGACGACTGAAGCGGATGTTTGCTCCTGATCTTGCCGGATGCTGAGCTTGAGTTTGATGAGGGAGGAGTACGTTTTTTGAAGATGAAATGTCG
This sequence comes from Lentinula raphanica, assembly GCA_027919835.1. Taxonomy (NCBI): domain Eukaryota; kingdom Fungi; phylum Basidiomycota; class Agaricomycetes; order Agaricales; family Omphalotaceae; genus Lentinula; species Lentinula raphanica. The sequence continues at coordinate 1,655,511 of JANVFP010000005.1, read as the reverse complement.
ACCCGACGAGACGGTGCTAGAAGAGCCTTCGTCGGCCGATTTATCTCGTTTTGCTGGATGGTCATTCGGAACTGGTGAACCTCGCCTTTTGTGGGACTGTCGCATTGGGGAAGGGGGGACATCGATGCGTACTCTCGGATACAGGTCAGAGTATGTCTCTACCACTTTTGTTTTCGACGGCGAAAGTTGGGAGAGTGTGAGGGGCATGTTAGTATCGAATTCGGAGGGCTGTGAGATAGCAGGTCCAAGACAGTCTGACGGTTGAACCTGGGAACTTGAAGAACCCGTCAAAACCGAAGGGATAGAGTCATCCTTCCCGGCTGGATTTGAAAGCCTAGATAATGTGAAATGGAGTTGTATCACTTCCAAAGCATGAACACGAGGGATATGGACTGACTTATTTGAGCCAACAAGGTTCTGAGCATACTTCACTAGTTTTTCAGACAACCCTCCGGAAGTTGAGGAAGTGTCACTCGCGTCATTGTCCTCTCTCTCGGCAGAGTAGATTTGGTCTTTCACGTTCCGATTAACTTTGAGGCTAAGTGAAGACGGTGCCGTAGTTGACGGCATGGAGGGCATCTCGCCACCGTTGACAGCCTGTCATAGATTCTCCTTCAGTTCAGTGATTTGACAGAAGTAGTACTGGTATAATCACCTTGGGGTCCAGAGTTCCTTTATTATGCTTGTGGATGAGAACGGACGATATTGGAGGTGCTAGGGAGTTTTTGGATGCTGCCAAATCCTTAATTTCGTCCCTCAACCTTTGCATCCTTTGAGGCGTAGACATGACCTCATCTCTTATAGGGCCGTCGGTCTGCAGTTTCTGAGGCACTGCGAGTTTCGTTCGAGTCTTGTTGGAGTCCTCTATCGAGGAATGAGGTGCTTGAACGGAATTCAAGTGAGAAGAATCAGAGAGAATTGCCTTCTTCTTCTTCTTTGGAGGGGACAGACTGTGTTGTGTATCGTCATTCCCATGTACAACCGCTTTCGGAGTTGGTCGGGTTATGGTGAGAGATTGTTGAGTGGTCCGACTGCCAGGTGCTGGTGTTGCAAAACTATTGCTTGCGGCACCAAAGAAGTCATCGTCGTTATCGAGAAGGAAGTCGTTATTAGAGTCCGGCGGAATCTCAAAGGAAAAGGAGGAGTTGGAGAGGTCAGGTAGATGCCTCAAGCTCAAGTCGTTTCCCGATATGTTCTGCATTATGATCTAGATATATGAGTTGAGCAAATTTCGAAGGGTAATGTAGCATCAAGCAGGCGCACGTTGTTCCCAGATATACTGAGTCCCAGTATCCCTGAAAAGACTGCAAGAAGTAGAAAGAGAGGACAGATGTTGGTTGGATGTTGGCCAGTTCAGTTCTGAGTTCGTTGAAACAAAGCACGTGTCTTACCTCATTGTCACGTTCGCGTGCAGTCACATAGAGTCATACGCTGTCACGACTCTTATCACGCGCGAGGTGAGGTGGTAGCCAACGGTGTCCTCGGTCTTACCTTGTTTATGACTATCTAGTATCTATTGCTAATTTCATTCATGAGATACACTGATACAAATTTCCAAGTAGTACAGCACATATGTTACAGTATACATAGTGAGAGTTTGAGCAAGCTGAAATCTTATCGTCGTTTCGTTGATTTCTTCACCTGTGTTCTATTTGACTTGGCCTTCTTGCCTTTCCCCTGAGCAGGTAAGGGTCCTTCGATGAAGATCACCTCATCATCACTCTCCGCGATTGCCTTCCTCTTCCCTTGAGTAGTTGATCCTCCGACCATTGGAGGCATGGCATCCACCTCAATTATATCACTAAAACTAGAAGTAGACCGCCTACGAGTGAAAGAGCCGTGCCCTGGACTCTGACGCATGGAAACACCAGAAGAACGAGAGGCACCAGACAGCGACACTGCAGGAGAACTCTTGCGTTTAACACTCTTTGCACGTACTTCTTCCCAGTCCATTCTAGTTTTAGACCCATCAGGGGAACCTGATCCATCGTCATCATCAACACTTTGGATTATTCTCGTCTCTCGCCAATCTCTCTGGAATATGCTCTCAGCAGAGAAGCCATCCTCGAACATTCGCAGGTTTTGTTGAACTCGAGCATCGTGTCGATAGGCCTCGGGTATCATTGATTCACCCGTCAGCTGAGCGCCAAAGTTCAGAAGATTGAGAGAGCTAGAATTCTTGACTTCTCTAGAACCCCCTGCAAGATCTCCAAGATTTTCCGTCCATTCCCAAGGTCGATTGACGACAGGAGCGTCAATGTGAATACTTCCGTTGGCATCTCGATGAGCGTTACTGAGGTTCTTGACAGATGTGACATCCGGGAAAGTATGAAGAACAGATAGTATCTGTTTTCGATATTCGGGTGGCATGTCAGAAGGTAAGGAAGAAGATGAAATATCCGGATAGTGTTGGAAAGGATCAAAGATGCCCAGTTTCGACTCCACTGGCATTTCTAAAGACGTGGTGTCTTAGCTTCATGAAGCTGATTGAGTAGCCGTTGATGAATCTCACCGTCACGGAGATAAAACAGGGTATCAAGTAGCAAAGGGTATGCAATGAGTTCGCAGTTGTTTCCAGAAGCATAGATCTGAAAATCAGCAATGAGAATAGGCCATAGAAAACTGGAGATGAGAGCACACTTGAACAAGTTTGAAAAGGCTCAGCGACAGCGATTCGCTTGCCGCTTTCGCTCCTTCGGTCCACACACCTCGGAAGGCAAGATCGAATTGAAGGAACCGCGCCAGGAGGATGCAAGCATTCATGAGGGATTCAGCGTTGACGATGACAGCACTAGGTGCTTCAAAGAGGCCCGCGAGAGCAGAGAGTTGTTTAGAGAGTGCCTCGAAGAACTCTGTCTGGATGTTCGGGTCCAACGTCGGAAGGTCCGAAGGGTTACGCCTCAACGGTTCCGCGATGTAGGTCAAAACACGGAGTAGCTCTCCTGCACGACTCATACTGGCATGAATAGTGTCTGAAGTGAGGTCAACGTTCTGTATGATCTCTGCTACGTGCTTAAGACCATTGTTGATGAACTGTGAAAGACAAGTGTAAACGGTGACTAAACTCTTGACCATATAATCCACAACTAACCTTGCCCGCAATTTCGCTCCCTACTCCTTTGGTCATTTGGGCAACAAAATTCGCTTCCTCACAGGATAGGGTGTGGTGAAAAATCATCGTCGTGAGTTTATCGAGCGCAGCGGAATCACTTTTCCCTCTGGTCCCAACAACTCCATCTTTACCCATCTGTCTGAGCAAGAACTGTAACTGAATTGCAGTAGCTGAGATTTTCCAGGGACTGAGCAGAGACGCAGAATCGGGCCAGTGAGATAACTCGAATTCTAACGTACGGTGATCATTAGCATATGGAATTTCTATCACCCCCAGTCAACTTACCTTCAGTGCTCTCACCGAGGATTATACCAAGTGCTGCAATAGTCTGCTTGAAAATATTGTCACCGTTCCCTTCCGAAACCAGCATAAACTTTTCAAAAGCTACTCTAACTGCGTTGAGGTTGCGGAAAACACCCTGTCGGAACAACTGGTCTTCGCACAATGATTGACGTATTTCTTGCGCATCTTGGCGGAGATGCTGAGGAACATGACTGTTGTTTTCTAGTGAGACAAGGATAGGGATGTTGGCAATCATCGAGGGAAAGTAGGGCTCGCGATATACCTCCTGACGTCTGGTTCGGATGCAGTGAACTTCGAGAAGGTTTGTCGGCGGTATCATGTCCGAGCTACATTCCTCGCTCAAGAGTAGACGCCGGCACAGGTCGTTGGCGGCACCGAGATGTACCTCTAATGTGGGACCCTGATCATCTGAGAGGGAAGCCGCAATCGACCACGCAGGCCACACTAGACCTTCCAGAATGGTGGTAGTCCGCAGTGCGCCTCGGACGATGAGATAGAGGAGAACAACCTTGACAATATCCCAAACATCTTGATTGAGGATAGCAACTTCGTCCTTCCCTCGGCCTAAAAACCATCGAAGGACTTGTTCATCAAGACCGTTCGCAAGGTGACGGTTAACATGATATAGAAAAACACCATATCGCAAGGCGCACGAACGACGTTCGTTTATATCAGCAGTCACTGTAGGTATTTGTCGCAAGCTTGCAATAGTGTTATCCCAGACTTTCCATGCCCATTCAAACGTCATTCGGTACTTGATCCATAGGCCGTTGGCAAGAATAGATGGTGCGTCAGGCGAGGGATTGTTAAATAGGAGAAGAATCTCGGGAAGGACATCAGGTACAGAGTCGGGTTGATGTGACAGTGGTTGGAGAGCCTGTATCGACCCTTAGCATCCAAAGCTCATGAAATTGAACGGGAAATCTTACCAGTGTAAACGCGGCTAAGTCATTTCTAACTTCCTCCCTAGATGCATCACTAAGATATCTCCCGGCATCAAACTCTACCAGGAGAACCAAGAGAGGCTTTGACTGTATACCCCGCATTTTCCAAGAGTGGTGGACAGAGTCCAACGCCTTGATGATAACGCTTTTGACATCCATAGAGGCCCAGATTACAGCATGACGACGAAAGGTATCAATGACAGCGAGCAAGAGTTCTTCAGTAGAGCAATGCTCTAGCATGTATATAGTGAGCTGCAAGCACATTGATTAGGACACTGATGGACGATTATGCGCAGACTTACATCCAGCATTGCATCAAAACAATCGGTTTGTGTCATCAGTTCCACCACAACACCGTACGACTTTAAGATACCTGAGTGAGAGACATCGAATTCCTGCCTATATTGAATATTTAGATACTTCATCTTGACTGTCTAGCAATACTCACTGGATTATAGCTTTTTGAAGAACAGGCATTAGCCACGTCCCAAACGTTCGAACCTGCTCGTATCTAGGGCTCTTGAGCAGAAGACAACAACTGCCAGACAATGATGAAGGCGAAGATAGAGTGTGTTCAGCAGTACCTGAAGTGGAATACTTAGAGCCGGTTGCGCTAGTGAAGAAAACAGACTCACCACCAAACAGCTCTGGAAGAACCGCCCGAATTTCCTTCCTAATCTCTCTCTCATTGAGTTCTTCGGGTATTTCTCGCGCTCGAACCCCGTACAGGACCACCTTCCTCTGACTTGTCAATGATGGCGTCGTATTGTAGAGAGGTATCCATCGAAGGTAGTTTCTATGCCTAGAAACAATTTCCTAAAATAAGGTTTGAGGAGAAATAACAAAGAGAGATTATTCATCTGAACATACCTCAGCAAAAGACAACCCGGGTTCCCCTCTAGCGATCAGTCGTTGTATATAACTAGCGTACGAGAAGAGTTCATGCTTGACAAGTTTCCCGTACAACAAAGCGACTGCGGCTATATTTCCTGTCTCGCCCGCAACATCCGATGAATCCAGCCACTCAAAGAGCTGGTCCTGTAGAAACCCATCTGGAGGAGACGCATCCCTGCGATTGGCACGATCGCCTGCTCTGGTCCTCCATTTCTGGATCAGTGTAACCGCTGCAAAGGCTCGGTGATCACCGTACTGCAATGGCGTCACACTCCAAGTGAGCAAAGTCTCGAGTTTTTCAGATATGCCTGGCAGGTTTTCAGAGGATGTCGGAAAGAACGGCAAACTGGCAACGTCTGTGTCTGCACAGATGGAGTTGAGTAGTTCGATGTCGTGTACTGCAGAACCGAGATGGGGAGAGGTGGTTATAGAAGGGAGGTTGCGAAACAACATTGCATCGACTCTTCGCTTGACATTTGAGGAGTTGCGGTAGATGATTCCGAAGATATGAGCACTGGTCATCTGCTCGACTGAGCCATCCGGGTGGTTATTGGGATTGTGTGTCAAAACTTCAGATAGAAGATCGGGATAGTTGATCCAGATTCTTGGGCTTACAAACGCGTCAGGAAGCACTAAACATATTCGCTGAAGAGACAAAAAAGTCAGAGACGTGCAGCAAGGCAAACGATGACAGTAACTTGCCTGCAAGAGAAATATCATCAAAAATGCCGTGTCAGTCAGATAAAGTCTCGCTGCGCTCGTATTGATTTCGGACAGTTTGGAAAGGAACGCCTCCACAAACGGGCGAGCCAATGGTCGGCATTCTATGAACCCCTCGAAATACTCGTCGACCAACCTCAAGACGAAGCCCGCTTGGGCCAGGTTACAGCTGCACATCTGGTTAACGAGCCATGAAAGGAACGTCCTTTTATCCACCAGGCCTTCTGCATAGAAGACTCTCAACAACTCCATGCTGTGTAATGGTGAGATACAAGAGATACATACGAAGAAATCAAGAGAAGACCCACCAGTATGAAAAACGCGAAATCCATTTCGACCGCGTCTCTGGTTCAGACAATACACCCCTGAAAGTCTGTTTGATGTTGACCCCAGGACGAGGAGCGCTGGGAAGAGCTATATCCATCAGCTGCTTTCGTAGGTGTGCTGTCACGACATTAGTCCATTCTACACTATATTGATTGGGGTTATAGGAGGGTTTATTACGAAGACCGGCAGTTTCATTCGCGCCAAACACACGTAGGAACCACACTGCACGATGAATGGCGACGTTCTTGGAATGTAACAAGTCTATGAGATCTGCGCCTTTGGCTCCATGGGGAACGTTTCTACCCAACTTGGCGAGTGGAACTTCGGGATTAGCCAGGTCATCGAACCATGCTTGTCTCTTAGCGTCGTTGAGAGTAACTCGCGATGGTATGCGGAAGGTAGAGGATCTGATAGTTGATGAGGAGGCAATCTTGGATGCAGGGCAAGCGAAAGACCGTACGGGACTGAGGGAATTAGCTTTGCACGTCTGGCAAAGACTTCGTTCATCAAATCTTCCAACTTATTGACGGTATTGACCGAATGCAGGCTTTCCGTTATACCTGGCTGAGAGCTCCATGTATCGGCCTATCAATTCTGTAAATTCAGAAAGTCCAACATTTGAGATGTGCATGAAAATGGCGTACAGAAACCACCTGAGGCAAAGCAAACCCATTCCTCACATTCGACTCGGAGAGTATGTCTTCTTCCTGGCCAGGACGAGGGGGATGAAAGTTAGGGTAGCCTGAATGAGCAAGTCGATAAGCAGAAGCGAGTATTCGGTAGAACAAATCCACTGACCAAGATCGGCCGAATTGTGCGTTTTGGGTAACCATTCGGGTGGATGGAGCTGGAATATAGATGGTGTGGCATCGTCACCAGATGCTTCAGGCATTGAACCACCAAGGACCACAATAAATCAAAGCCTATGCCACACGATGTCCACTGCAAAAGAAGATTTTCATTTGAACTTGATAGTCGCAATGCAAAAGGATTGCTGCACGTGCCGTGCCGTTTCCACTAGTGACCTTCATCAGCGCCAGCCTTCATCTTGAATTCCATGTTACTGGAAAGATAATGATGAGGCCTTCATCCATCGCCAATAGGTCACTATACGCGAACCCACAAACCAATTCCCAAGCGACACTTCTCAAATTGAACGAAAAGAAGAAAGAATACGAGGCTGTCGCTGCCTTGGAGAGAACGAGCTCTGCCTTTCTTGAAAGAATCCTTGGACTAGCAGATGATTGCGATGTGATGGCCATGGCTGGAGAAGGTACTTAAGTTTATGATCTTCTTGGACGCATGCACTCATCAGAAATTCCAGTTCACGGCCAAGTATCAGAACAGTGGCCTAGGATGTTCCATATACTCAGTTTATTTCGTGCGCGATTAAGACCTTTTCGTTTATCAGAGGCTTATGTTTCTTATTCTACAGTCAATGCAAGAGGATCATCTGAAGACCAAGCAGATTCCACCTCACAGGGAGAAATGTTGGTTCGTATACCCATAGAAGAAGCCATAGAATCAAACGCCGCTGCAAATACATCAGAGTGATTCTCTTAGAATGATCTTTGTAAGAATACAAGCCGAGTATATACTGATATGTAGCAAAGAATCGTCGCGGTCGTCGTGATCGAGTCGTCATGATTGAGTAGCGTGTTTTTTCTGCTCCTTCAACATCGCAATGCGCTATCAGAGAATCGTCAGCAACAGATCTATCTTCAAGACAACAGATCTCACTTGTTTCCTCTCTTCCTTCCGTCTAGCCATCTCAGCGGCTTTCTCCTCCTTGGTCATAGTCGACGTTGGTATCGGCGTAGCAGGACTCGTTGAACGCTGCGCGGTAGAAGGTGTATCCCAAGCATCACCCTGATCCCAACCATTGGTAGATGATGAAGGTGAAATGGTTGATGAAGTCTTATTCGACATTGATGGCACCGGTGTCCGGGATTTTGGTGCAGATGTCGCAGACCCGAATCCATTACTGCCAAAACGTGTCGAAGCTGATACAGGTTTTGGTGCAACAACAGCTGGTGTTACCATTACCGGTACTGGTGCTGGCGCGGATTCGAATGCACCTGAACTCTGAATTAGCAATGAATCATATTCTAGCCTCATCTTCAATACTCACTCCAATCACCCTCATCAGCATTCACGTCCATCAAATCATCATCGCCCCAGGGATTCGATGCTTCAAGTCCATGATCTTCAATGCTAACTTCATCTGCCAATGTCTCTGCCAGCGCAGCGGCAATGCTAGAAGGGACTTTGCTTGCACCCAGTTGCATTCCTTTTGTCTTAGAGCTCGACTGGAAACTCGGTCGAATTGGAAGTGCTGGTGAAGTCACAGTAGAGTTCGCTGCTGAGATGGAGGTTAAGAGCGGGCTTGGTCGTAAGTTGCCGATGCGGGTGTCTTCTGCGGGCGGCGGGGCAGAAGTTGGACGGTCGAGGCTAGTCGCCGTGGAAGGTGCCATGGTAGTTTGCATGTCCGAGGCGGCCAGCTGAGGACAATCAACTGTCGAGTGAATATCGCATTCTGAAAGTACTTACTCGTTTTCCAATAGAAGACATTGCCCATCCTGCTAATGCGCCAGCCGCACCTGCAGCAGATGTGACCAGTGTACCCTGAGATGCTGCCGCGACTGGATCTGAGAATTGGTCTAATGGATTGGGCGTAGCTGTTTCTGGCTAGATTTGATTTGTACAAAACATTAGCGTTCACTTTGCATAAGATTGAGACATACCAAAGTAGCAACGTAATTTTCGAGTTTCTTGATGAATAACTCCATCGTCTTGAATGCCTGATCCCGAACTAGTCTGAATGCACAACGTTAGACGAAGAACGATAACGAATAGATATTTGACTACTTTTCTTTATCCACCAAAGCAAAGGACATGTTCGGTATCACCTTTGTGGCAAGGTCTTCAACATCAAAACAGTCGATGGTAGCCATGAACGCCATTAAACCAGCTACACGAGCATGTACAAAAGGGTCTTTCAAAGCGCGCAAGAATGCCGGAACAAGAACTTTCTTCTTCGTGTTGTATCCCAGCGTTGGTCCTAGACGACCTATCAAAATACATGTGTTTGTTCGTATAGAAGCCTCTGGATCTTGTTGCATTTTTGCGAGGAAGCGTAGTAGATCATTGTTCAAGTTGCGATCACTGAGCTGAAAGCGGGATCTTTGTAGAAGGATTTAAGCATCCGAGTACAGGAACTCACTTTTGGAGCTATCAGACTGATTGACTTCACTGTTGCTTCACGGATGACTGCCACCGTATCCGAAAATCCAGTTTGCTGAAAGGTGTATCAACAGGAAATCAATCGCTAACACTGAATTTACAAACCAGATGGGGGAAGATCTTCCCGTCCACAGTTTTCTTATCCAGTTTATCTGCATACTCCGGCAAATGATCCAGTAACGCCATACGTATACCTCGATCAGGGCTTGCAAATAGCTTTACTACGGGTGTGATGATGGCACTTTCGTACTTGTCGTCTGAAACGTTTGTACCTATACGAAGAACGAGAGGTACGATTGTCGCAGCAGATGCTCCTCCATATTCCAGAGCGGAGACCAAGGATGGCAAGACGCGATCTGTCGCGAATTCAGAGGGAAATGAATCTACGGAGTCATGAAGAGTCCTGCGTGGAGGTTATGTGAACTCAACCATGGTGTATAACGGAACACGAACGTACCGGAGTAAGATCAGCTTCTCCGATTCGCTTGCCAAGGCAAAATTGTCCAAGCCAGAACATACTTTGACCAGCCGGTTACTGGCAAAAAAGCTCGAGTCGGACATGCCTATCTCGAGAAAACCTTTTGCAGTCAGCCGTCCTTTGGGATTAGGGTTCAACAGTTTCTTGTACATAGGAAACACAGCATTCGGCATGTTGCCCCGGGAAACAGCAGCTGGAGGTGGATGGGGCGGTGACGCCGTTGCTGGCGGGTGATGGTCAGGATTGAAAGTCGCATTGACCAATAACCCCAGAGCATATGCGTCTGCTGCCGGCGGGTTTTCTCTGCCATAACCATCATGGTCTTCTGTTCATTCCTCACAATTTCTAATAAATGCACTTACTGCTTGAGTGTTGACCATCCGCCTTTCTTCACTTCCGGAGGTGCCCAACTCATGTTATCAGGTAGAAGACTTCCCAAAGACTGTCGTTAGGATTGGATCAGGTAAGATACAATCGGAACTCTGACCAAGGCGTACATAGAGAACGGCAGCATCGTCATTTGGATTGCTCAATACCTCGAATCCACCTAACTTCCATTCTCCTGTGAGAGAAAGAAACACGGCTTTGGTTCGAATCGCGCCATGAGTTGACGCGCAGGAATCATTGATAAATGCAAGGGCAACCTGGATCAAGCATCTGATTAGTCTGCTGAGTGCCATAAATGATCAGACGAACGGATATTCGATGTAGTCCCCATATAATCCAATCCTCTTTCTCCTGGACGCCTTTAGAAGTCCAAGCTTGAAGAACAGTGTCCAAAGGTCGAACGCGTTCTGTCATAATCAATATTGTTGTATCCGACTCTACCGCGTCCATGAATTTGAGTACATCGGGATGACGGATAGTTCGAAGCTTTCGGAGCGAGTTTTTGGCCAGCGGAGCGAGATCTCTACGTTGGCTGAAATCGTACTCAAACACGGACACCAGAGTAGAGTCGTCCTTTGAAGGATGAGATGTTCATGATTAAAGAACAGGAACAGAACACGTACCCTCTTGGTGGCATCATACAAACTGCATATTCCGTCCAACGATGCAACCTTGGGGCCCAGGGAAAAAGGGAGATTGAGGCCGGACTTTTGCACTAGAGTTGATACCGCTGCTGACCCAAGGTTCCGCAAATAATCCATGCACGAGGGACGGAAATGAGAACGAAAGGTGTGTTAGAAACTTTGATTGTGGAAAAGCGGGTGGACCATCAAATTTTGATCATTCCTTTTCAGTTGGCCATGTGGCGTACATTTTATTTCTTTTCTACTCCCATCCTTCATCTCTCCTCCGATTCTATACTTTGGTCAATGCCCAATGACCTAGATCCATAATCTCTCTGACCACCGCTTTCTCCCAACTTTGAATAATTTCTGGTCATTCAATGAACCCAGATCCGTCAACAAACAACAATGGGGTAATGGTCGACCAATATCCAACAACCAACGGTGTCCATGTAAATGGAGATGTAGAACCCAGCGTTGAACAGCTAGAACGTGAGCTGCCGGAGGTGCTCGATGGTCAAATATCACTGGGAGATATATTGTCCCGTGTGATGCAGGCTATATACACAGAGTTGACGGAAATGAGCGAAACGTGAGTCGTATCGAACCCTTATCCCTTCACTTAAGTACTGACTATTGGCAGTCTTCCAAACATGTCTGATGCAGCTCGCAAACGGACTTTGGCCGACTGGGTAGTCAAGACGAAGAAGCAAGTGGTAAAGCTCTATGCTATCGTGAAATGGTCTCGCGACGCGGAAACTGTGCAGAAATGCATGGTGAATTCGTTCATTTGCGCTCACTATGTACCAAAATCGTGCTCAGAATATACCAGAATATCACTGCTTTTCTTATGGATCAAAATCGCCAATTTGAGGATGCCATCCAAGGCTTAACATACGCACGGGAATCTTTGGACCCTGCACGGTGTGTGGAAAAGCAGACACATTTTTTGTGCACATTCAAACCTTCACAACAGACTGCGAAATCATGACCTCCTCACTTCGCTAGATGTCCTTACATTTGGTACCTACAAACGGCTGCCCACCAGGATCAAAGTCTGTCTCGCCGTCTCATCCGATATGTGCTACTGATACGAACCCAAAGAAATCCATCATACCTCCCACACCATTAACGGATGCCGAAGTGATCAGAACTCTGACAGGAATTCAGGACACGATACAGTTTCGACTGCGGTTGAATGAGGTTATCCCTATCGAAATGTCCCGTCAGCGCATTGGTAAAGCATATCTCACTGCTCAGATTCTTGGTACACCAATACTGAAATTTTTCCTAGCCGATGGCCGCGTATACTTCACAGTCCCCAAGTTGTTCGAATGTTCCTTGACTCTGAAAGGCGCCCAACCAAAAGATCCTTGGATGTTCTTACACGTCGAGTTTCTCATCAACATTGGTGGCGATGTCAATGGCACACAAGGTAGGCCCGTCGTGACCTGTCGTAATCTTAGCTTCAATTTGCATAGAATTCCCTCGACGCCCGGTTGGAATTATGCACGGCTTCATCAAAGAAGAGATAGACCGACAACTAGAGCTATACATTCCAAAGCCCCCGCCAGACTACCTTCCGCCTGGAATTGAACCACCCCCTCCAGCTCCGGAATTACCTGAAGACGTTGTTGATACGCCGCTCATCCGTGTTTTTAATTTCTTGCGTATGCTCTGCTTGCCCTCTTCATACGCTGGTTAATCCTCTACTCTTTCAGAGATGATGTCAATGTCCTATCAACTCGAAGCACTCTTCTTCCAGGTATTATGCATTGCATCATGAGATAAAATGCCATTGATCTTGATTGTCAGGCAACCAGAATGCGTTCTTTAGGCTGGGCGGACTTCTTGAACGTTACGATCACTCCAAATAGAAAGGTGCTCACAGCCACCTATTGGATGTAAGTTTCTATGAATAATCAACGAAGCAAAATAGCTAATATGTGGACCAGACGGAAACCTACCAACCAACGTCAACAGCCAAGATCAACAGTACCTCTTCATGGCGGGAAAATCACAATATCGATGGTGGAAGGCGTCAAGACTTCACACGCCAGCTCGTCAAAAGCCAACGTTTTGGCTGAGCTGCAATATGCATCGAAGCTCGGGTCCAAAAGTGCTTCGGACCACATCCAGTCACTCAAATTCGAGGTTCGATGGGAACCAACTCCGAACGCCATCGGAATCAATATTCCACCTGAAGATTACCTGCTGCCAAATGGTGTGCTAGTGGTGGTAATGCATTTGACCACCATCATTGTAGTCCTTCGTCTTGATCAGAACGAACTAGGATGCTGATGACTTGGACTTCGAAGCCATGCTCCGGAAGATCATTCACAAACATGTCAACCTGATCTTGAGAAGAATTCAATACCAGCTCCAGCACACCGGGCGCTCGGGCTTCGCTGCACCAGGTGTTCTAACTCTCATCGAGGATGGTGAGCTCTCAATAGACACGTGCGGGTCAACGCTCTAACTTCATCTGGACAAGACGAATTCCAAGCCTTCAGGGTTCTTCTTTGCGCAGACAAATACCTTCTTGTTTCTCTGGACCCCAGGACGGGACGCTTCACCCTCCGCGATGTAGGAGACCTTGCAGCCACTATGCACGGGTCGAGGCTCCTCAGGTTCGCAGACAAGATCAATGAAACGCCAGGTCATATCCTGACCGCGCTGATTTCGATCCGACTCTATGTATATCTTTAATGATGCATCCGTCGTTTGATCCTCGTTGATTTTGTTCTCGTTTAGACCATCATCGATCTCCTTGAACAGAAGGCTCAATATCTGGGCTTGCAAAGCTATCGATCTCGCAATTTTAGTCAAGCCGGTACGTTAAATATCGTTCTCCAGCTTTCTCCAAATACTGATGTATTCCAGAACTATCCAAGTTGGGACCTCATAGAGGTTCCCTTTATATACAGTTGCAAAGTCATCCTACTCATTACCTCGTCATCTTGATTTCTGACGAAGAGTTCAAATACGCTTTGATCAACACACAGGTCATGCGAAACACTATCACCAATAGCATGGTCATGGGCGACATTGCGTGGCTGGATTTCTCACGTATCAGAAACGATGATCTGAGGATAAGCGCACGAACCGAACGACCTGAATCACATCCTGGACTCAAGACTACGCACTCGGACGAGAAACTGTCTATGGTTGAGCAACCTTCTGCAACGTAAGATAAAGCCTTCCTCAGAAAATTGACGGTATTGAATCAGGCGTATAGATTTCATCTGGAGACACAGGTTCTCCGCGAGATCTATAGTTATTGCTGGTAAGTGCGAACTGTCTTGACGTCGTGGTATGCATGAATGACGGAACGTAACCGCAAGTGCTCGTGTTGCCTACCTGAACGTCGAAATCCAGCTGAAGAATCGTGGCATTCCATTCAAGCACGTCAACCACAGTGGCTCAACATCAGTATCGCCCGAGCTGGCCTATATACAGTCTTCTCTCGCTCGCTCAGTCCCGGGATTATGCGTACAGTCTTCGGACATATTATCTGGAGCTCCGGCAGCTGAAGCGGCTATGCCCAACATTCGTGTTATACCGCTCAACTGGTGGTCAGAGAAGAAGGCTCAGGTTGTCACCTGTGTGAAGCTGAAATATGTACAGCAACCGATGGGAAAATCTGCTGGGACTAGTACCGTGATACGCCCCTCGAAGAGAATTATTTACGACACAACTGAAGCTGTGGTTTCTTTCCTTTCTGAGAACGTCGATACGTGCGTAGACGAATTCTTAGAGGAATGGGCCCGAGTTTCGAAGATGGTGGTGATTGCACGACAAGGCTAGTCCTTTGTCTTCTTGAACATATCAATCCGTTGACTGATCAATAATGCAGTCGCTCAAATGTCGAAAGAAAAACTATGGCCCGATATCAGGCTCCTTTCATTCGACCTACAAACTGTGGAATTTGCCTATGCAGAGGTATGTTGCTGCTTCGTCAAGTACGCTATCCGAGTATGTAAAAAGTTCATTGCCACAGGATTATACCGTCTTCATAACATGTGAAGATCAACTCTCCAACGGTGGCACCTTTGATCTTCGGTTCTCTCGTACTCGAAGAAGTTCCGGAAACCTTGGTGATTATGATCCCTTTAACCCCCATGATGACGCCGAACCGTTCTTGCGGAATATCTTGACACCCGGGCACGGTCGGCTTGCACCTTCGTTGCACAGACTCGTTCGTCTCCTTCGGGATACACTTCCTATAGCTGTCGAATTAGAAGCAATTCGAAGAGAGACTGAACATGAGGAAGGAAAGATACCTGTTGAGACGTTTGCAAAAGCAGCTGGATGGTATAGGTTAATGTTCGGCGATCTGAGGTATGATTTTTACTACTGAAGCATTGAACAGCCCTTCAATAAACCATCCTTTGCTAGACATGCGCTTGACATACGATTGATGACGGATGACAGAGTAGCCATACTCGACGCTTCTTACTCGTTCTACCCTTCATTAACATCGGCGACTCCGTTGATTAAAACCGAGGAAAAGGATGCATCCGGCGATGTCATCATGGCGGACCCTAATGTTGACCATACCTTGAAGTCAATACCTGATTATTCGACTATCGTTCTTGACTGTGTCCGACAGGCGCTCCAGTCTGGAGATGCAACACCAGGTACCATAGCACCTGTTGATGTTGCATTGATCTGCCACAAGACATCGGTCAAGCCGCTAATCAGAGCAGTGTATACCCAGGTAACAGCTAAACTCAAGCAAGGTTGATAACGGGGATGGCTATCCATATACTTTTCTGGTTTCTTAAACTTACATCGATTTACTACCTACCTACTTGAGCATGTTGTATCCATAGCACACGAAGAAAATCAAGAATTAAAATAGGATATTTACAGAGAACGTCAAAAACGATGAAGCAAAGACAACCCTCACAGTTTACAAAGAACTAGAGGGAGAAGAGACGGAAAGAAGAGACATACTACGACTGAGCAGACCATCGTCCCGAACGACATTTTCAAGGGCATTCATGTCTGTGTCTTCATCATCCGATTGGTAAAGTGAAGATACCCCTCGTCTCGGGGCAGCTCCTATCGTAAAGGTCCGCTTCGGTGTCGTTGCCAACTGCTTCATAGGTTTCCCTGAAGGTTTACTGGACAATCCCGGACTTGAACTGTCCCTCCTCGGACGTCCACGTTTCATGACAGGCGACGACACAGTAGCTACCACCACCTTCGGCCGGGCAACTTTCCGTTGCGTCTGAGCTTCGTCATCATCGCTGAAAGACATGTTATCAACACCATCGAAATCGAAAAATTCCCCGTCACTGCTTTCTTGACTCTTCTTCCGACTGTGCACTGCCCTGGCTGGTTTTCTTGCGGTAGATGGACTGCTGTCAATCGTAGTCGACTTGGGTTTTCGGGTACGAACTGGACTTGCAGCCGCGGGAACCAAAGGTGTCGGTATCGTCAAACGTGTATCACCGATTCTCAGTCTCGAAGGTGATGAACCAGTGTCTGCTTTGCGCCGTTGACTCCTCCCGTTCCTAACTTCCGGATCATCTGAATATCGCTCTCGTTCAATGAGATCGAAATCAAATTCTTCTCCTTCACTGCTTCCACTGGTATCACCGCTCTCTCCCTTTCCCTTGCTTTGTCTCTCCCGTTTCTTCCTTGGTGATATCACAGCTTTGGCTTTTCGTTTACCTTTACCTTGCCCTTTGTCTCCAATACCCGTGGATTTATCTTCTGTCAAGCTGTCCGAGTTATACATTTTGTCCAAAGCCTCCTCGTCCTCTTCAACGGAGACAGCTTCTCCTGCGGCTCGTCTGTAGCATCCTTTGACTATGTCGCCCCATAACACGAAGTTCGAACACGATGGACAGTTACCCCCTCTAGGTACCATGGATTCAGCAGAGCCTTGTTTGAGAAAATAGCGTGAAAGACATAAGAGATGGGCTGTTCCCTCACAAGAGTGGTGTGGGCAAAGGGCGTGCGTCAGAGGTTCCTGTATGTTGTGGAAGGTCAGTATTACATGTTAGCCTTTGTGGTGTGGAACTTGCCGAAGTGTAATTCGTAAGAGGTTCATGACAGAGAGAACACTCGAGCACTTGCTTGGACGCGAGGAGGTTGATATGCTTATTGAGATGCGTACTGGTGAATTTCTCTACAGCCGCGCAACACATATGAATGGTTGCACGCCGATTGTCAGTGAAAATTGACATACCATCCTGCACATCGATAGGCTTCGTTCTTCCACTCCCACCAGCCAGTTTCCCATCCACACCCTCCAGTTCTACCGAAAGAGTAAAGCCTTGAGGTAGCGTTATCGACCGTGTAGCATCAGCCTTCTCCTTTCCTTTCCCTTTCGTTCCCTTTCCAGGAGTCATCAGTCCCTCCCAGACCTTCAACGCCTGTGGCGTAAAAATCTTGACATGGAGTGGCCACAGATTGTAAGGGTGAACGGAGATCATGAACTGCAATATCCTAGATCAAAAGCGTCATCGGTATAACATTTGCAGGACAACAATACAACTTGACGCACTGGATATTCTGCTTCAAGCCACGCCCGCTCGTTGTAAATACTCTCCCGTTCTCATCGCGGATATGTCGCGATAAGTGTGGATGTTGCCAAGCCCACTCAAACTGTAATGCAGCGAGCTTTGAAGGGAAGCCATGAACAATCATTTGCATGACCCATGGACGTCCACGTTTGGTTTTCCAGGCCCCCTGAGTCAACTCCCCATTGTGCTGCCTAAGAAAGAGAGAATGAGAGCGATGAAGACTGTCCAGATCTAAGTGATCAACCTGATTCTTCTCGGTGGATTCGGGGTACTACCAATGTAAGTTCTGCGATAATCTGGTTAAGAACAAATGACGATCATTGTGTATGATGGAACAGTAGAACATACGCGTTTGATTTCGGTGTTTGAACAGATTTAAGCAGGTAGCATGCATAAAAGGAAGGAAAAGTATGAGATAGAAGTGATGAGCGGTTTCCTGGTCGTCCGATGCGCATCCTGGCCTCGGTGGGTTTCTGGGTAGGTTGGGGGAGTTGGAGAGATGATGGGTGCATCAGAACAAGTTTGAAATGTGGCACGTGCCAATTACTTGAACGCGTCCTCTGGCGCCACCACGCCGCACCCTCCAGAGAACTAAGTACATGGGTATTCGATTAAGAGATAGTATACACTACTTAATAGCGAAATAGAATATGTCAATAAGGATACATCATCAAATCATAGAATACAAATTCGTTCAATGGTCCGTGAAAGGCAGAAATGGTCGAGATACATACAGAGAAAGAGAGGAAAGAGCACGCGATATTCTAGTGACTAGTCTAAAAGAAATTAGAGCTTATATGATGGAGTATAAGCAGGAGGTGGGGGATGAGGGCTGCATCGCTCTCCGACAAGTTATAAGGTGGGGCCGCAGTTTCATCCTTCTGAGGCGAAGACGTTGGTCGTGAAACTGTCGACTGAGGATATCTTCCAGTGATCGTCGAAGGTCTCCCCAAAACCCGCATTGTCTCTGTCCTCCTATACTTCATGATATAACTTGCAACCATGAGAAGGAGTACAACGCCTGCACAAATCACATTAATCATTTGTATAACCAGTCCTTCAAACGCATTGCGACTTACCAACGACGGTGCATATTATGATAATTTTGGTCTTGGACCATTTCGATTGTGGACAGGGAATGGGATTATCACTACAGCCGTCTCGTTCAATGACAACTTGAAGCGCCACAGAAGAACACGAAAATACTTACTGCTCATCAAAACATTCTCGGAATCTACGCGCAGTTAATATTGGAGAAGCATACGCGGCGCTATCGCTTGAATAGCAGAGAATGGCAGCAAAAACTTTGAACAGCGTTGTCCATGATCCGAACATAGTATACGGTTGTTTCGAGTGTGAGGGGATTAAATGAAAGAAATGTTCAACCTACCTCGAAGAGTTTATATAGTGTAAACTAGCCCCCAGGGACAAAAGGAGGCTGTAAGACAAAAAGACAAGAATAAACGAGTTGAAGGGGCCAATTGTTGAAACGTTGAAGTCTTGGGTCCGATTGCTGTCCCAAGTTGTGACCGCCGACACTGCTTTCAGGGTTTTGTCTATACAGCGTCATGCAGTTACGTCGGGATCTCAGTCGGGGCTGTAACTCGTGCCAGTCGGGGTCGTTCATCGGAGGATGGCAGTGTAAGGGTGTACAGAGACTGATATCGCCAGACGCCTCATACGTATTACTGTAGAGTATGTATACTGGGAAAAAACATATGTCAAGATTCCTCGTGACATAAAAATGGCCCGTGCGCACTGCACTGCCAGCAGTGCAGGTATAAAGGCAGGTCACCAGCTTCAAGTTTTTCATCTCTTGTGCTCGGGCGGGCGGTCGCACCAGTGAGGTTTCTACCGAGGTCGATCTATTTTGCTAGTTGCAAATTACACATCCGAACTCGTCTGTCAGCTTCGGCTTGCAGCAATTTTTGGAACAGCTTTCGGTCTCCTCATCCTCTTGCTTGGTGATTACTTTCTGGTTTGAAAGCTTGGGGATTTTGTATGTAGGACTAGCAGAAACCCGTGGCCCGTGGCCACCCGTGGAGCTTCCCGTAACTTCCCGATCTATTTGCTCCATTGTTGACTTCCTGAATATATGGCCTTCCCGAAGTGGATGTTTATCTATCTGTTTTAGGAAATGTAGTCTTTTCTATTGTAGATTGAAATATGATCAATCTTTCGAGATTTTTATGGTGACGAATGAGAATTGTGAATTTGATTGAAGTATCTTGGACTATAATACAAGAAATCAGAGGAAGATTTTTGGTTGAAGGTCTGAGTGAAATCATGTTTGAAGTTCGAGGAGATTTGAGACAAACCATTAAATATTGTAACGGTATGTGTTGTGTTAAGGGCAAGTTGAGGGTAAGAGTTGAGTCGGGAGTTGTACGGGAGGTACAAGCGGGAGAATGAGAAATTTTGCGGCACGCCAATTTGCTGACTCAGCTCGCGATCCTTCTCCGAATTTCGATTCTTTCATATCTTCTTTCTTAACCACCATCTTAGTCTACAAAAAATGGCTTCGCATCTTGTGAGTGCATCTTCATCTTCCTTCATATCAACACATCTGACCAGATATTCACAGGCCAACATCTTCGGTACAGAACAGGATCGCGTCAACTGTTCTTTTTACTACAAAATTGGCGCTTGCAGACATGGAGACAGATGCTCTAGAAAACACATTCGTCCGCCGTTCTCACAGACGATCCTTCTTCCCAATGTCTACCACAATCCTGCACATGATCCGGTTTGCAAGTTGACGGAGAAAGAGCTTCAGGAGGGATTTGACGCGGTCTACGAAGACCTTTACATCGAACTGGCGAAGTTCGGGCACTTGTTGGAATTACATGTACGTCTACCTATCCAACCAAATATTTTGTGTGCAGTCGCTGATTCGATGCTTAGGTATGTGACAACGTCGGTGATCATCTTATTGGCAATGTCTATGCACGTTACGAGTGGGAGACCGAGGCCCAAGCTGCTGTTGACAATTTGAACGACCGGTGGTATGCAGGTATGTGATCTCAGCATTTCATTGATACTTCTTCTCACAAATCATCTTTAGGCCGTCCATTGTACGCAGAACTTTCCCCTGTGACCGACTTCCGGGAATCTTGCTGTCGGCAGAACGAAAACGGGGAATGCAATCGAGGAGGCTTCTGTAATTTCATGCATCTCCGGTTAGCTTCAAAAGACCTCGTATCACACCTCCGTGCTGGTCAACGTCTCGAGCGGAAATTGCACCCGCCAGCGACTCAAGGAGGAGGAGGTTGGGAACCTGGAAAGCGAGAGGGAAGAGGCAGGAGCGCCAGCCCGACACGTGGCGGCAGTGGAGAAGATAGATGGACGAGAAAGACTTGAACGCTACAATAATTTGCAATGTCTCTATTCACTCTATGATTCTAGTGTACCCATACAGAAATGTAACCACTTGAAAGGTACTGCGATTTTTGTCTAAATAATCTGAGAACCTTTCTCCCTGGAAATCCAGAACCTTGAAGCGGCCAGACAGATAACACCTGCAGCAGAACTCAGCCCAGCAAACAGCGTGGGTTGCCACCACACATAAGATGAGGTGAGTAATGCGCCAGCAATCGGTGTACCTTCCACGCCAGAGGTTCTCAGTCAAAATAGCAGACGTACGTCGTTTAACATACCTATCAGCCCTCCAAAACCTAAATCGAACGCTTAGCACAGCCAAATTCGCAGAGACAAACTACAACACTTACTATTGAACGTGAAACAAAGACCCATCCTCGCTCCAATTTCCGAGTCCACCTTCGCTAACGATCCTACCATCGGGGCAAACATACCAATATCTGAAATAGATACGAAGCTCGTGAGTGAGCGAGCGATGAGCCAGTAACGTAGAGTATTCGGTCGCCTCACATGCACCCCAGAAAACACCATAAAGCACAGCGATGGTGAAGTACCCACCAGCAGATGTGACTGCAAGCTCGCAGAAGATGAGAACAACGCATATGAACACGGAGGGAATGACGATGTTGAAAATTCCGAACATTGGAACCAACATCGGGAAGAGAATACGGCCAATGACGGTAGAGGCGTTCAGCACAGGTAACTTGGAAATGCAATGGTCGAGTAAGTGATCCTCGCGCCGAAACGCAATTCCACGGACGCTATTGGCTTACCAGATAGAACGTCAGATTCTCAGACATGATTCCCTTCTGGTTGGCATTGAGCTGTAAGAAAAATGTGGGGAAGAACAAACCCATCAAGTTGAAGAAAGTGCTAGTGTTTTAGACCTCTGAATGAGAACATGCTAACCAGAATCACGAAAGAAGAATCTACATACCCAAGTACCACCGCGACGTACTGCGGCTCACGGAAGAAAACTTTCATATGTCGAAACAGATTGGTATCTTTTGGAGGAGCAGAAGCTAATCTTGTCCGTGCCAGTAGAATACCGATACATAAGAGACCAGCATTGAACCCGGCACTGATGCGAACAGTAGTATGGAATCCGACTTGTTGGAACAATTTGTTCAACATGATCGACTGCAAAGCCGCTCCTACTCCTGATCCCTGGACTCCCAGAGTCAGCGGTTTTTTTGAAAGAGTAAGATATACGAGTGAATAAGTAGATATACGCACAGAGGCAACAATAGCCATGGCGAGTGTCCGTCGTCTGAAGAAGTATTGCGAGACTACTGCAATACCGGGGACGTATATCAAACCGATGCCAAGACCAATACCTACCCCTTGAGCTAGGAAAACCTAAAAACAAGCCGCGTCAATGAGATTGTCCAGGTATTCGAGCATGTCTTCCGCATCATCGAACCTGATAGAACTGGCCGGGTTGGGATAGAGAGAGCATGAAAAGACAGAACACAAAAGTGATTGAGCCCCCGATGAGCAGATGGTAGCTAGAGTATTCAGATCTCAGTCTAGAAGCCAGAGTTTGTTAACGTCCACTTACAAATATCCCAGGTCATAAAGACGGCCTGTAACGATCCCAGTGGACATGACAAGCCAGAGTTGCGTGCTACCTACCCAGCTGAACATACAATCATAGTCAATGTATACGAATGAAGCAAGGATCAAAGAAGGTTCACCTCACTGTTGATGATGAATATTTTCCCTCCATGTAGATTCGGACATAATAATCTAGACAAAGAGACAAAAATTGTGTGAGCAGAAACTCTATCGTTTACTTGTTGGCCAACCATTGAAGACTCCATAAGCATTCGTGTAGCTGAAGAGCCCCAGTAAGCTGCTGCTCGTATGAACAAAAACTCAATACTGACCCAAACGTCGAAAACTGTACTAGCCAACTAAACATCCAACGCCATGAGAGCCGGTCGTGCTAGCACATAGTTTGAAATATGGCGTACATTGCAAATACAGTAGTCCAAGCCTGAAGCCCACCCTCTGGATAGCTTACTTCCGGTTGTTTTTCATCAACAAGGTGGCCGTTCTTGTACGGAGAAGCATCAGCATTGATGACAGTTGCTTCATCGTTCTCACAAGCGTTGCTATGAATATTCGTCTATGAAGATAAGTTGGATGTTTAGATTCGTTACCTTGAGACAAATTTTGAGAGAAACACTCACCATAGGGAGATCGTATTTTGTGGTGGCAACAGGACTATCTCAGTTCGCGAGGGTATACGATGGGCTTTCTGAAGAGTTCTTTGAATTCCGGTCAAGTTTATGTACTGTACACGCCCGTACCTCGTGACGAACATAGATTATCGGAAAATCACTGAACCGTTCAAGTGTTCTTACGGTTGAGATACCCCAAGCGTAGGCATTAGTAAGGAAGTTAGAGAAAGCTCGAAATACGCGTTTGAGCAGATCCGAGTCATCGAGGTCGGCAATCACGATTTCAGGATATCCGGTCACTGTTCTAAGTCTGTATATGACAATTCGTCGTCCGTTATTGTCGCGTTGGAGCTCCGGAATCAAGAGGTAAAGTGGACGACGACCAGCGCAAGGAGGAGTGCATGCTCGAAGATGTACAAATTCAATCTATGGCATTTCGTGTACGACTCGGATAACAACCGAAACGGTCACAGAAAAGAGCAGTGCTCGCTACTATTCCTGACCCACTATCTTGGCCTGTGCTCGAAGTTGAAGCGGATAGTAAATGGACTTGTGAGGGGCTGAGAGTAATGCTTCGCCATGGCTTCCATATCGAAAGTTCAGCATTCTGTTCGAAGTCAGCCACATTGCGTATAGGGGAAGAGGCCGAAATAGGATGGGAGGGGAATTCAAAGAGCACCAGATTCAATGATGAAGAAAGTACGTCTTCATCTGTATCAAGAAGGGGAAAATCGGTAGCGGCACCAAGCCTAATATCTTTGCTGGACAGTGACTGAGTATGGAGCAAGCGACAGAGTGCGAGACCGACGTTAGATGAAGCATGAGTTTCTAGGGACGGCCGGTGAATGATCTTGACCACACGCAAACGCAGATCAGCTCTTGGCGACCTTGCAAGAGTGGAGAACTCCTTCGTCCATAACGCAAGAGAAGTGCTAGCATGGGAGAGAAGAGAAGCTGCATGAGCAGCAAGTCCATTCCTTAGAGAAAGTCAATATCGACTACGATTATATGCACTTATGCACGGAAACGTACCGAGCAAATTTTGGTGCTCGTCCATAAGAGTTACTCTTGTGAGGACTGAGATCTAAACCCGACTTTATTTCCGTGGTTTCCGATACCTCCATTTCCAATGGATTCTGCAACACAATGCTCGCTAATTCGGCCGCACCGTTTTCGGAGGAAAGATCTATGGCCCGTGCTACCCTAGTGGTAGCGATTGTTCTTAGAGGTTTGCTAGGAGTAGTGGATGATGACAACGGTATCAGTGGAGGAGGAGGTATTGGCAGGACTTTCTGATTGATAGCAGCTTTGGGTGTGGGAAGGCGGGGAGGTACTAATGGCTTGAGCAAAGGCTTCGCAGGAGTCTTTGGGGAAGCACAGTCGGACTTCGAAGGGAAAAGGGGAATCCTGGTCTTCGAGAGTGACGTAGGTTTAGTCGAACGTGAGTTTGCTTGCATGCCATCATTGTCAGAGAACGGCAGGTGTGGCACCTCGAGCATTGCAGAAGTCAGTCGTGAGGACAGACCAGACGGCTTGACCATGGGCTTAATGCCTAGAGTACTGTGAGCCGTAGGAAAGGTAGTTGTTGTAGTCGGCTTCGTACTAGATATCTGACGAGAATCATCCAAACCCTGCGCAAATTTCTGAGGGGCGGTTGTTGTTGCAACACGCTTCACTAGAGCAGGATCTAGTGAGCTGTTGGATTTAGAGATGTCCTGCTGTTTCCTAGGCCTCTTGATCGCTTCAAAGGCCGGGTTAAAAGAGGGTATCATTGCTTTTCCCGCTTTCGACGTAGATTTTGAGAAGCCGTCCGGACCATCTTCAACTCTTCTACGCTTGAGTGAAGGTTTCTCGGTGTGTTTCTGCATCTGCATCCCTCTACCAAAATAAGAGCCTGAATGTCCAGAGCAATGAGCATGGTAGAGAGCGACTGACAATGAGAGCGATGGTCATGATGAGTCAGATGACATTATAACCCATGTGCGCATGACCGAGTTTGCTTATCTAACAATAGCCCCTATTTACGTTCTCCAAGTTCCAACATGGATTTACTTCAAACGCTTCATGTGCCATTACCAAGGAGCACGACTACTTAGCGAGTTCGACTGACATCAGATACTATCCAAGAGCAGCACCGATTCAAATGAGATGAATGTGAATGTTTCAGAATTTGGAGACTTGGTCTAAATCTATTCAAAGAGTCGTACGATCTCTGCGTATTTACTCTAAATCTTCATCCCGCTCATCAGCAGTAACGGGCTTGAACTCGTACTCATCGTCTTGAGGGTCAGATCCCAAAACATTGGGAGCGCCAAATTCAGCTTCGTCTTTCGGTACGTTATCGACGATTCCTACGATGCGATTGCTTTAGTTCAACAGTGTGTGTACTCACCCGCGGTTCACTTACCCTCGACTTTGCCCGTGTCAGCGGCTTTGATCGGCTCACGCTCTTCCACCTGAACTCCCATATCGTTCAGGCGGTTCAACGCCCGTTCTTTGGCTTTTGCACCTGTGTTCGGGTTGTGAAGCGTTGCTTTCAGGCCGGCGGCCACGCGCTCGGAGCTCTTTCCTGAGTCTGAGAGAGAGATCGGCGTCAGCAGCGACGAATCGGAACCAACGAAATGCACAAACTGTCGGACATCGATAAAATATAAGTTGATAGGATGGATTGAGTGTAGACGGGGTGTTGTTAGAGTAGTCGTCTGGTTTGAGCTGATGATGCTTTCTACTCATGACTTATATACCTGGCTCAGGTATGCCTTGATGTCATCATAGGGTTGTGTAGCACTCGCCCCCATAGAGAACATTCGCAACTTATCGAAGACGTTGCGAAACACGTTGGCGTTCAAGTTGATGTCACTTGTGAGATATTCGGTGAATCAGCCTGAGAAGGAGACACAGGAGTGTGTGTGTTGTTGTTCAGAGTGAAACGATCTAATTCCTGGGCGGAACTTCCGATGAGACCCACAATTATTTGAGGTAAGATACCGTTTTGGGCGTTCGTGAATACGCACGAGAGCACATGTAACAACGAAACAAGAAACAGAAGTTCCTCGAGTATTGCAAGCAGACAGCAGAGAAGACAGACCGTAACATATTTCGTGGATTCGCAAATCAAAACTCCTTCTTTGGATACACATAATCGATAACCTTCTGCGTCTCTATCGATGCATGTCAACGCACTGTGAAGATTACGAAGGTGAAGCATATCATACCCAAAACCGCTTCTTTAGCTTGAGCCATTCCTTTGATCTGTTCCGTTTCGCATTCTTGACCTTCCTTATCGATCGCAGATTGGAACCGCTTAGAGAGTTTCTTCGCGATGACCAAAAATTGTTGAGAAGGCGAGGTGGAAATATGGATAAAAATTGCAGAACGAGAACATACCTGCAACTTCCGTTCTTCTTCGAGTATAGCCGACCAAAGTGCTCTAATGCGGTCTTCTTCCGCGGCATAACTAAGTGTGAATGCTTGAAATAATTCCTCTCTGTGACAAAGGATGTGTCCTGTAGTCTATCAAATGCTTGAGAGTTGCTTGCTCACACAGATCGAGCAGTTTCAGTAATGATTGAAGCCGAGCTTTCAAACTAAGGCAGAGCAAATTGCATGTGAGAAGAACAAATTCGAGGAAAAAATCAAGCTTGAGCGCATATATTCACACCTCTTTTGCCGCCAATTTCTTTCCCGACGCGAAGAACTTGCGTTGTTGCTCTTTTTTCTTCTTCTCCAGAGCGGCTGCCAATCACGTCAGCATTGTGTTCGAAGACACTATCGGAATGCCTGAAAATCGAACCTTTATACTGTTGCGCGAAAGCAATCTGGAAACTAAAGAACATACTCTATCACCTAGAGGGGTTTCCGATTGATTGTTGCGCTCACGCCTCATCGCTGCCATTGCTTCCATTACTATCTTGCGAGTTTGGAAGCGACAGGTCCTCTTGGTCCTCTTGGATGTCGAAATTGACAGACTTTCCTTTCCCTCGAGGCATGACGATGAAAGTGGAAGTTGAAGCTAAGTGACGCGGTGGTCCGTGCGTTGGGGATCCGGTTTTGGCCCGGACCGAAACAAGAGGCGACGACTATAAGTAGGTGGCAAATGACGTTGGCTTTCTGAGATTTAGCTTCGACGTTCCACTCAAGGCTTTCCAACGTCGAAGTCACTCTCGACAATGGCAGCGAATGATATCAAGCGCAAAGCCAACTTGCAAATCGAGGCCGATGAGGATTTAGACGATCTTGATGGTCAGTTATCTCCGTAAATACTTGGAAGCTTATTCCTATCATCGACGCGCATCCAACGCAGATGTACTTTCTGAATTCACAACAACATCACCTAGTAGAACATCTGCTACTGCACCAAATTCACAATTAACATCACCGCCACCACCACCTCCCACAGCAACGTTCGCCAAAGCTCGACCGAGAACGAACACTCGCGTCGATTCTGCACCGATCAGTATTCCAGGTAGTGGTTCACTAGGTATCAAAGGCCAAGGAATCGCAGAGAACGCTGAAGACGAAGATGTCTATCCTGAAGGGCCAGAACAAGAAGCAGCACTTTCTGACGCATTCACGAAGGAACTAGTGAAGAATATGCATGATCTCATGCGGGAGCTGGCAGATGAGAAATCAACTGAAGCGGGAGATGACAAGGAAGTTAAGGAGGGTGGGTCGGAGGCAGAGGCTGAACGTTTGATGAAAGCTGCTTGGGAAGCGATGTTGATCGAAGGTATGAATGGCATGACCGATACTGAGCCATCGACATCGACGGCTGCTGGTCCAACATCGACGAGCTCTGGTGGTGGATCTGACTTTCAGAGCAAGATCAAGAAAACAATGGAAAAGCTCAAAGAGAGTGAAACCAATATGCAGGTTCGCCTAAGTCGTCACTTCTCGCTTGTCCTTTAGACCAACGGTTCACAGAACGCTTCTTCTTCCACTTCATCCGAAAACCCTGAAACTCTACAAGGACTGCTCAACTCGCTTAAAGATCTTGGCTTAGATGACCTTGGCGCATCAGGAGAAGGAGAGGAAGACGAGGCTGAATTAGCCTCCTTTCTTGAGTCCATGATGGGTCAACTGATGAGCAAGGATGTACTGTATGATCCTCTGAAAGAATTGAACGACAAGGTCCGATTCAAATGCGTCGTTCCTTCTATTTCATGCACACCAGGTGTTGACCTCTTCCAAACAGTTTCCCGCATTCCTGGCAAATCCACCATCAAACCTCTCTTCCGACGACAAAACACGATACGAAAAGCAATATGATTGCGTGAAGCGCATCATCGTTATCTTCGATGATCCTTCATACAAAGAAGGCGGGGTTCAATCAGCAAAGGTTGTAGAATTAATGGGTGAGGTATGGCGAATTCTACTCCTTGCCCTCCTTGATCCTCTCTAACCTCATGTCCTTCGAAGCTCCAATCGTATGGCCCCCCACCTGAATCTATCGTAGGCTCTGTTCCCCCTGAGCTAAATGGGTGGGCCGGGCAATGACCAATGTGTGGTTTTGTGATTTCGTTAAGCTGAAGTCGAACTCTTGCGTGTGTGATTCGTTGGATCATCATCTACGCCATACTAGTACTCATATTTACTCTATCGAGGATCTAATGCTTTATCTCGATGTGCATTGCTGCTGCTACTTCGATCTTTGTACAGTATATACTCCATTTTGTACTTACTATGATGCTGACACAAACATTTTCTGAACTTATAGCCTCTAGCTCGATTGAGGTGATGATTGATGAAACATGTTATCAGCGCAACTGGTAATGTGCAAGGTGAGGTAGGAAGACTCAGAGTGTTGGATGTTATCAGAGACACATCTGGCGTTCTTTTCGAATAAGTATGAGAATTCCTTATCTTCGGTTTTTGCAGATATTCAACGAGTCTGTGAGTTATCGTCGAACATCTCTCTAACCCTCTCAAACTGTGTGTCTCTATGGTTTTTTAACCACTTTTGAGGTATGTTGTTGTCGTTTTTGTAACTTTAAACGTTCCGAATGACGTAGTGGACTTCGGAAACTTGCCAGGCGTACATCAACCCTTCGGGTAGTTCAAGCTCTACTCAGGACCTCGAAGTGCTCGTGAAGGATTTCGAGAGACCCAGCAGTAATTTCGAAGAGTCTAGGCCTTCGAGATTTGGCCTCTCGGAGCTTGAGGCTGGAGTCTGCCCTTGTCAAAGTCATTTCCGCTCACGGTCCGCATCTTTCGACATGCGGAACGTACAAGGCTCAAGCTGGACGTCCGCATAAGATGAGCCCGTACAAGAACGTTTGGGCGGTCTCCGGTGGGACCGTTGACAAACAGATACGGAAAAAATCGGAATAAAGAGTCGACCTGGACTCGAGGAGCTATACTTATTGCTCGATAGAGGAAGCAGGCTGAGTAGGTCGTTATTGGTTACCACATAATGGGTACTTGTGACTGAATGAAACTAGATGACGCTAGCAATTCGGCCGATGATGTTCACGAATCAACGACGCGAACAGGTGCGATTAGTGTATCTTCGGGTTTGACAGACAGTAGGCAAGCATAAAATTATCTCTCTCTCTAAACATAGCTCACGATAAAAACCCTAACTAACACTAACTAGATGAAAACGATACATAGTAATCCGAATGAGATGTGCCAGAAATTACCCAGTGACTTTCCCAACCAATACGTACGCATCCCTGCTCTCAAACAATCTGCTGGCTGGCACTGTTACATGATCCGTCCAAGCTGGTGGGTAGTTATACAGATTCTTCGCCACATACGGCGCGCCAGAAGGATTTGAGCCAGGTAGGAGCCTCATCCCAATATGCTCGTAGAAAGCCTGTGCAGGTGTATTTGTTGTACAGACATGGGTGTACACAGGCGGAACGGGGACCGATGGGTCTTTGTGTAAAGAGGCAATGACCTCCCACACTAGACGCTTAGCAAGTCCCCGGTGCTGATACTCAGGGAGTACCCCAAGGGTGAGAATCTGTATGTGAGGCTCCGGAGACCGTATTAGGGAGCTGTTTGACTTCTGCAGAGAAGCGGAGACCCATGCGACTGGTTCATCGGTGGAAGGTTCCAGAGCGATCAGACATGAATGCGAGTTTTGGATGAGAAGATGCAAGAAAAAGGATGGAGGGTAGCTGACTGGAACGAGCGTAGCCTTGAAGATTACTAGGTATGAGACGTTGAAGACGGTAGTAGAAAGTGATACTTACATGGAGTTTCTTGACCTTCTCGACGTCTGAAGCTACGAGGGGACGGATGATAAAATCAGACATGTTGATCTTGTATTGTGAACGATCTGTACCTGCATTTCTTATAAGAGATTGGCTTGTGCTTGGGATCCTGTTCGACCGCAACTGTTTGAGACTGGAATGAATAGATCACCAGGCGCGGGGTGCCGCGGGACGGCAACTACGGCCGAAAGGACAAATAGGACAAGGCATGTGATTGAGTTGCGGTGACGATAGGTGCAGCGATTTGCCAGCTGTTTGGCTGATACACACAGCTAGCTGGCAAGTAAAGCAAAAAGAACTTTCTGAGCTCTGGCCTCTTCCAACTTCTTGGGCATTGCCCACAAGAGAAATCCGAATTAACCCATACGGTGGCCCGGAATCTCCTCTTTTTCCGACAAAATTGGGCCTCGGGAAGAACCGCTTTGAGCCAGTTCCTAATCCGGCAGGGAATGCGCTACAGATGGCTGGCTATAAAATGCCTCGGTTTCAAATCCAATCGTCACGTTCCTTTGGCTAATCCCTTGCGATTGAGTTCAAAGCCTTTTACTTCTTGCTTTCCAACTTCCACCATCATGCCGATCCAGACTCCCTACGTTACCCCACATATCCTACACAAGAACTATGCTCAATCCTCTGATGCTGAGCTCTACTCTAACCGTAAGCAACTTCCTAATCGCCGTCGCTTTTATCTGATTTGCTTTCGCCCTCGAAGTCATCGGTAGGGAGCTCGAGTTCTTCTCCCAAGCTGGCTTCGATATGGATAAGATCTACCTGAAACGCAATGCTCCTGTCGCCCAGCTCTACGAAGATGCCATTCGTAACGAGGGTGCCATTCTCTCTTCTTCAGGCGCTCTCATAAACTTCTCCGGAAAGAAGACCGGCAGGAGCCCCAAGGACAAACGGATCGTGTATGAAGACACCTCCAAGGACGACGTATGGTGGGGCTCTGTGAACATCAAACTAGATGAGCGTATGTCGTGTGATTTGTTCAGTTTATTCCCTCTTGCGCTAAAATATCGATAGACACTTTTGAAATCAATCGCGAAAGAGCCATCGATTATCTGAATACTCGCGATAATGTTTACGTTTTCGACGGTTTCGCTGGTGTTAGTCCTCAGTATCCACATGCCGGTTGAAACCCCTAACTCAACATTCTCTAGTGGGATCCCAAATACAGGATCAAGGTTCGTGTCATTTGTGCCAGAGCGTATCATGCTCTCTTCATGGTACGTCATAAAACATATTCTTTATCGGATCTATCCCATTCAAATGTCACAGAATAACATGCTCATCCGACCAACGGAAGAGGAACTCGCCAACTTTGGTGAGCCCGACTTCACAATCTACAATGCTGGCCAATTCCCTGCCAATCGTTTCACGAATGGTATGTCTTCGACCACATCGGTTGAGGTCAACTTCAAGCGAATGGAGATGGTCATTCTCGGTACGGAGTATGCTGGGGAAATGAAGAAAGGCGTATTCAGTGTCATGGTACGGAACTCACTCCATTTCCATGTCATGAGACCTCGAGCTTAGACCAATCATCCTTCAGCATTACCTCCAGCCTGTCAAGTTTGGTCAACTCTCTCTCCACTCCTCTGCAAATGTCGGCATCAAGGACAATGATGTAACCCTCTTCTTCGGTCTGTCCGGGACTGGAAAGACCACCCTCTCCGCCGACCCCAACCGATTGCTGATTGGTGATGACGAACATGTCTGGTCCGATTCCGGTGTCTTCAACATCGAAGGTGGATGTTATGCCAAGTGCATCAACCTCTCTGCGGAGAAGGAGCCCGAAATCTTCAACGCCATCAGGTTCGGTTCCATCCTCGAAAACGTCGTTTACAACCCTCTGAACCGTCAACCTGACTACGATGATGTGTCAATCACCGAGAACACTCGCTGTGCTTACCCCATTGATTTCATCCCGAACGCCAAAATCCCCTGTGTCGTCGACCGCCAGCCCAGCAACATCATCATGTTGACTTGCGATGCTTTCGGCGTCCTGCCTCCTGTATCAAAACTCACACCCGAACAGGCCAGTTATCACTTCTTGGCTGGGTATACCTCCAAAACTCCTGGAACCGAAGACGGTGTGCTCGAACCGATTCCCACCTTCTCCACTTGCTACAGTGCCCCATTCATCGTCCTCCATGTATGTTCCCCTTAGTTTATCATCACATTTTTGACGCTGACTTTTGCTTTCAGCCGTCTCGTTATGCCACCATGCTCGCTGAACGTATGTCGAAACACAACGTTGACTGCTGGCTTATCAACACCGGCTGGACCAGTGGCAAGTATGGCGTAGGCAAGCGTTGCCCTCTCAAATACACTCGAAGGATCATCGACACCATCCATGATGGTTCTCTTGCTAAAACACTTGCGGCGGGCAAGCACGAGAACTTCGGTACCTTCAATCTCACCATTCCGACCGAGATCGAAGGTGTTCCTCGAGAATTACTCAATCCGGAGGTTGCCTGGTCAGACAAGGAAGCATTCAATCGGGAGGTGAAGAAACTTGCGGGCATGTTCGTGAAGGCATTCAAGCTGTATGAAACCGATGTCGATACGAAGGTGTTGAAGGCCGGTCCCGCTGTGTAGAGTATATGTTTTTTTGGCTTAGCCACATGGCAATGAACTTTACATCCTTTTACATCTACTGTATTGTAAAATCGTAGAACAGCATTCGAATTTTGAAAAATGCTCACCTCGAGTCAACGTGCAAAGTGATGTTTCGGCACCGCTCGGCATATGATACAACTCGGCAATGAAGGCCGGCGCAGCATTACATAACGATCACATGAGATCATCTGTGTCAAGCATAGCCACAGCTTGTAACAGGAGCACTTGGATAAAACGGGGTTTGCCTTGAACTCATCGTCTGAATTACTCTTCGCTGTTTAATGGCCCCTACCCCCAGAATTGGTGGAAATATCACGCCACAGTATTCTCGCCTCATATATACGTTATTCACTCTCGTCTCTGCTGGGCTCTCGCATCTCCGTGGCGCTAATGACGACCAACGTCCTCAAGATGGAATTCAACGTTTAGCCAGGCGAAGCTCTGCAGAACATGTCGTCTTTCCTATTCTCATTCCCGTGCTTGTCTTGCTTTCGGTGCGATATATCTTGAGGCTGTGAAATCAACCTTCTCATCTATATACACAGGGTTTATTTGCTGGTTTGACGCTAGGGTAATTCACACTGGATTGTCTAGCGCTTGTGATAGTTCCTAATAGGTTCTCTGCAGCTATATGAGTTTGGATCAAACTCAGTTGAACGTTCTCAGTCGTGAGTAACATGCTCTCTTTGGAATTGCCTATGTGCTTATACCTCTCGGTTTCCTAGTCAGCGGTACTCCGTAGGTTTCACGTATGTTCAAGTACTTGACTTCTGGTTGACCATGCTTCACCATAGTGAACAACGCAAATACGCCAACAAGATAAAACCCATTCGTGCGAATGGGCATTTGCTTCTCGTCACTTTGCTACTGGCCAACATGATCGTCAACGAAACTTTGCCCATCATATCAGATCCAGTTCTTGGAGGAGTGCGTCCGTTTAGTTGAAATTCTTCATATTTTCCTCTAATGTTTCTTTCTCTAGGGTGTTCAAAGTGTCGTCGTCAGCACCGTGCTCATAGTCATGTTATTCCGTATCCATTACATCACTGAACGAAGTCTCTAACTCCGAGGTACAGCTTCTCGGAAATTATTCCTCAATCCTTGTTCACGCGCTATGGACTTTACCTTGGTGCTCTCTTCGCTGGGCCCACCCGTTGTCTTATTTACGGTTTGGCAAGTCCGAGCTCTTGTATATGTCCATTCACGAACTCACCTCCTGTCTTCGTAGGGTATCGTATCCTGGCCAACGGCTAAGCTTCTGGACTGGATAGTTGGATCAAATCATGGCATCATCTACCGTAGAGTGGGTAAGTGCTAAGATGAAGCTGGTTACTGGAATCTCTCACATCTCGGATTGGTAGAATTGAAGGAACTGATTATGATGCATTCCTCTTCGTCTCCTCACGGAGGTGATTTGAACCATGATACCGCAGCCATCATTGGTGCAACGCTGGATCTGCAAGAAAAAGTTGTTGCTCAGGTATATGCATATTTCATAGAAATCATAGGCACAAACTCACGCTTGTTTGCAGGCAATGACTCCGCTTGCTGATGTGTTCATGGTTCACATTGACGACAAACTGGATTACAAACTTCTCAAGCAGATTGTCGAGACCGGCCACAGTCGTAAGCTTTCATTCACTGCTGCTTCCCTCCTGTCACTCACCTGTTCTATCATGTAGGTATACCTGTCTATGAAGAAGTCGATGTACCGGTCGCTGCAAAATTGGGCTGGTTGAACTCTCTGCAGCCAGACAATCAACGTTTTATACGCGAGAAGAAGATCATCGGTATTCTTTTGGTCAAGCAGTGTGTTCTTCTCGATCCAAATGGTGCATTGATTTTCATCCTATTCCGATGCATCCACTAACCTTCAGTTTCAGATGCTACTCCGGTTCGCCAGATGCAGTTGAACAAGGTCCCGTTCATACCTCAAAACGAAACGCTGCTCGGAATTCTTGACAAGTTCCAAGAAGGACGTTCACATATCGCAATCGTTAGCCGGTTCAGTGTTGAAAAAGCGAAAAGTGTCAAGAAGGCGGTCAAACAAACCCTCACTCAACGTTTGAAGGAGCGTGTAGGGATGGACTCTGAGAGTAGCGACAGTAGTAGTGAGAGCAGCGAATCAGAAACAGAGGGGTCTAGTGTGAAGAGCAAGCGTCGTAGCTTCCGCAAACGGTTTAGGCGGAGCAGTAAACACGATGAAGAAAAAGCTGACAAGGATGCGACGTTGAAAGGAGATTCTCCTTCTGAACCAGAAAGAGGAGAACGGATCGAGATGGAAAAGCTGGATTCTGTCCCTGGCGCATTTGGTATATCAAAACTGGAAGCTAATATGCCCGCTGATGCTGTCTTGACTGAGCATGGTGCAGCTGAAGTAAGTCATGCGCACAAGTATTATCGTTGTCAGTGTTTGATGCCTGGATAGTTCTTGCAAAGTTTTGATCCGGCCATCATGCCCCTTGGTATCATCACACTTGAAGACGTACTCGAGGGTTAGTGATCCAAAAAACTTCTGCTCCATCTTTCGATTGAATGTCCGATTTTTAGAACTCATCGGCGAAGAGATTTACGATGAATTCGACTCAGAAGGTGCTCATGGAGAGCCTTTACCTACACAGAACGTCATAGTCGCTCCCACCCCGGTCGCTGGCACTGTATCTTCTACCATGCTCGCCCCTCTCTCCAACGTCCGGAATCTCAATTTTTTCCGTTCTCGCAGTGCACCACCTACTAAGCGCGCCCAGCGTGGACCTACGGCCGGAACGCCTGACGTCCCCACGAATGAGAAGGACGGTCATGACACCTCGGAACCAGCCAAAAATTCCAGCACTCCTGTCAACACTGACGGCGCAACGAAAGGCAAGACGGAAGCTACCTTGCCCTCCGAGCCCGTTCCTGCGACCGCTATTGAAGCGAGGCTGTTGGACAGGAAACGTCGCAAAATCTCTACTGTTCAAACTGGGGTTGATGGGGTGCCGGCTACTGCTGGGGCACCTCGTGCTCGTCAAGGCCCGAAAAGCAAATTCAAGAGTGGCCCATTACAAAAGAGCACTCTCAATACGGCGCAGGAGCCACTTGGCTCAGGTACTATCATTCCAGAGATCAGAGAACCCGAGAAAGAGGAGAAGGATGATGCCGGCGAGGAGGTGAAAGGTTCTGAAGTTACGCAGAAGGACGACGCGGTGTCCTAACATTCAATCATTCGACACGCCTGACAAGCAAGGACATGGGTCGAATTGTATATTATAGCTAGGTTCGATTCACTTGTATCTTTTACTTACATGTATATTTCCTTAGACTTGGGTGACTCGTTTGCAAAAACATACACTGACCGTGATTGACGAATCATGATGGTTGCTTTCCACTTGAACCTTAGACTTTTGTGACAAGCTACATGAACTGAAGATGAAGCATACAGGGAGCATCTACAGCTCAAGTTGATAGTCTGATGGCGGCCAGCTAAACGGTTGGGTACCAGGCTGGTTCGATGGTATTGCAATGTGCATATCGAGATTCCTTCTTTTCGGTTGAGCGTCAGTCATTGGGCACAGATAGGCACAGATTCCCGTTGGCTATGGGAGGCCAAAGACGGGGACAAGAAATCTGAAAGTCAACCCAAACTGAATTTGTGAGTCCGGAAATGTTGGTCAGGCTGTCGTCTTATCCACGCTGTTGCAGGTTGCCTGGTACAACTGGCCATTCGAAGTGGTGTGGGCCTTGAAGCTTGAAGTACGAGCAGGCGGGTGAGAATAGGTTCGCTGTCGAGTTCAGAAACTTCGATATCGAAGTACTACATTCAATGATTGAGCCTCCAGTCATTCATCAGATCTAAGTACGGTTATTCTGCAACTTATCGAGGGTTACTTGAACTTACTAGTAGCGGCTGAGGTCTAGGGAAAGCCTACGATAGAATGAATGAATTTGGAATCATACATGGCTCCTCTACCGTCGGTGGGGTCCCAAATAGAAACAGCCTGCAGTATGTACAGCCCCGTCTGCAGCGATCATTCTCAACCCGCAAAGTGAAAGGTGGACTGCAGGGAGGGTGAACATTGAAGGCGAAGGGGGATACAGGCTGATACAGGCTGATACAGGGAAAACGGTTGAAACCACCAGCTACCACCATAATCATTTCGCCCTTTCATCCGACGGCTTCCTGCGGGTGATCAACTTGTGGCAACTTGAAGTTGCACAGGTCAGCACAGGTCAGTAAGACTGTACGGGTCTTGCAAGGAATCAAAGGCACAGTGGCAGTCCTGAAATGAAACAAATGCTGTGACGGATAGAATAGGTAGGTGACTAGACTATACTGATGTGATAAACTCTATATATCACTGAGTCTGGAGTTGCGTTTCGTTCCTTGCTCCCCTGCCCACTCCACCCCACCACAACTCTTGCTGCTTCTTGTTATAGCTTGTCGCATCTCGCCGCTGGTCGGCGAAAACAATTTTGCTCGGCCTCGTTCTCGACCAAAGCAACACACCAGATCTATCTATATTACCAAGTTTCAATCCAGCCCAGACAGAATGGTAGCGCGCCAGATTCTAGTTCCACTGCTAATTTTCGGCTGTATATTGGGTTTCCTTACCGTCCAAGCTCGACCAACTCCGAAAGTGAATCCGATAAACCAAGCGTATAAGCAAGCACTATCGGATAACGTCGCGCGTGCGGTCAGTCTTTTCCAGTATACGCAGCACTTCATCGGACTGCTGATGATGAAACGTAGAACTGGATCAACCTTTCACGGGACACAAAATATCGATTTACTTGTGCTGGCATGAAGAGAAATCAACTGTATTTTGGTCAGTGCTCCTAATGATCTGTGATTCGCTTCATTTGACGGTGTCCAACATAGAAGAGGAGGGTGACTCGGAGATAGAAACCCTGCCTCTTGCGTTCTGGAAGCAGGGAGGAGAGAACAATCATGGCATTTATAATGTCACCAAAGACCACTTCCGCTTGACAGGCAGGAAAGGGCTGTATGAAGAAAAAGGAGACAGCAAAGGTCCTGGGGGAGAAAGGACCCGGTATATTGTCAAGCTGGTTGATATCACATCCAAGGAAGGCGAAAGTGTTGCATCTTGCGAACCACACGCCCTCGATCAGGTCAACATCTGGCATCGTACGGGTATACGAAAGGTCGAAGGCGAAAAATTTGGTGCAATCCTCATGAAACTGGAGGCCGGTGAAGACATATCGGAAAACAAGATGTGGCTCCAAGCAGACAGAACGGAAAGACACACAGTTTTGGAAGCCATCAAGGTGAAGACAAGAGAAAAGGTGTACAAATACGCCTTTGAGACTGCAACTAATACAGATCATATCCTTGCAACGTATTGAGTGTTTCCTCTCTCTCTTTGATGATATGATCTCTAACCTCCAATCCAACTTAAAACAGTGATTTTCATCACAAAAACGTCCTTGTTCAGATCGAAGAAATACGAATCCGAACATTTTGGGGGGGTTATAAACATGGCGGTATCAAAGTCATAGAGGTGATCATCATTGACTGGGGCTACCCAGGGGTTCCGTGCACCTGGACAGAAAAGCCAACTGAACTCGAATTCGTAAGTATCTTCCAGTTGTTCATCGGATTGAATTCTTACATCCTCTGTCACAGAATCTATGGTTCAATGAGCGGTTCAATTTGCTCTGGTTGAAGTTGTACCATTTGTAAATACATCATCGCGCGAGTGGCCATACATAGGACGATCGCTCACGGTCTAGATAATAGTAGATATCGCTCTCTCATCTCTTACTACGTTCATGATTGAAATCGACTTTTACTTCGAGAAAGTTTGAAGCCTTCATCAAACTGGCAAACCGGTCGACAGTCGGACTCGAAGGTACGCAGCGAGAGAAAGTCATAGGTCATAAGTATGCATACACTTCTACATGATAGTACAAAAACGAACAAATAATGATAGACACCATACAGAACATCTGAATAGAAGAAATGACTTCTATGAGTGCACGGGTCCGAGAGCAAGGCCAATATGACTCACAGATAACAGCCATTAGGCACCGAAACCATAGAGTGTACGGCCTGAACGCTTCAGGGCATAGACAACATCAAGTGCAGTGACGGTTTTACTGCAGGACGTCAACAATCACAGTTGAAACCAATAATTGGAAGAGAGCGTACCGTTTAGCGTGTTCAGTGTATGTGACAGAGTCACGGATAACATTCTCAAGGAAGATCTTGAGGACACCACGAGTCTCTTCATAGATCAAACCAGAAATACGCTTCACACCACCACGACGGGCGAGACGACGGATAGCGGGCTTTGTTATACCTACCGAAACCGAGATCAATAATGGCGAGCGGGACAAGCAACAAAGGACGTACCCTGAATGTTGTCACGAAGAATCTTACGGTGACGCTTAGCTCCTCCCTTTCCGAGACCCTGGAGGAAGAACCATTAGAGAACTACGTTTGAACAACGTTGAAAGATAAGCAACGCACCTTTCCGCCTTTTCCACGTCCAGACATTGTATTTTATATGTGAGAAGTAAGTGGGTAGTGTTGAGCTGGCGAGTGGTGGCGGTTCTTGATGAAGCAGTTGTTTGGATAACAACGTGAATTGTCGCTTATAAAGGCGCGCAGTTACCACGGTCACATTCTAGTAAACATGCACACGTGATAGTAGTAAACGTGACTACGTGATGGCGCGTGACGGGCGCGTTCTGCGCGAGTCAAGGCGAGTCATCTCTTAGGAACGATTCTCTCGTCTTCCTCTCTTCTTGATTTACAAGACGGCGCTAGTCAGGCTAGTCACCTCTTGCCGAACTCTTTCTGCCTAATCGACTTTGCTGATGGATGCATGGAAAATGACAAGGAATCGTTCTGGCTCAAAGAAAAGTCTCTTATGCGGCGGTCAGAATTGGGGCCAGGGCCTACTAGGCAGAAAGAATTAGGAAAAAGTACCTGGAGCGGCGGCACTGAAAATGCATATCCCTCTCTGCTGGACACCTACTCTACTGCGATCTTCGAATGGAATTGAAGAACTACCTGTTCTCCCTTCCGTCTCCGGATTCACTGGTTGTTTTGCTGTGATTCCTGCGACCCCTGAACAGCTCTGAACGTGTTTTGAGAAGTCTGATGGGGCTCAAATGGCTGGTCTTTCAGATTCGGGGAGAAGCAGAACAAATATTCATGCACTGTTCACCAAAGAAATCGCGGGTTCTGCCTCCCGAAAGGCTGGGATTCCTATTTGAAACTCAAAGGTACTGTGCTGAATCATCCGAGCACTCGTGCTCGCCGATCTTTGGATATGCCTTGTAACCGATTGTAACTCCGTCAAAAGTGAACTTTACGATGCGATAAAATAGTTGCCCACGATTTCTTGTATACACCTTGCTCGTACTAAGTACTATACTCACAATCGCCATTATTCACACTTTCGATCACAGATACGTAGTTCGATGATGATACTGCTTGATGATTCGACGGATTTAAGGGATGGGTGTTGCAGCCATCAATGGGAGTACAACAATTTTCTCCGTGTCCCACTAAACAGAGTCAAGGAATTTGAGATTAGCGGAGATATATGCGAAGGACAACCACATACCACGCCCTCCTTGTAGTAGATATCCCCTTCGACCATCTTTCTCACACTATAAACCGGGGAAAGAACACGCATGAGTACTCATTCGCAACCTGACAAAGCATCATCGTGAATTCCAGCACGCACTCTTCCAGGGACTCTGCCTGACAGATGAACGTGGATCCGACCATCTTTTGGCCTTCCGGGGGCGCAGTCAGCGATTCGGGGGAGAGCAATACACCACCAATACCTATGCAGTGAACGCACAATGGTCAACGACGGGGATCTGCTGAGTGATATGGCAATGAGAAGTGTACGACATACGAATGGTTCCTTCTCCAAGGATGGTCTTCATGCGAGCGAGATGTTCATTACGGACTGACATTCGCTTTGCGAAAGTGCCTTCCTCGGTCTTGTCAGGAGCGTAGACGAAGAACTTGGGTAGGACAGGGTTGGACATGGTTGTATGGTTCGTAGTGTGGCAGTGGGGAGTTAGAGAGTTGATAATAGTCCTACATATATATTTGGGGAACACGGAAAGGCGACTGATCTGGGTATAGCATTTTGATTGGATCCCGTGGCAGAAGGATGATTGAGGATGATTAATTTATGAAACCAAATTTAGCATGTTTTTGGCCTGCCTCAGACATCAGCTCTGCCATTGAGAAGATTGAAGAGGATACTAATATTTGTTGATGACACCAGACCAAAAGTCGTATCATGAGAAGGGAGGGGGACCACAAAAAATGGCTGGTCTCCGTTCCCCTCGTTGTTGAGCGGGCGACGCCGGGCATGTCGTACGAGATTGACGATATTCAGGTGAATGATCGAGGCAAAATCATGATGGATTGATACAATTTCTTCAACTTGAAAGTCCCAGCTTTACGATAGCCTGTATGCTGTATCAGCTATCTTACTAGTCACAAGAATTAGACTGGTCTATCCGCTTGCTATGACAGAGCAGTGAGTCGGAAATGGGACGCAAACTTACCAGAGTCACTGATGATAAACTTCCACCTGTAGTGGTAATTGTCGGTGTGAGAATTTTGCAGCCTGTTATGGACCCTTATGTCTGCTCCAATGCCTCTCAGTAGAGCCATATAGTCTGTATAGTATTTTCTGTTGACCAGATTCACAAGTCAATTCTCGCCTTGGGAGGTGCAATAGGGTGCAATCGAGAAGAGGAAGGGAGAACACTGTGACATGTGTGACTGTTATTTTGACTCACGCTCGTCACGACCTGTCACGACTGTGCGCCTCTCTTTCGCCATTAACAGCACCAGCACTTTCTTGAATGAAGGATAGAAAGGTATAACATCCAAGGCTGCAATAATTGCTCTTGTCCTCTTCTGATCATCGTTTGAAGGCACAGATATTCAAACTCAGTATATGCATCTATCGTTTACACCATTAAATCGCAAATCGACAAACACAATGATGGAGTTAGACGGTTCTCAGTCGACTGCTTTAGTTGAAATCAATCGTGGAGAGAGGAATTATCATTCACTGTTCTCTTCACCCGACGCAGAGGTCATCTTAGCTGCCAAGAATGACTCTGTCACAAGCGCTTCGATATACTTTAGGCTGCACTCTCATAACCTCAAGACCGCATCAGGTTTCTTCCGCCAAATGTTCATGCTTCCCCAGAACTCTCATCCAGACGATGGCATCTTCTATCTGGAGGAAGATGCTTCTACATTAGAACTCCTTTTCCGAATGATTTCGGGTTTACCTATCCCACAAATCGACTCCTACGATGTTATTGACCCTCTACTTGACGCCATTGAAAAATATGACACGCCTGGTCCACTTTCTGTCGTTCGTCTGCTCGTCATGACTCCTTCCCTCCTAGGTCAGCCGTTTCGACTGTACGCGATAGCATGTCGATTCGGTTGGGACGCTGAAGCGCAATATGCTTCCACACAAACTCTGGCATTTGATCTGTATGATAAGGAAGTGCGCAAATACTTGAGCAGGCTGTCGTCTAATGCTCTGCTTCGTCTATTCGATCTACATCGCGCTAGAAGGGAAGGGTGCGTACACTGCGATTCTCATGAATACTAGTTTGCCTGACGTTTGGGCTCGACTTAGGTTGCGCCAACGCTTGAACGACCCTCCATTTGTCAGCGGTGGACTGGCTACGTGTAACAATTGCGGTGCTGTGATTGATTATCACACATGGAGGGAGCTCAAGTACAAAATCATACTAGAGATGGATGTTCGACCGTTGGGTGATTCCATCTTGGATCAGGGTCTCTCCGGATGGCCCGAAGCTCTGGCTTGCTGGCAGGCGAAGTGTGCCCAAGCGGGATGCTCACGAGCCCTGTACGACAAGACCGAAACGCTGCGGGTTATACGAGAATGCATCGAAACACTACCCAAGTGTATAACGCCATGATGCCAGAGTTCTTTATGCTATATCTTAATGCTTTTTCTCTGAAGATTCATCACTGTGAGCCTGGTTACAAGCCGAATCTATCTACATTCTGTCTCGTCCACTATACTTATCATATACATATCTGCAGACACTACTTCATACTCGATACCCGCCTCGTTGTGATCATGATCAAAAAATGGATAATATCTTTCACTGGACTCGAATCCGAAAGGCCACATGTTTTATTCTCTCTAAGTGCGGTGCCTGTGGTACTGGATGATCAAAACTCCTTTGTTCAACAATCGTCGATTGCCAGTATCTCGAACCGAAACGGGATGAAGACGAAAAGGCTCAAAAAGACCCGTATCCAATCCAAACCTACCCCCAGACACTGAGCTCGTCAACGTCGTAGCCTCTGTTCGTTTTCGTCCTGAATCATACACGATCGAAAACAGATCGTTGCTCTCCACACATGTACATATTGGGTTTCTCCTTTGTTCGGCTATCCTCTTTGGTCATTGTCCAACACGAGGCCGCAATGATTTCCCAAAATAAGTACGTGCTCCCTTTGGCCCCTTGTCCCGCGGGTTGTTTGTGCAAGACTATAAAGGACCAAGAAAGCCTTCAAGTTTTCACCTCTCACGTTTCCTCTGCACTCATCAGTCGGGTATCTGACAAC
Source organism: Lentinula raphanica (assembly GCA_027919835.1). Lineage (NCBI taxonomy): Eukaryota > Fungi > Basidiomycota > Agaricomycetes > Agaricales > Omphalotaceae > Lentinula > Lentinula raphanica. The sequence continues at coordinate 1,611,929 of JANVFP010000005.1, read as the reverse complement.
GCCGTTGGGAGTCGACCTAGACCTTTTATCGTCGTTTCCTCGCGCGCCGCCACTCGACCACACAAAGCAAATACCCTTTCATCACTCTTTCACGCGTCTTTGTCCTCGCTCGATACCTTCCAGAACTCGACACCGCTCGAAGTTTTCAAGACTCACTCTTTCCTAATCTAACGTCAATTATCACACCCCATCGTCTCTCATCCGTATCCTACAATGCAGCCCGTCAGACCGAAGTTGAAGAAGGTGCTCTTGACAGGTTTCGTAGCTTGCAGTACGTCCCATTCATCGTCCTATCGTCCGTTCACGCCTCCTCACCGAGCCTTCCTCTCATTCCTCTTTCAGTGTCTTTGTTCCACATCTCATCCGGAGCACCCGTTCCGCGATCGAGTCGTCAGGCTGAACCAACCACAGCTTCTCTACCAGCCTCGTCATCCGCTGTCCCCAATCAAGCTGATCGTTCTCCGACCTCTCCTTCCTCGTCGACGCCGTCTGGGACGACAGCGGGACGAACGCAAGCTAACGCTTCCACCTCTCCCACCACTTCGAATCGTGCTGCTGCCAGTGGCCGACCTTCGTCGTCGTCGACGAATCCAACCCCTAGCTCAACAGGGTTAGGTGTCCCACCAGTATCCTCCAGTGCCCAGCCCTCGTCTTTCGGGCTCGGGTTCCACCTCGGCCCGATCGACTACGCCGCGGCTGGGATCGCGAGGAGGGTGTCGAGGATATTCGTGAAGAGGATGAGTGGGCAGAGTTGGAGGAGTACGAAGACGACGCGGAGTGCACAGAGTGCGAGTATGAGTACGAGTACGAGTGCTGCTGCTGCTGCTACTGGAGTCAGGACTGAGGAGAAAGAGAAGGATAGGATGACAGTGACGCTCGTCACTGTTGCTGAATCCGACTCGGGTTCGTTGGGTTCTGCCGGGAGCAGGGAAGATCCGGAGCAGGAGGAGGAGGAAGATGGAAGACCTGTACTTGAGCATGTCACTGCAGGCGAAGATGGTGACCAGGATGATGCAGCTCGTAGTATCACCATCCCATCTTCGGTGAATGAACATGACTCCGGGGACGGAGAGATAGTAACGCCTGAGAATGATATCAGGGCGTGCCGCTGGGGCTGTATCTGATCGTTGATGATATTCTCATTCATCGAGCGGGTTCAACTCCATGGCCACTGGCCAGGTCAGTCGTGCTCAAATCTGGGCTAGATGATTCTTGGTTCATGCTGATGTTTTATCTGTTCTTCAGCTTCTATATGTATCTCGGGAGTTGATTTGGACCGATGTCCCTGGTATCCCTCTTAGTGTTCATCGTTTGGTGGTTCGATGGTTGATCGTGTCACGACTTCACTTTCTTTCACGAACTCTACTCCGGGAGTAGTACTATGATACACGTTCTCTCTTCTTTCTATTTGCATCTCATGTTCTCATGTACAATCATCTCGACACAACTCTTCCTTCACCGTTTACTATATTGTTTTGGACACGGGCGTTGCTACTGCTACTGCTTCATATTTCGTACCGTAATTCACGACTCTCGTACTTACCTTTATACCTTACTGTTTATTAGTGCAGACAACATGACTGGTTTGTGTGTCTTCTCCAAGTTTCTCTTTCAAAGGATCATAGATGATAGCGGTTCTCTCGAAGAATGATTCAAGTTGAGAAGTACAGATAGATACAGAGATGCGAGAGTTCGGGATGGATAAAACGATGGAAGAAATCACAGAACTTAGATATTAGAACAGAGATGGTCGGAATGACATGAGTCCGTGTTTCCAAATGCAAGGAATATAGACCCGTCATGGGACTGTTTCAGTTACCGCCCACTAAAGGAGCACGCTCGGGATCTTCAAGACGGATCCCACCACTGCTTCTGGAACGGACAAACAGGCCGTAGGAACCCTTCAAGACCCAAACAAGGGAGAGGATAGCGAATGCGAGGGCAGACCAGTGAATGAAACCGGTCGAGCGCTGGTGAGCAAAGATGGCGAATAGGGACCAGCAAATGGCAATGGAAGCCGGAAGGTCGCCTTCAGGGGTAGAGAAAGCGTAGGTGGCTGAAGTGGCTTCGAGGAAGAACCTGATGGAGAAGTCAGAGGTCAAGGTGTGGTAATAGTTCCGGGAAATTCTTTCACATACAAGGCGAGGAAGACTAATACCTTAGTCCAGACTCCAGCTTTTTCGTGAAGCGCATTGTTTCCGAAAGCCTCGAACACGGTGAGGATTACGAGAACAGTGGTCCAGCCGTGGTACAATGAGAACGGCAAGTGGACGAAAAGTTCATCAGCGACCGACTGAGAGACGTGATGCTTTTTGACGATATAATAAATGTGAGTTACTGCGGACGAAACGAAAAGGGCGAATATGAAAGCGGCAATATAGCTGTGGTTGGCCCAAAGGTTGACGTAGATGGCGTTGAGGACACCAAGAAGCGGCAAGCGCCAGGAGATTCCGTCAATGATGACTCTTTTTCCGTTGGGGAAGAATTGGTAGATAATGGTACCAAGTAGAAGGATATGAATGACGGTCCTAAGCTTTTGTTAGACAATATGGGATGCTAATGAGAGTTGTACCGACCATATCAAGAAAGCCCAAGGAGCGGGTGTAATGTAAGTTTCTTTGCCAGTGAAATAGATGTCAGAGGGGGCAGCAACAGTATAGATGTTGGAGCCTAAGAATAAGACATAGACAATGATGTTGACAATCTAGAAAGACGATGAGCTTGCTGAACGTCGTACAACGAAAGAAGCAATGTGAAAGCTTGCCTTGAGCAGAATACCGTCAGTCCAAGAGTCGGCCATTTTGAATGTTGGGGGAAAGTAAGGAGACAGGCAGAGGCGAGGCAAGTCTTTTGTATCAAGTTGGAATGAGCTTCGCCACAGATGACGCGCGCAGCGTCACGTCATTTAAATCTGTGCCTGATGTCATACTTTTCTTACGTAATTGTCCTGTTTACAGTTTCTAACTTCAAGCTTCTCCTGTGTTCCTTCGTTTTCCGTATGTACACGTTCTTCTCTCTTGCCATACTCGTTCAAATGCTTAGGATGTTCGTAGAGCTGGCGCAAGCTGAGTATTCTTGCTCTTTGACTCTGGAACGAACGTGGACTAGTGCCATTTCTTTTAAACAACTTCCGTGTTCCGACCACGAAAAGCCGCGATTAAGCCCCATACGTTTAGTAGATGCGTGGATTCCATGGGACAGCCTCTCCAGAAGATGGTCTGCTGACGATGCTAAGCGGTACTGCTGCCATCAAGCCTCATCAAACCTGAAGTCTGGAAACATACACAGCATCAGTGCGCTATTTATCGTACTTGCCAGTTACATCCATCCCCTCAAGTTTCAAAGAGACTGGCTCTCTACTCCCATATCGAAAAACCGAATACTCAAGAGCTGGACTCTTTCTATTCTTCACTGCAGCAACTATCAATGAAAATCTATCCGACATATATCCTGATCGCTCTTTCCATCCTCGCTCCAGTTCATCGCGCTTCGCCTGTCACTGTTCTACAGAGCGACGATTCTTCGCGTTTGGAACGTAGGACGAACTCGTTCCCCTCCCGTGCTAGTCCCATCCCCCCAAATCCCCGATCCGTTGACGCCGCTAATATCCGAGGCTATAGTCAATTTCTATCCCCTCTCAAGCGCAACTGTTTCGACAGTGACTTCACACCGTCGGACTACACGTATCCATCCAAGATGCCGAATAATATCGTATGCTACTTCAGTATGTACGGAGTCCCTGTAAGTCTCTAGGTTTTGAAAACCATATCCGATATTAACAAAAATTGTTGGCATCGAAGACCTATTATTCTCATTCTAATGACACTGGAACACCCACTTTTCTGCATAAGTTCCGCTATGGACGTTCACTTGAAGATGACTTGCGTCCACAGGGACTCATCTGCACGTCGACAGCTGGGATTGTCCCCTTCAACCCGTGAGTTGGCTACAAGTCTTTATGATCTACGAAATGGATGCTGATCAACCTGCCCTTGACCTAGGGATGCCCGGCCCAGTATGTCAATGGTAACGAAACGATAATCCATCTCTTCCAAAGCTTTATTGACATTTCCCTTCTTGTGGCCCTCAGTGCGCCCTCACAACGAATTCTCAGAAGTTCAAGCAACTGAGATTGGTGAGTACTAATTGTGCATTATGTTCCTACCCTTCTCAAAGCTTAACATGGCAAATAAAAAATAGGACTATCGAATTGATGATTTGGATCTACACCGGTCATCCGAGCTCGGATCCGTCACTTTCACTAGTGCTGCGATGAACATTCCAAACCGGCTTCTGCTTCACCAAGATCTCGCGTTTGATGCGGTGTGTTTTAATGAGACGGACAGTCAGAAATGTGCGTACATAGCTCAATCTACGACCTTCACCACATACTGATCAAGTTCATTGTGTACCCACAGTGCACGAATCGGATTCGATGGTCTATTGGCCTGCTTGGGACGTTCGAAACTGGCCAAAGGATTCGAAAGGTCAACCTATCCGTTTCGAAGTCCGACATACGATTCCGAACCGTTGGCAGGTTGCCAAAAATTGGTTGAAGAACCCCTTGAGCTGTGGCATCAAGTTCGCTACCGTCGAGCAGCGTCTCCGTACCCTGATGGTCTACAACGTGATATTAGCTCTCGGAACACCGCAACGGCACACGGTTGCGAATATGAATGTTCCTATAAGGCCGGGTTGGTTTATTAACAGCCTTGGGCGTGTAGTCGGGCTCTAGTACAGTCTCTCATAGATCTCATATCCCTTAAAGTTATTGACCGCTGCTATGCTCTGCAATGGCCATTCGCTGCCATTCAGTCAAACAATCAAACAACATTATCATTATACTATGTATCTAACACTCGACAGCGCGCGCGATAGCAATTGCAAGAATATGAGCAGGGTATATACAAGAAGTTTCAGACTGCTAGATATGAATAAGCTGTAAATAAAGTAAGAACAAAGAGGGATGTGGACATAGCAGTGTCGTCGATGAAGACAGGTATGTAGTATGTACAGACAAGAAAGCGCAATGGTAGAAATACAAATATGTATGTGAATGCAAGGATAAGTTGCCACTCATGTGGCGAAGCTCAGCATGTTCCACCGAGGGCTCGTCGCGAGTGGTCGCGAAGGCGGCGGCGACCTTGTGCCACACTGCTGCCGCGCGAACAAATCAATCGCATTCGAAGTGGGTGCCAACGTGAGGAGCGGAGAAGGTGGAGATGGGACATAAGTATGATAGCCAGAGTAGAACTTCATTGCTATTCAGAGACACTCCTTCAGCTTGAATCCAATGAAACCAAACAAGTGAGAACGTACCTGACGGTGATGAGGGCCGTTGCTTTGATTCGTCGTTTTGAATATCCAGTGCTAGTGTGAACGCAGCATTGTCTATATCAAGACGCTTCGGGGGTCTCAGGCTTGGACCAAATCTTCGTCGCACTCCGATATCAATGGACTCAAGGGCAATGGCTGGGGAAGAGACAACGAGCATCAAAAGTTAGCCACACGCGTTGCAGTCCCTCGAAACGATGAACGTACTGTTCGGCGTGATAAGCTCGATCTGAGCCTGTGCTCGTTCCCACAACATAGCCTGTGAGTCGAAGCTTGGCTCGAAATTTTTGAGCAGGGGGAATTCATCGTCCAACGGACTCAGAACACAGTCCCGGTGGCTGCTTAGCAGATGTCTGTCGGTCATGGTATCTTTGTAGTGAGATAGAGTGAGATAGTGTCAGATGGGTGCAGATGGGAAGTGTTATTTGCGATATAGGCTGTGGATGGTATTCTGTAGAGGGAGAGCAATCGATGGGAGGAAGGGAGAAAATTTTTTAGCCAAAGCCAATGGAGGGAACAAGGGGGGTTTATATATTCATGCAACCAGCGTCGGGTCAAAGGATATAAGTCATCAGCGCTAATCTGTGTTCAAAAAGAAAACAAAAGGAGTAAACGAAGTCATGGCAGCAAGGTGTTGATGATGTTCTTTTTGGCGCCTACAGATTGGCCAACTGAATTGATTGAGGCTGCGTATTTATGCCGGATTAGTTGCGCAAGGCGTCGCCGAGGAGGTCTTGTACTGTCAGAATGCAATGTTTTCAAACCAAAAAGCTCGTTCGAGACGGAAAATTCCGTTGAAGGAAACGTGTCTGTCACCATCTCGTTGAATGAAAGGTATGCAACATCATCAGGGGGAAATGAGTCGAGTGAACTCCTAGATGATTCGAGGAACTGCCAAAAAGTGTGGCTGTTTCACAACCTAGAAAGTCCGGCCACAGCTCACCTCAGATACATTCGTGCCCTTGAATGAAGCCGCGTAGAAGTTGTGGAGGAGCATTGCGAATTTGAACGACCGTACTTACTTCGTCATCACCCACAAGAACAATGGAGAGCTCACTTTGCTTTCGCGATTTGCACTTCTTCGAAAATGCAGATTTCATTGAAAGGTGTCCATAAGTATGGAAAGGGTGTTTAATCTCCGTTCGAGTACAACGATACAGTGGTTATTCGCTGTGTTCTGCCTTGTGACAATTACGGTTCTGTGACCGTACATACAGCGCAGCGCCGCGCAGGTCTTCTAGAACAGAAGAGTACAATCATGACCAAGCTAGAAGACATACGTTGCATAGCAGATGACTCTCGCAGTCGTGAGTATTCGCTAATGATCATCTGCACCATACATCTAAGAAAGATGTACTGCATGCGAGCCTGCCGAGAGTCGAGACGATTCTTGCTGCTGAATCAGAGAAGACCAAGAAATTAGAACAATTTAGAAGATCCATTTGATGCCGAATGTGTACGCGTTCCCGTTGCACACCTTTGAAAGAGTTTGATAACGTCCATCGGCTGAACATACAGAGGACCCACTGTACCTTAAAACATGACATTATCATATCCATCTGTTCATCCTATGGAATATCCACGCTTGGCCCTTGAGTTTTTGGCGCGGAACGTGTACGTGGAATAGAATACACCGAAAGCACTGCCGCGACGAGCGAAGTACGAATGACGGATTCCATCAATGAACAGGGATACAGTCGGGCTCGTGTAAGGTGAATATCCACCTTCATCCATGGCTTTTTTCCGGATCTTCATCGATTATTGCTGCAACACCTGGAAAACCATGAATATCTCGATGATCCATCATAGCTTCTGTGAATCTTCACACACCGTAGATTCTACGCATGATAGCCCATCATGAGTATAGCCTCCTCTAACTCACCATATGTTTAGTCTGTATTTTAGGCTTCTTTGGGCGTCCACAGTCGAGTCAGAAATTGTTGAATAGGCTGTCATAGGCTGTCATGCACATGTCATGGCTGAGTTCTAACTCAACCTTCGACAATCCCTTGTGGAGGTCCAATCTGGTCCAATTGGCTAGAGTTCAAGCGCAATCGGTTCGAATTGGCACAGAGATATTATGCATCGCATCCGACATCGTACCATTGGCGAAGGTCCCATCGGTTCCGTGTTACTCTTTCCAAAAGGGCCTGATACTCTTCTGTGCCGATATCAGCACACCCACTCTCATCTGGATTATCCTAGTAGCATTACCTTTGATCGTAGGAATTTCAGTTTCCTAGAAGGCCATAGGTGAGAAAAGACAAGGATTCTTCGACTTGTCCCGCGAGTTTCGTCCCTGGACCCTGGTTAACAGGTCCAGGGTTAGGGTTTTTCTCTTCCTTGAAATGTCGTTTCTGCGAATTCCAATCTCTAGGGCTTTCCTGGGCACCCAAACACGACTGATGTCAACCACGACGACCGCCAAGCTGCATAAATTCGTTCTCTTCGCCCCAGATGCCAAAGACTCTGGCCGTTCCGCGGTTCAAAAGCAACACCGTGAAGCGATTGCGCCTTTCGTTCAGTCCGGTGTCGTGAGTAAGGAAAAACCTTTCCGTCGTTCGAGCATGAGGAATTAAAACAGAGTCTGTTTTGGTCTATGCAGAGGTCGCAGGGATGACAATAACGCCAGAATCGATTGAATCCGAAGACGCGACAGTGAAGCCGTTTGGGTCGTGCATCATATATGAAGCTGAGAGCATAGACGTAGTGAGAAAGATGGTGGAATCGGATATATACTATACCTCTGGCGTGGTGTGTATCCTTTCAATCTGGCAACGACAGCTCCGAGCTGATCTTTCTTCATACAGTGGGACCGAGAGAAACTAGTGCTTGTGCCCTTTCTTCCTGTGACCTCCTTCCCGTAGAATAGCATTGATAATGCAGTCGGCATCTGATTTGTGAAAAGCTTGAACGTCGAGACCGACAGTGAGAAAGGGGACAAGAGAAACCCCCCTCGGCAATCGTTCTTCCGCCTTTATAACCGGTCACTACATTTGGTCTAACCCACTCACCCATGTTCTCTCGTGCATTTCAAATAACATCCCCCGCATTCAGGACTGTCTGTAACAAACCCTCTCTTTCTCTGGGTTCCATACGACTAATGTCAACACAATACGAACACATCCTCACTTCTCGACCAAATCCTTCTGTCGCTCTCATAACTCTCAACAGGCCCAAAGCTCTGAACGCTCTCAGCACACCGTTGTTTCTCGAACTCAACAAAGCTTTGGCTGATGCTGATGCTGATCAAGCAATTGGCGCTATCGTTCTGACCGGTTCGGAAAAGGCTTTTGCAGGTGCGTCCATATTATGCTTCAACAGACAACACGATCGTCTCAATACATATGCTATCTGTAGCTGGTGCGGATATCAAGGAAATGAAAGATAAAGAGTGTAAGCATGTGCTCGCTGTCTCTGTCAGGGTATAAATGGCAAGTCTTGTAGTTTCCGACGTGTACAAGAACAACTTTTTGGCGAATTGGGGTGAAATGTCAAGACTGCGGAAGCCTGTTATAGCAGCCGTGAGCGGATACGCGGTGCGTTCACTTGTAGGACATAAACCTTGCAACTCATGCTCAACCACGTATTTACCCAGTTAGGAGGAGGTTGTGAACTAGCTCTGATGTGTGATATCATCCTCGCGTCTCCCACTGCCAAGTTTGGTCAGCCTGAAATCAACCTCGGCGTCATTCCCGGTGGAGGAGGTTCTCAGCGTCTGGTCCACGCGATTGGGAAATCTCGCGCGATGGAACTTGTCCTCACTGGCCGTATGATTTCTGCTCAAGAAGCTGACCAGTGGGGAATGGTCAGTCGCGTCACCGACAATGTCCTCGAGGAAGCAATCAAGATGGCTACAGATATTTCGAGCAAAGGTCAGATAGCGGTACAAGCTGGGAAGGAAGTAGTCAACGCTGGTGGGTTCGAGTTTGTCAGATCTCACGAACTATTACCTATCCTCTTCTCTAGCATATGAATTGACGTTGGCAGAGGGTTTGAGGTTCGAAAGGCGCACCTTCCACGGACTATTCGCGACCAAGGACCAGAAAGAAGGTATGTCGCAACAAGAACACTTGAGGAATCGTATGAAATCTGATCTGTGTCGGTAAATAGGAATGGCCGCATTCGCAGAAAAGAGGAAGGCCGAGTTCACTCATGCTTGAGAACGAAAGGAGATCAAGTGTATAATATTACTGAGTTGGGATGTGGTCGATGAAGGTCTATGGTTCGCTGCTGGTGTAAGATAGGGCAGATCTTCATTGGCCATGTTAGTCCTGAATTTTGAAGATTGACAAGAGCACACCTATGCAATCACTTGTACCATCTGAAAAGACTAGCTATCAGCATGGCTGCATACATTCAGCTCCCTATCCAGAACAGAACATTCATGAGAGACCTCACCTACGCCGACACCTGCCATGGCTCGTTTCTGCATTGGTGTCCCGGGAGCGACTGATCGAGACTGCCAAAGCGCGTATCCGCCTACAGTTGCAAAAGTGCCTGTGCCAATGATTCTGCAACTGATACAATCTCCAGGCTTTGGTTTTACGTCCTCCATGCGAGATGATGAGGATTCGGGAGCAAGACGCGTCGAGCCAACGGCCTATGCCGGCGCAGGCAAGCCGAGACGGCAAGTAACGTGAGTTTTAGACAAAACTCTCACGCCTCGCTTGAACTCGAACTTTGACCATTGCCAAACTGGAGAACAATAAGATGGCTACTATAAAACAGCGCCTCTCATCTCTGAAGACGCGTTTCTCTGTCCTTGTTCTCTATGGCTCTCGCAGAAACTTCCGTCAAACGCACTCGGAGCTCAAGTCTTGTCAGAACTGATGTAGAACGCTCAACATTCGCACATTCCTCCGAGTCCGAATCTGATGAAACATACGTCGTTGATCCAGAATTTTCGAATACCAAGGGCGATATCTATCTCAAAGTTGAAAACACTCTATTCCCTGCTTCCATCAAAATTTTGCGCGAAGTCTCAGGGCTCTTCTCAGATCTATTCTCTATCCAACAGCCCGAGAATGCTGATCTCATCTACGGTCTACCGTACTGCGAGATGTTCAACTGCTCGGAGGCCGAGCTACGTATTCTACTCAAAGTCATCCATGGAGTGCCCCAGTATGCCTATCTTCGCTATTGCTTTTCTCGCTCGCTAACTGGAAATCTTTTTCATACATAGTGTCTTTCAAAAAACAATTGATTCGAACAACCTTACGGAATTCAACATTGAAAATATGCTCGACGCTCTCCTCGTTTCAGCCAAATACGATCTCCCAGAAATTCGAACACAAGTCAAAAGTGCCTTTCTTGATTTCTTCGGCATGTTGTGGAGCCATATCATATTCGGTCATCTCCCTCCCGAGACACCTCGCGTCGCAATCACTGGTTATACGATGGACGTAGAGGACGCACCTTGTTCCCTGACGTTTCGCATGATCAACGTTCTCAAAGAATGCCAATTGGAATATTGCCTCCCATTGGCGTATTATCTCGCGGCACAGCAAACCCTACAACACATCATGGATGGCGTCGAGCTTGATGATGGGTCTATAGTAGAGCTAGATGATGCAGACCAGGTAAAGCTCATGCGCGGGAAAAGGACGTTGCGCGACCTACGACGGCAGGTCACTCACATGTGGCTCGTCGAACATGTGGGTTATCCAAGAGACTACCTCCGCCAGCACGGATGTACCTCGGATCCGAATGCGAACAGCTGCTACGACATGGTCCTCAACTTGTATGTCCTGTTCTACTCTCCAGTCTCGGGGTTGCTTGAGGAAAGATGGGATGCCCTGGACTCGATCTCCTACCAGGCGGCGGAAGCGCTCAAAAGCTCCCTTTGCCCACAATGTTACAAGTATTTCACCGATCGAATCGTCAAGTGTTTGGACGCTAGCTTCACCGAAATACCCCAGATTTTCATGGGTAAATCCTGGACTGATCTACGGTATCGACAAGCCGAAATTGAGGAGAAGTGGTGTGGGACCGATCCGTAAAGATAGTTTGGAGCCTGGAGGTCTGTACTGGACCTGGTGTCGTGCAATTGCGGTCATAAAAGGCTGCTACTCAATTCGTTTATGTTTGTCCTCTAGAAACTACAGAAACTAGAATATGTCCGAGTGAACGCAATACAACGGATCTGGGGTATTCCAGGGGTATTCCTTCCCCATATCTCTACTCTGTCACATGAATATTTTCAGTTACACAAAAATGACTCTTTACTTTAGCCTCTCATCCCGCCTTATAAAGCCAATTTAGAAGCTCAGAAGTGACGCACTAACTTTCAACCTCATCCATCACTGCAACATGGAGATTGTCCGTCTACTTTCTGAATATGCACAGTCAAAGGTAATAGTATCCGCAAGCTTTCGAAGGCCAGAGGCTAACTTTCGCTGCTTCAGAATGGTATTCTTTTAGGTGCAATAGCTCTTGTCTATTTCCTCTATCGAAGATACACTCGGATTTCCATATCCCATATCCCTGGTCCTGAACCAGAATCCTTCTGGCTAGGTGTGTGGTAGTCCAGATATTCTGATATACACATTACTCACTGGCACTTGGGCAATTCATAGGTAACCTAGCAGAACTATTTCAAAGCCAAGTTGGTGCTCCAGACTTCAAATGGAAACAACGATTTGGCGATATCGTTCGAATCAAAGGTCCATTTGGGGAAGATCGGCTCGTCGTCTCCGATCCTAAAGGTAGGAGTCCAATGATTCGAATTGGGAAGAGTGAGTATTCACCGTGGTCGTACTATACCCTTCTACTAGCTATGCAATACATCTTTCAAACAGCTGGTACGTCCACCATGGCTCTTTCACACCATGCTATTGGTGCCTAAATGCTTATCTAGGTTACGGATTTCTCAAGTGGCCAGAACGCACCGAAATTAGTCGTGTTCTCATGGGACGGGGCTTATTATGGGCTGATGGTAGGTTTTCTAAGTAAGACCTGTGACTCTCATAGAACAGATTTAATTATGCAATCACACAGGTACTATTCACAAACGACAAAGAAAAGCAATGCTTCCTGGATTTGGGAGTAAGTGTGCACATAATTCTGTCAACGTCGATTCATGTAACTAAACTCATTCTGTTATTCCCGCATAGCTCCTGAGTCAAAGGCTTTCGTTCCCATATTTCTGAAGGCTGGGTCTAATGTGCGTTCTAGCTTCGTAGTTTTCTGAATAAGAGTCTGGCGAGTTCAAACGAGGAAAATTAGCTTGTAGCACAATGGAATGATCTTCTCGCGAGTTCTATCGACCAATCGGTCGAACTCAATGTAGCGTCGTGGCTTTCTAGGGCAACGATGGACTCGCTTGGAGAAGGTATGGCTTTCGAGGTCAAGATATCTCATCACGTTCTGTTGAATCGCGCTCGCAGCTGCATTTGACTATCATTTTGGAGCACTAGAAAACAGGGAGAATGAGTTAATGAAAGCGTATTTCGGACTCATGTTGGTTTTTGCATCATAACTCGGTAATTCTTGTCTCAACACTTTCCAGGTCGGATACACTTGGCCAGCCATCTCGTCAGGCAATCTTTACTCAAACAGTTATGCCAGTTTGGTATCTTCGCTTAATGTCCAAATATTCGAATACCAGGCGGATGGTACATGCGCGACATACGGCACAGCTAGCGAATGACATTGCTCAGTCCTTGATTGACATGAAATCTCAAGCACTCCTTCTGGGAAAAGAGAACAAGGATATCCTAAGCTTGTTGGGTAACTCGTTTCCCGGTTCGATCCTGATAGGCGTGAGCTTACATTCTTCTCTAACAGTCAAAGCCAATGCTTCTGAAAACCCTGCAAGTCGTCTCACTGATGAAGAAATGTTGGCACAGATGCGCACCCTTCTTCTAGCCGGTACTTGATCCTCATCTACCCTCTAGATATTATCAGCTCATTGTGTACCACAGGCCATGAAACGAGTTCAACCTCTCTCGTTTGGTGCATTCTCGAGGTCGCTCGTCATCCGAAAGTGCAAACGAAACTTCGTGAAGAAATCCGAGCGACAGAACGAAAACTCAATGGCCGAGATTTCACGGCCAATGACTTCGATAATATGCCTTACATGGCAGCAGTTTTGAAGGTAAGATTGTCAACGTACGGAAAGTTTCGTCACTTCATATGGCTTTCTCATATTGTAGGAATCGATGCGCTTCCACCCAGCGGTATATCAAAACTATCGCATGGCGGCTCATGATGTTGTGTTACCCTTATCCAAACCCATCACCACGACGAAGGGCGAAATAATCAATGAACTCCCTGTAGGCAAAGGAACGAAATTCGTGCTGTCTATCGCTGCATACAACAGGTATGTCGAACTTTTCAGTTCCACAAGATTTCATGTTAGAGGTTTTGTTCGCTACTCCAGGAACAAGGAAGTATTTGGCGAAGACGCCGACGTCTTCAATCCAGATCGATGGTTCAGAGGAACTGAAAAGAAGGGTCCAACTCTAGGCGTGGTTGGTAATCTGTGAGCTTCTCAGTTGGCTTTAGTTAGATGGTGCACACCTGAGCTGATCATGTTCCTCTAAGACTGACTTTCGCCGGAGGAGTGCGTACCTGCATCGGCTGGAGGTTTGCTATGTACGAGATGCAATCCCTCCTCGTGGAAATTGTCAACAACTTCGAGCTGAGTCCTACCAGAGAGCTAGACCGACTAAGGAGAGAAGCTTGTCTGGTGATGTTGCCTACTCTGGAAGGGGAGGAGATCAAGGGTGAAAACCTACCACTCAGAATCACCATAGCTGGTCGAGACTAAGGCCCACTTATGATTCCCTTTGTATGAATGTGCGCCTCTGATTGAATTTCATTCATTGTACTCGTGAAGGACGCCGTTGACCTTTCGAAGAAGACCCGCAAATTACACTGGACCATTGACAACATTCCCGAAATTCCAGGTTATCATTTATCTGGCAATGAGTGGCCCCAGCATTGAACAAGATTGAACATGAAGACTCGTTGGCCTTGCCACGAGGGTGGGGGGGGGGGGTAATTTGGATACCGTTTGTCCTTCAATACTATGTAGCTTTACCAGTATAGGCCTTATAGCCAGCCTCCGTAGCTGCCAATCGGAGTGACCTCTTCCCTCGTCCAGGCTGTATCAAACCATAGCCTTGCCAGCGGGCCGGCGGCTGGCGCCTACGTGAGACAGCTTACGTAAGCGAGCTGAGTCACGTGTACTGAAAACGATCAACTTGAAGTTGAACCTTTCTCTTCTTCCCAGATTGATGCAAACATTGAGATCGTAGGTGAGCACAGGCGATTTCACGGAAGGTCTTATCTACACTACTATATAGCTTTTACAGACAACATGGCAGTCCCTGCTTTCAGGCTGACGGCGCGTGCGCGCGAAGCTAGCGCGTCTCCCTCAGTATCACTTGAAAAAGGAAGACATCGAATGCGTGCCCCTCATACTGCCATGCTGCAAACGCCACTGTATGCCTCTCGTAGTGTGCAACAAACCAGTCCAGATCGAAATAACCTGTATCTCGCCGTCTTGCTGTCACTTCTCGCCTTCGCCTGTTTCGCTTGCTTTGGAACCGCCTACTATCTCTACAAATACAGGTGGAGTCTCTCTCTCGCAACCGGGTCGCATCAAGCTAACGGAATCTCCAAAGTCATCGAAGTTGATCCCTATATCGAATCTTGCCCACAAACGGCTTTATTGCATGACAAGTACTTGTCCTATTTGCCTCATAGCGGCTTTCACAACCAACGCATCGCACTCGAGAACGCCCTCACCCTATCTCGTATCCTCAACCGCACACTTCTTGTTCCACCTGTTCGCCTGGGGTCTAAACCTCTGCGCTATGTTAATTATGATTCCCTCTATTCATTCGTCTCGCTGTCAGGAAAAGAGAATATGACGCATTGCTCCAAAACTGCTCTAGATGTCCCTCTTCCATTTGGATGCTTCGATTACTTTGACTACACTCTGTTGTCTTGGGACTGGTTGGTCGACTTTTCGACAATACGCGCTCGTCAGCCAATCATCTTTCGCTGGAATCTCACTGATGCATGGTTACACGACTGCCTCAATATTTCGTCAACGGAAACCTACGCGCTTAAAGATACCAGCCGTTATCAGTTCAGATTTGTGGATGATGATTTCTCAACCCACAACGCGAAATACTCCGAAAACTTGAACATAAACACACTAGCATTCATCGAAGAGCCTCTGCTGCAAATTGGTACTCTGTTTGGTTCATCAAGATTGTCTCTCTCTATACCACAAAACCGCTACATCCGTTCGCAAGCACGGGACAGTATGGTGCTAACCAATACATATCTCTTGCGTGCTGCAGAGATAGTGTCTACAGCATTGGGAAGTTCATATCTCGCTGTCCATGTACGTCTCGGAGACGGTCAATTCAAGGCTGATGCTGGAACTAAAGCACGTAAAGTGTGGTGGTCACTCATACGAGACGAGCTTGGAGTTCCCCTGACGGATGCCGTCGCTCTTGAGCAGAGCCTTCAAAAACCGATCACGGATCCTGATCACAACAACAACGTCGTTCAAGAACAGCTTGGTGCTTCCAATTACAGCCTTCGCTGTAGGAGGCATCATCATACCTCATCAGCTCTTATACCTCTGAATGTGCCTCTCTACATAGCGACAGACGCTCGAGCTCCTGCCACGAATTCTGATCTCGCTTTATTCTATCACGCTTTCCCTTGTGCGTTCCATTTGGGCGACTTTTTGCCTCATCTTCACACCTTGGACCACCTTGAGAATCTCTACGACGGCCTGCGACTAAAGTCTTTCCTCATACCGTTTCTGGATGCCATGATTGTTGGAAAGGCTAGTCACGCTATAGGTACTCCAGGAAGCACGTTTAGTACATACGTCACAGATGTACTTTGGCCAAAGTATCATGATTTGGAAATATCAGAGCGAGGGTAAGATCGAAGTTGACGGTGGAATGAAGGAGAAACACGTTTGGGGTTGGAAAGGTCGTGATTTTGTGCGGGAGTTGCGAGCATAGCATCGTTGTACAATGAACCCAAATGAGACGAATTCGAGGCTATACGGCTATACAGTTTTTATGGCGTTGCGATGATAGGTCTGATGGTGTTTTGATGGTTTCACCATCAATTTGATCTTTTTTCACGGATCTCCACCGGGCATATAAAAGTCCCAAACAATTACCCAGCGCCCTTTCTTTCACAACCCGCCCTCCCTGACCATCTGGAATATAGGTCTTTCTTGCAACTTCTTTTCCTCTCATTTTCCTCCCCTTTTTGCCTCTCAATTTGTGTAGATATCGATATGTTGAGCACCCAGCCTTCCAATTCGACGAAGAAGTTCCCGGCCGAACTTCAACAATCTTCCCTTCATCCGTCGACTGCTGGTAACCTGCTCGAATCTCGTACGAGTACCACTGGATTTACTGTCCCCCCTTCACCGCGGGTCGCCGGAGCGAATGGTGAGTTTGCTTCTTGTCTTTTCTTTGATGGAACAGTCGAATCTCATGATGTATTCTGAAGGTGAAGGCATTGAGCGGTGGTTCCAGGATCTTCAGAAATACGAAGCCACTCTTGTATGATTCACATCTGCTTATTAAGAAGATGTTTCGTCGATATTGACCTGTCCTTCTAGGGCGCTATGGCTGTAGCATCTGAAGATATCAAATTCAGAGAGGAGTTGGGTACCATCGAGCAATGTACGTCGGACTCTTTCATAGTTCAGCACGAGAGGCACAACTGACAACCGTGGCTAGGGTTCAAACTTCTCTCTGAGTCGGAGCAAACAGCTTCGCTCTACACTCTTTTACAGCACGCTAAACCCAGTCAGGTCAAGTTCCTTTCCGCAGTCTTACAACAGATGTCCGACGGTCATCCCGCGGCGACTGCTCCAGGTAGATCTCCCCTACTAATTGTTATACGTGATAACGATCCTCATATCTCTATCGCTAGCAGATAATGCGAACAAGGCAAGCCGTGCCATGCGTCCCCCAAGCTTGAATCTCCCTGGCACTCCAGTCAGCTCGCAGTTCGACACTCATGTTGGTGAGAACGACGCTGCCAGCGCTAAAGTCAAAGGGGACCAAGCTCAAGAACTCCTTGTCAAGCCTAGCGAAGAGACCAGCTGGGCTAGCATGGTTGTCACTCCACAGGATCTCATGTTCAAGAAAGGCAGCGATGCGCAACCGCAGCCAAACTCTACTGTCACTTCTACCCCAGCCGTCACCGCCCCCACGGGCGTTCCCGCAGGACCCGGTGGACTTGTCGGACCTGCTGCAGGTATGGCTGCCGGCCTGGCCGCTGGTATGATGAACCCGTTCAACATGGCTATGCTCAACAACATGGGCTTCTCGACCGAGGCTCAGATTCTCGCTGTCCAACTCGTGATGAGCGGTCTTGTACAGCCTTCCGGAATTCAAAAGCCTGTCCAACCCAAGCCTCATTCCCGAGCAGCCAATTCGTCCACCAATTGGCGTTCGCCTGCTAGCGCACGTTATCCGGGCAGTGCTCTCAGGAGTAGCGGTCTTCGAAGCAGTGGCCTACGCAGTGCGCTCAAGGCTCAGACTCCCAAGAGTGCGGTATCCACGAACACTCTTGGAAGCGCGACTACGCCCAAAACCGAAGACATCGACCCAGAGCTTCTCAAGGATGTTCCTGCGTGGCTCAAGAGCTTGAGGCTGCACAAGTACACCGACTGCTTCACGGGCATGACGTGGGAAGATATGATTGACCTGAACGAAGAGCAACTAGAGAAGAGAGGTGTGGTCGCTCTGGGAGCGCGTAGGAGGATGATCAAGACGTTTGAAAATGTCAAGAGGAAGATGGGTATCGAGTTCACCCCGACGATCCCTGTCACAGCTGGTGTTGAGCCTATCCCCTCACTGCCAACGGTTAGTGAAGGATTATCGGTTCCTCGCAGCGCGGCTCCAGTTCTATAGAGATTGCAGCTCCAGGCCTGCACTCTCTTTCATTCAAACTATTCCCCAAGTCTCCAACAACATCTCATTCTCTGGCTCCATTTAACTTATATATCCTGAAATACCTTCCGTCCCCCGACCTCTCATAATGGGCATTCCAAGCAAAAATATGGCAACTGTATTTGTAGCAGCAGCATCACGGTATCAGTATCAGTTCCCCCTCACATACTATACGTTCATCATCAGTACTCATGTTTTCTTGCTCGCCTTTGATATTGACACCGTCTTCGTAGGTGAACTTGGCTTCACCTTGGGACCCAAGGCACAAGATCGGTGCTGGTCGCTACTGCATGGAATGGGTATTACATCTAACTCATATCTACGTACATATATCTATTTGGAAATATATCAATCGTTTCTCTCTTCTCAACTAGTGTGGTCACTTGTCTTGGGAACGTGAGGTATCGGTGTGATAAAAGCCTAAATCAGGATGGCGATTCTTCTTACCAACTCATAATTTCCATGGCCACGAAATGTACGATTGGAGTGATAGCGGCGGGAGCCATGGGTTCTGCGGTCGGTCGACGACTAGTCCAGCGAGGCTGTACTGTTTGGACAAACCTGGAAGGACGATCTGAAGCGACAAGGAAAAGAGCGGCTGAATGCGGAATGGAAGACAAGTCGTTATCAGAAATCGCCAATCAAGCGAGCTATGTCCTCAGCATTCTACCACCAAGCAACGCGTTCTCCTTTGCGGAAAAATTCCTTCGTGAATCCAAAAGAGTAGAACGAAACGCGAACGCAGAGCCCTTGGTCTTTGTGGACTGTAACGCGGTCAGTCCTGCGACAGTCAAACGGATTTCTGCTCTGTTTGACGGAGGATCACCTCTGATTCGATTCATTGACTGTGGAATCATCGGAGGTCCACCTCAAGGAGCATATAATCCAACATTTTACGCGTCGGCAGACGATGAGAACGTTCTTGAGAAGTATGGAGGATTGTCGAAATTTGGTCTAAAGATATCCTTGCTCAAGGATGGCGCTGGTGTAGGAGATGCAAGTGCACTGAAGATGTCATACGCAGTGAGTTTGAGGCGCCTTCAATACTTGAATCGAGCACTTACACTGGGATAAGGGTATCACAAAGGGAACTACGGCATTGTTCACCACGATGATCCTTGCAGCACACAACAGTTCACCTGCCACAGCGGAAGCACTGATGCATGAACTTGGTCACTCTCAACCAGACTTCCTTGCTCGAATCACTCGTACAGTTCCACCTATGCTTCCGAAAGCTTATCGGTGGGTTGGCGAAATGGAAGAAATTGGAAATTTTGTAGGTGAAGGCGAGGGTGCGATCTATGAGGGCATTGCGAAGTTGTATAAGAGAATTGAGAACTCTTTGGACAGTGATGAAGAGGATATACGGGTATTGAAGAAGTTTGTTGAAGAGGCAAAGAAAGAAAAGAAATAAATTAGTAGATCATAGCGTAACTCGGTCTTTCCTTACTTCCATCTTCCATGCTCCCAACGTTACTTATCCTTTCTTGACCTAATTAATTACCAAAATACTTTCTTTGCTAGCCATTTAGTGGCGTTTTCTGTCAATCATATGTCTGCCGCGGTTTCTGAAAGGCCATCGTCGACGTTGTCTCCTTCAAATCTATCATCTCCACACAATCTCTCCCGTCAACCCTCTGGCTCATCTATCAACGGCAAATCCTCAGAACAGAGTTCTCAATTATCCACACTCTCTCCGCATAAATCCAGTGTGCGATATCGTGTGTCGAGGAGTCTCACCCCTGGCTTGGACGGCGAAGATAATACACGAGGCGAGAACGTATGGGGCGCGCATTTCTGGATCACTATAATTGACCCCGAGGTGCGTAGAATATGTTTAGCTGCTTCGAACCTAATATAACTCTATGGATTCAGACTCAGAACTCGTTCTATGCTTGTCCAGGAACCGGAGAGGTCAGTTGGGATCCACCTGCTGGAAATTTCGTGTAAGTAGTACATCTACTTTCGATTAGCGACCTCCTTTTGACAGGAAAGCACAGGCTACCTCCCAGCGAAGAGGGAGAGTGGTGGGAACTCAGTGATGAGTCTCGAGGCGGTATACCTTACTATTATCAGACCAAGACTGGGGAAACAGTTTGGGAACGCCCGGCAGGGTTTGTGATCCCTCTTGGTATTCTACAAGTACGTCTTCAACAACTCTGGAGCCTCAATTCACTGCTGATGCTCTCCTGGAGAACACTGCGTTAGGCAGACGTTTATCAAACCGATTCTCGCAGTCTATCACTGATGAAGCAAGTTCTAAATTAGCTCAAATACCAGAGAGGCCTTCTTTCAGACGTTCGCAGACTTTGCAGAATGGCCAAGACGCGGCACAGAGTATACATCTGTCTCCGAACGGCAAACAAACTTCGCCTAGCACGAGGAAGCAGAATTCTAGTGTCCGGCGATCCTTCTCCAACGAGCTTGGCCGCAGTGTTGCAAATAGACTACCGCCGATCCCTGCTTCGCCCTACTCAACTGACGTATCTGTACCGCCATCTCCTGCTGCTTCTCATCATTCACTCTCTAAGCTGAAAACCAGCCCACGACCGAAAACTCCCTCCGGTCCAAACCCGACCGGGCAACCATCCCCGAACAGCTCGCCGACCCGTGCGCGCTCAAAATCATCCTCCTATGTGTCTCGTAAACCAGCGCAACCTCAGAGCCTCAATGCTGCCTTGGAGCTCCTCAACACATCCCAGTCTCAGAGTAGCAATCTGAGCACCTCATCAAAATCCAGCCCGACCTCGCCTTCATCTCGGTCTACAAGCACGAAACAGACACCTCCTACACCGCCCTCTCCCCAACGAAATCGGGTTCCGTCGTTGCCAAACGCAACGGGTACACGCACTGGCCGTAACCTGCCTATCATTACTGTAGCCGGCAAGGAAATCAGTGAACCGATTTTGAATCCCGGTTCGTCTTTACTGCTTTTAGTATATTTGATTTCTGCATTACTGATGCACGACATAGCCGCCACCATGGATCTGAGTCCAGTCAAAAACCGTGCTGCGGGAAAACCTATACCTGTGCAACCCGTAGTTCCTCTTCACCCTACACCATCCTCTATTCTGAGTACTGGGTTAGACAAATGTTTTTCTCTCTCCTATCATCGTCTCACACGCCGAATATCAGAATCTATCCTACGCTCCCACACGACCTTGCTTCCGACATTCTGCAGTTCTCGGAGTCGGACTATGCGAAGCAGTATTTCTCCACCCATCGATCTGGGTTCATCTTCAAGCGACGGATACCTGTCGCGCAGTTGATGACATGGCAAAAGGTAAGCACGCCTAGGTTTCGACTCGAGTGACCCATTTCTGATAGGAGTTGGGTGGAGTAGGCCGCGTTGAGTTCGCCACTTCTGACATTGAAAGGCAACCTGAACAAAGAGGCGGTCAAGATCTTCAAGGTCATCCAGCACATCATGGGCGACCGGGAGAGAGAAAGAGGTATAAGCGTTCGAGCACCCTCTGATCATGTTTCGACGGTTTCCTCGCTAAATTCATCGACCACCTCCCTCGGACATGCCTCATCTTCCACCAATCATGTACTGGAAGAAGAACGGTGGCTATTGGGAGAAGGACTGAGACATGGAGAACTGCGAGATGAAATCTATTGTCAAGTGATGAAGCAGCTCACTAAGAACCCAAACCCGTAAGTACAAATTAATCTCACTTCAGCGTGATATCACATTGATTTTTTTTCGTTCGTTCGTTGCAGTGAAAGCGTATTCAAGGGTTGGCAGTTGATTTGTGTCCTTCTCATCACCTTCCCTCCATCCAAGGACTTTGAAACTTACCTGCGATCCTTCATTCAAACCCATTTATCACAGCATGAAGGACGGGTAGACATTATGGCAAAATTTAGTCTGCGCCGCCTCGACATCATCTCGCAAAAAGGGCCCCGAGGGAAACCACCGACGATTTCGGAACTAGAAACTGCTTCTGTGCGTTTCTGGCTCTCTCTCACCCTCTGTATCATATAGACTTCAATTGATCAATCTGACTATTACTTACAGGATGCTGCCTTCAACCCCTCGACATTCGGCGAATCCCTCGACGCCATCATCCGTCTCCAAGAACGAAACTATCCCAAACAAAAAGTCCCCATCATTCTTCCCTTCCTCGCCGACGGCATCCTCGCCCTGGGCGGTACCAAATCCGAAGGCATATTCCGCGTCCCGGGCGATGGTGACTCTGTCTCCGAACTCAAACTACGAATCGATCGCGGGTACTACACCCTCGAGGGCGTGGACGACCCGAACGTGCTTGCGTCCCTGATGAAGCTCTGGCTGAGGGAGCTTTGTGAGCCTTTGGTGCCGGAGGAGATGTACAACGAGTGTGTTGAGAACGCGAAGGACCCGGAGGCTTGTGTGCATATTGTGAAGCGGCTCCCGACGATTAGTAGGAGGGTGGTGTTGTTTGTGGTTAGCTTCCTGCAGTTGTTTTTGGAAGAGAAGGTGCAGGGTGTGACGAAGATGACGCCGGCTAATCTTGCGCTTGTCATGGCACCGAACATTTTACGGTGCAATTCGGATTCGATGTCAGTGGTGTTCACCAACGCCCAGTGAGTCACATTATAATGTCTTTGATTTTTTGGTCCCTGTATTCTTACCTTACGCCATCCAGGTATGAGCAGATATTCGTCTACAATCTGCTCTTGCATCTCAAGTGTGCAGAAATAGACACTAACTATGTACCAGTACATGGCTTGGGCGCCGTCCAGCCCTCGCCAGCTCCACGAAAATCCAAATCTAGGGCACGCCCTCTTCATTAAGTAACAATCGTTTTCTGTTCAATCTTCTTGGGTTTCCAGTTCAATGTTGTATGATTCTGTCTGTTTCCTTTATTTGCTCTTTTTCTTTGATACCCATTACTGATAATCAATAGATAATTAGAAACGTCCGTATACTGAGTCTAATATCTTTTATTTCACCTAGTTCTCTCTCTCTCTCGATTCCTTAAACCTTTCTTGTTCATCGTGTACATTTTTGCTGCTACTATTGCTTCATGGATCCATTCATTATATCACCTCATTCATACTCTTTTGACGTACTTACCTTTGAAAAAGAACTGGACTTGCATTGTTTCACAAAGTAGAAAGCATGAAAGATGATTGATGAAGTTATCCATTGTAGTCCTGAAGTCTGATATCTAAAATCTAGTGTCTACGAGAGCTGCTACTGGAATCCCACTCGTCAAATTCCCAATCACGCTCAGCTCCATCCGACGTTTTCCAATCATTCCACTTCTTCGATTTATCCATGCCAGAATCCTTCTTCGGCTTCCGTACCAGTCCTTCAATCGCTTTCAACGCATCCCAAAGCTCTCCTTCACCAAGATACTCATCCTCAATCCAGAGATTCCGTTCCCCCACCTCCCTTCGCAACCCATCAACAATCTTCCGAGTGGTATTGTCAATGTCGACTCCGTTAACAACCATTTCCTGCAAAGCATCGTGGACACCTTTCAAATCGCGAAAGTGTCTCCATTTCGTTTCGATGAGCTCGTTGTATGCAGGTGTCGTGCATCCGAAGACATATGAGGGTATGGAGAGGTTTCGGGCATGGTCGAAGATGGCTAGGGCAAGATGAGGATCATGGTACTTGTCTCGGAACGTACGCATGAGATGGGCTATTATATGAGGGTATATGGGGGACTGTAGAATGGGTAAACCTTCCATAGAAGCCTTCTTCTTGTTTCCGCTCGAGTTGACTTGCTGCAGTGCCTCCCTCGAAGCAACCTCAAGCTTCTGCGACTCCTCAAACACCTCTCTCACCGCCCACTCCAGTAGTTCCTGGTCCGTATCACACAAATCCATAGCCTCCTTCTTCCGATCCAACAACTCCTCCTCCTCCGTCGTCCATCTCATCCTCTTCGAATGTTTCCGTAGCTTCCCAAAAAGGTCACCTAGGCCTCCTGAACTAGACAAGTTCTTCTGATCAGAACCAGAACGCATCTCTGAGGACTTTTGCTCGGAAACGGCATCGAAGATCATGTTGAACATATCGTCAAACGCGCTTAGCTCTGTTGCCGTCATGGATTGTTTTCGGAGTCTTCGGGGGGTCTGGCTGACGGGGTTGCGCAGGGAAGACGAAGTGAGGGGAGGCATGTTTTTTATGCCTTTGAATACATGGTCCCAGGCGTCGCCGTCGGTTTTGAATATGGAGTCTGGTTTATCTGTGTTGCTGGTTGATATGAGGTTTAATGGGAGAGAGAGTATAGGCGTACTTTGACGCACGTATTCTTGGGTGTCTCTGTCGAGTATCTTTGGACGTTGAGATGTCTATGCACAGGGGTGACATGACAACATGAATCGAGAGTTTGTGAGCGAAGAGCTGGAGCTTTATTAGTCAAGGTCCAGGATATTGACAAGCAGCAGCACTTACCCATTCTCTGCGGAATAAATCTTGATAATTTGCAAGAATTGAGCATTGTCCAATGTTGAGTGATGAAAGTTTCTGCGAAAGATTATTTTCGGCAGACTCCAATTCAACGGCGTCTCTTTGTAATACATAGGTTTCTTTGCACTGAACCCAAATGTTGCTCAACAAATTCATAAATCCCAGCTTTTCCGTGCAACTATGTAGAAGAAACATACAAATCAAAGCTCAAAAGCGACCACCGCTAGCATTTGCTTTCGATATAGTCAGTTTCTCCCAAACTCTACACTCAAAACATGTTGACTTTTCCAGTTGCTACTATCTAGGACGGCGTCATTATGGGTGGCCCCGAGCCTCTTCCTAGAGCTCGTAATGCTCTTAGAATACTAGATGGGAACAACTCCCTAAATGCGTTTGTCGTTCACTCCCCGAAAATTGGGATCCCAACACTCACTTTCCGCTCAAATCCAGCAAGATACCGTACATTCTGGTAAAACGTTTCGCATGTCCGTCCGAGGACATTCTCTTGACTCATCTTGAGTATTATATAGCTCACCAATGGGGGAGGTCAGACCGAGTTTGATCGTGCAAAGAAATTGTCTTCACGATTAGATATTCAAGTTAGTTTACTCCGATCTCCTTTCTCTATTTTTCCCCTACAATTCTGACACTGACTCCGAAGATAAGCCCATCCCAAATCATACAAGCACATACAGTATTGAAAGACTACGTGGATGCCTACGCCGACAAGACTGTCCTGTGCTTGGGAGGCGTCGGAGACACCATGCGTTTGGTTGCAGAAAGGTGTGACTTGCCTGATCCGTTTGCTGTTCGCTCTGAAGACTGAAACCTTGTCATTGTTTGAATTTTCTTTTCATTTTTCATTTAGTTATGGCTTCCGCAAAGCCTACACCACCACTGATGTATTAGCCTGGAACTCCTCGTAAACTCCGATCGCTTTTCCTATCCCTCCGTTTGCTTACCCTCCATTTGCTTACCCTCTCTGAAAAAAGCATATGGCCCTTCATACACGTTACTGAATCAGATCTTGCGTCTGCAAAGGTGCTTTGTTTTGTTTTGTTTGAATCATGCTCCCAAGCAAGGCTTCTCTGACCGATGAAACTTCATACATAGCCGATAGATTTTTCTCGGACTCCAATATCCGCCGTCTTCGTCTTTCACGACCCCAGAAATTGGGGGGTAGATGGTAGGTGTTATTATTTTGTTTTTCTTTCATTCCAATGTCTAGACTCGCAAGGGAGCTCGCTCACGATAAATCTTCCCCCTTGGCCTCCCTTGGCACTGCAATGGACTACGTATACTTAGTGCAAATCATGTGCGACGTCCTTCAGTCAGGCGGAATATTAGGAGGACCTTGGGTAGAACCAAGGACACAAGCCATCGAACTCGTCTTCTGTAACCCCGATCTCCTATGGAAATCCGATTTTTCTCGACCCAGGCTCGGGCAAGGTGCATTCAAAGCCTCCTTCCAAGCCGTATATAGCGTGAGTGACTCACATACTCGAGTTCTATCAGTTCTATCAGAGATTCACAAAGATTTACATTTTCTCCCTCTCTTCGTTGCGGTAATTCTATGTTTCAAAAATGTATGTAGATGCTCACAGGATCAGAATACCCTCACACACAATTTGGTAAACCCACCAAATCGACGTATGACTACGCCCGTCGTGTCCTTCACGATCTCTTGATTCAATCTTATGGTCCTGGTGAACTCCCCCGGATGTGAGTCGCGATCTTCTCCCCTTCTTCTCCTGTCCTGTGCCTTCCTGTGCTAGTTCTTGAGACTTTCTCGCCTAGGGCTGAACGTTGAACCTCTAAATGCAGGTACATGATTGGAGGTACGTCGATGACACTGGACACGTTGCATTAAGTTTTAACTGTCCCCGCTTTCACGCTTTCACGCTACGTTTCTGAAACCTGAAACTCGTATGAAAACAGACAACCCTGAATCTGGTCTGTGGCTTTCATTCTTCGATCGTGCGCTTCTCATACTAGGCCCCTAACGCCGCAAACCCAGATATCGCAGGGGCCAACGCTGCAGGATGGTCCTCGGTTTTGGTACACACCGGCGTGTATGATCCTACCACAGGTCCGCCTAGGCACGTGCCGACGCATGAAGCTGAGGATGTGGAGGAGGCTGTGGTGTGGGCTATAGAAAAGGAAAGGGAAATGGTCCGGCAAATAGAGGAGGAGGAGAATTGACACACTACTTACATCCTCTTACATCAGGAGGATGACATTAGCTTAGCATCTCAAACGACCATTCAATGATTCATTGAACGGCTATAATCTTTGATAGATGTCACGTATGCCGCTATGCGTTTGCGGAGACACATACTTAAGGGATTAATAAATTTATATTGTGTAAAAAATCCTACAAAGAGCAGATCGTAATCAATTCCCCTAACTTTTGCCATCCTTGGACTTTACCCCCAACATCTAGTCATCCTTAGACTTTCTTTGCACGACGAACCAAACGATAGGGCTTCACGATGGAAGACTTTACCTCATCAAAACCACCTTCGCCCCAACCTTTGGAGTTTCGAAAGAAGGATGGATCGTATTCTCGGATGCGCGCGCATGCAGGCAACACTCCCGTCCTGCCGCAGTCCAAACTCTGTCCGTTTTGTCCTGCCAAATTCACCCGGACGACGCATCTGAACAGACATCTCCGAAATCGTTTGTCTAACCCAACCATCTTACATCCGGACTGCCACACTAATGTTCATTGCCCCTAGACACCAACGAACGAGTCCATAAATGCGAGGTAAGAGCTCGACACGAGCCGCGAGCGTGTTTCCTGCTGAAGGCTCGGAACACAATACTTAACAATACTCCACAGCTATGTGAGGCTCAATTCACGCGGAGTGACCTGCTATCCAGGCACAAGCGAGGTTGTAACAATCAGTAAGTGTGATGTTCTCCCTTGTCTCATTGTTCATTGTTCATTCACTCGGACCTGCCTGAACGTTGGTTTGTGTTTGTGTGACAGAACGACCAACGCCCGACGCAAATCCTGCGTCCAATGCAGCGAATCCAAAGTCAAATGCGATCGCGAGCTCCCGTGCTCGAAATGCCGTTCGAGAGGAAAACAATGCGTGTATGCTCCGGCAACGAAAAAGGTCCACCGGAATCGCTACAACACGACTCAGGCCACCGCAAGGGGTTCCATAATGATCTCACAGCCAACGGTGGAACTAGACACGAAAAAGACCAACGTCAGCGATTCCGATTTACCGGTTGCCACTGGCTCTGCCTCCATCTCTATCAATCCCAATCACGCTTTGAACAACGACCCTTCGAGTTCTTTTTCTGCGACGCCTGCGGATTATTCAAACTTCACAGATCAAGGATCTGATTATTCTCGTCATTATCCCTCCGTCACATCAACCGAATCATCATCGCAGATCCCGATAAACAGCCACCTCGTGTGTCTGTATAATCACGATGTGTTTGAACAGTTCTTCAGCGGTGTGTTCTCGACTGGGGATTATAATTCGTCGAATTCCTCAAGCTCCGCCGTGAGTAGGGAGTTATCCCCGAATACGACATTTGGTGATTATCTTTGGGGAAATTCGTATCCTGGGCAAAACGAAGCTTCTACTACACAGTTCACAATGCAAAAAAACGATGGACCGTTGATATCACCTTCTGCGTACTCACAGTATATCCCCAATCCGACGGAAACGTTCCACGAGCAAGAACTTAATGATAGGCGTTACTATTGTGAGTGAGGTTTGATTTTGTCTCTCTGGAATAATTTGACTCCAGTCCCACCTCTTAGTGCATCTATTCTTTACCGGATTTATCGAGCAAATTCCCGTGGTCCATGCTCCCTCGTTTGGTCTCGAGGGCAAACCATCGTATCTGATCCACGCCATGGAGGCGTGCGGCGCGATATACATCAAGTCGAAAACAGCAGCATCGTTCATGTCAACGACTCTAGAAACTTCCCGACAATTACTTTATGAAGAGCTCGTAAGTATCACACTACTTACATGAACTCGAGCGCATCTTAGCTGACCATAGTGTTTCATCTAGTCAAAGGACTCGCTCAGCATTGAAGACCAACTCAACCTGATTTTGACAATGGCTTTGCTACACACATTGGGTATGTTTAACGAAGACGCGGAGCAACGTGCTGCTGCTAGTATATCCCATGGTACGTCGATGTTCTGATCTCGGAGTACAAGAGATCCTGGAAGCTCATTTCGAACTCAGGCATGTTAATTTCCGTTAGTGGTCGAGGATCTCAGCGGCGCCAGGAATGCATATTGAATATAATGTTTGCACAGATGATTAGACGGGTTCAGTTTATTCCTCATGTCAACGATTGGTCCATGAACGACTACAGCTCCACGTCATTGGAAGCACATTGGCGACAGTGGGCGTGGCATGAGATGTCCAAACGGTAAGTTGTTTATACGCCTGTGGCTAAACTTAGTCTGACCTCATCGTACTCTGTTCCCCCCTTTCATTGGGTCCAGTGTTCTCCTTCTGACCTACTTGCAAGATATTTCTCAGTGCATATATTTCACAGTCCCGGCTTCCTATCACAACGCAGAGCTGACTTTTGGGCTACCCTGCGATGACAAGCTTTGGAATGCCCAATCAGCGTCGGAGTGGTGGACAGAACTGAATCAAGTTTCTCCGTACGGAAGTTCCAACGAAAGGCTAACGTGTCCCACTCTCCCGGATATATTGCAGCTGGTGTTTGCGCCTCAAGCAACCCCGATGAGACCTCTATCTCATTATGCACATTGGGCAGGTTAGTCAAGAGAAAGATAGAAATTCCAAATCCTGACTTCTATTTTTCCCATAGTGATCCATGCTGTTGTCGGACATCTCTTCAACATCTGTACCAATGGTCGACTGCATTTGCAAGCGTCTGGATCCAGTAGTAACTTCCCCGATCAAGAGCTTTATGGAATCCAGTTCGCATTACACAACTGGATACAATGGTGGATGAAACGACCCGAGGCCATTGATCCAACCACCTTGGATGGGACAGAACCGCCGTTCATGCTGCATCGTAAGTTCAATCTTAACACAAACCCACGGGTAGACGATCATCTAAACGACTCTCCGCAGCCTTACCATTCTATTGGCTTGGACAAGTGGCTCTCATGGCTTATCAAGAAAACCTACCTCCATTTGATGACCAGGTGTATCCATCCGTCGATTTAAGGATGGAAGTCCGATTCTGGCAGGTCAAAAAATGGTTACGACACATACGTTCATTCCTAGGAGCAGCTCAAGGAATCGCGCCGACGATCCTTTGGGATGAGTTGATGAATATTCGTTTGCAGTCGTGGCAAGTAAATTTGGATCATCCTGCTCATGACGATCCACATGGATTGCTAGGTTTCTTTGTACAGTAGGCAGGCGCGCATGCCAGTTGACGCCCAAATGTACGGCATTCTCATACTTATCTCAGACTTATTCGTTTTGGCAGAAAGTCAGACAGGAGCAGTCATTGGACTATAATTATGATCCCCCCTTGAATGAGATGACATTACGTTCTTCGTTCCACTCTTCTTCCACTCGCAACATACCCAATTAGGTGGCGGCGTCCAGTATTCGAATCATGCTTCCCCTACCTGTCTCTTATCCTCAGCAGAAGTTCTCTTATGGCAAGATCGCAATTCGGGATGGGACCCTTCTTAACGTTCTACGATCTCGAGCTCGCGTAACCAACCTCGGGCTGGTTATACTGTCTATCGTCGCCTTTTTCTCGCTTTTGCTAAACGTGAATATCTGGATAGACACAGCGCCTGGTTTGCCTCGCAGCATTCTCTCTACACTTAAGGGAGACAGAATAGTCGAGAACCTCGATCATCTCATCATAGTTCCTGGTCATGCCATCTGGAACGGTGCTTCTGCTGAGCAAAGATTAGATGAGGATTTGTGGACGTTGGAACCGTATCAGAGGAACAGTGGGAGGGTAGAGGCGTTTTACCAGCACATCGCTCACGCGTAATTTTCTTGCATTCCTGCGTTTATGATACACTAACTTCTCATGCTATCTAGTACACAACTATCATTGCAAGACGAGCATGCTCTCGTAGTATTCAGCGGGTTTGCCACTTTCTTCATGACCTGCAATGACTTTCTTAAAATCTATCCGGACAGGGGTCAAACTCGTCGGGATACTACCACGACGGAAGCAGAATCGTATATGAGATTAGCAATGCAGGCTAACCTCCTACCTCGCGACTTTACTCGTGCAACAACCGATAACTACGCACTCGATTCCCACCAGAATCTATTGTTTTCTATCGCACGCTTTCATGAGTTTACTGGAGTGTATCCAGCAAGAATCACCGTGGTTGGCTATGAAATGAAGCGGAAAAGGTTTACCGACCTCCATCGTACAGCAGTCCGCTGGTCCAAATCTCGTTTCGAATATATCGGAATTGACAGCAACGACTCCCCCTCAGAAAGCAAGACTGCCCAAGAAGGAGAGGTAAGTAATCACACGTTAGATCAGAACATCACCTCATAGCGATACTTAGCTCAAAACATATATCGAGACTTCGAAGGACATGTATCACTGTCACTCGCAATTACTCCAGAAACGCAGGAACAGAAACCACCATCGCCGTTTTCATCCATACCATGTATCTTCTCCCGAGCTCAGCGACTTGATGGAATGGTGCCCTTCAGAAGGCAGTATGTTGTATAACGGACTTTTGCCATGGACACAATAAAGCTCGATCTCAAGTACTTTATATATCACACCCGCAATATACTCATACACGAAAGAACGGTGATTATCGATGAGATGTGTGAGGTCCAGAATGCCCGCTTGAATCCAAATTGACATCGTTGAAGCCTGCGCTACCCACATCGGGCTGGCCAGCGGAGTACATGTCGTAGACATCGTCAAGGTCGTGACTCGGAATGATCACCGATGGGGGTCGATTCTGTCGTACTGATTTCCGTATCTGCAAGGGAGCCACTGTGTGTTCATAGGGGATCGAAACACCACTGGAACTTTCGCTCATGGCGACAGACATGGTATTGGTAGTACCTTTTTCAAGGTCCATATCGTGTCCCTCTTGCGAGGATTTATCGAAGCCATAGCCCACAACAGTCGTAGTGATAGAAGATGCGTAGTACGGGTCCGATTCGGGGGAGACATTCGAAGGTGCTTCAACACGCTCTATGGGCTTGGGTTGGGAAATTGACCTCTTCAGGAGGACTACTGACTGGGGAGGTAGAATCTGTCGACATGTGCAGAATAAAGTGACATTCACACAACCCGACAGAAGGTAAACCGTTTCACTGGAGGACGAACGCGTTCATAAGACCAGATTGCAATGAGAGGATTTGACGCGACGCACCAAAAAACGGTTTCCTCAAAGGAAACTAGATGCCCATTCCAGGCAGCGAATCGTGAAACAGCAATCGGAAGAAGCGTGATGCTGTACGCTAACTGTTGATTCATGTCATTTTGAATTTTCGAACGGTTATCATACCGACTTACTGGAAAACTGCGAATGCCAACATTAGTGAATTGGTGAGATCAAGCCAAAACATGGAAGCACTTACAGAAGCATCTGTCTCGCTATCGTCTCTCCTTTGTCTTCGAAATGGCGGTCAACAGGACGTTCTTGCTTCTGTTTGTAGAATGTCATACGCCATCCTTTCATTGACATATATCCACGTAGACGTAGATGTATGAGGCCATGAAGAACTAAGCACGAGAACAATGCCACAAACATCTAGACGACATATTCAAGGCCTGGTCTGAGAACTCGAGGGCAAACTTACAATCAAGTAGTCCAAGCTAGGTAAGAATCATAGTCAGTGGGGAACAAAGGTTAGCCACATGAACAAAACAACACACGTTATCCGAGGAACGTCGTATCCATCTGATATCCAGCACCAGTAACCGGAAATGCCGACTTGTGAATGTTGCATGAGTATAACTGTGGAACATATTTCGATCGAAAACTCACAGAAAGGACCACGATCTACTGTATCCAGAACAGCTGGCCCGGAAATTACGATCGCGAATATTCCAGACCAACCAGCTATCAGAGTCGCGACTAGAGTGAACTGATTCGTTCTACGTTCAAGAACAAGAAGATAGAACGTGTGCACAGCGATGATCTTTAAAAACAGGTGTTCATTCAGAGTAGGCAGAGGAACATAGATCCGCTCACGATGGTCCAAAGTGCACTTCCGACGTCTGCTATCTGTTTGAAAACACCTAGGGACAATGAGTTCTAGGTATGAATTGCATATTGTTATCGACCAACCTTGAGCAGTACAGTAATTATCTAGCAAGACGGCGCCGGAATTGACCCATCGACCATTGTAGAGTGACCCGATCGCTATTGGGATGTGAGCAGATGATTCAATCTCGACGCATGATTTGGTACTCACCCTGAATGAAATCGCAGCACAGAAGCGATATAAAGTAGGCCCCAACATGTGTACGAACGAAAAGGTGTTCTTCCTTCTTGTAGGACCGTGTATTAAAGGCCGAGAGCTGGAAAATGTTGAGCGACTGCGGAGAAAATTGAACCTTCCCAAGAACATACCGAAATGACCGATAGTAAACCGACGACAGCTACCAGAGATAGAGAAGATACGACCAAGAGGAACTTCACACAGAACAGAAATCAGTTTTCAGCAAAAATCAAAGACTATAATGGCTCACTGTAACACCAGAATGCTCCTTGGACGTGTAGGCAACCCGGGTAAGCAACCATTCGCCATTCGGAAGTCTGAGCGAGGTAGTGTTGGACATTTGTTGGACAAAATAAGCGGGAGATGTTATAAAAGTCAAAGAGAGATGTGTAGGAACAGAGACCAGCTCGTCCAAATTGTGCAATCTTCACGGTCAACGATGAAGATGAGAGTTGAAGCAGAAAATCCCTGAGGAACACAACCCTGAGCCAGCTCGTTTGTTTGCCGAGTTTTTCACACGGGTTGCGTTTCAGCCAGCATCGGTTTGCAGGGCGCCGCTACTAGCGCCCGTCCCCCGCCCCCAGCTTTCCAAGTAGCCAAAGGTAGCCATCCGCTCATGTGGGGAGTCAAGTCAAAAGAACTTGTAGACTGTAGTTGTGCAACATTGGCGACAGGCGACGATTTTTGGCCTCATGAGTTTGATCCAAATATCTCCAGATTTGCTCGTATAAGTACCACTCTAGTAGTAGCTACATCCGCTCGAGCTGGCCGTACCCAGAAAAAAGAGAAAACAGTTAACCTAACCATGCCATCACACCCTGTTATACCCCATATCATCTTCGAATTCGTAAACGTTCCTCGGCCTCCGTTCGATTTGAACAGTCTTCTCTACTCTCACACGCTGTATGCTCCCATTTTCCGACCAGTCATCCCCACCGTCCACGTCATCCAGGTCGAAGTCCGGGATAGTCAGCTCGAGACTCGCTGCTGCTGTTCTCACTGCCTTGGCCTGTGTTTCAGCTATTTCATCCGTTCTGAATTCAGAGCTGGCAGTTTGTTCGTCAGAAGTTATTTCAGAGTCAGCGACAGTATCGTCGTTCCTTCTTTGCACCGATACTTCTAAAGAGATGATGTTCAGTATGAGTAACGTTCAAGACGTTCTATTACGCATACCGTGGAGATGGATGATGAGGCGCTTGGACATTATCCATGTCATACAGTATCCCAAAGAAGCACTTCGTGGTAGGACGTTGTGATCAACAATCCACGCATTGATCGAACCACTCGAACACTTACGCCGCAGTCTTGACCGTCAACAAGTCAGGGAATTGAACAGACAGACTCAATGTTCTAGACTTACCTGTGTATCTTGGGAGGCTCGATATATGATTAAATTTGTAATATTGACGCAAGTGAGGGCAGTAAAATATCCTATCCCATCATAAAACATCCTTTGCGACGAGCGGTTAGAATTCATCGTTCCCCCAAAACGTGGTAACTCACATTCTGGTTACTTTTGCGAAGCTGCATCGTAGGGGATCTCGAATTAGCTGGGCCCAAAGTTACATAACGGAGTTCGTACAATGAATTCGAGGCCGTCTTGTAGTTGTGTAGGTATATCATGCAGACTGTCGAAGTTGCTAGGTCGTATATAATAGCAACGACATAGTATATCCATTCTCCAAAACCCGTATGTTCAATCTGGAACACGCCTCGGCAGCTGGAGTGAGAGTTTGATTAATGTTCAAGATTCATCCCAAACGTCAGTATAGCTCACTTTCCCTGGAAAAGTTTGAGTTGAGGATCAGAGAGTATCAGAGACATGAGAATTGGAAAGACGTCAAAGGCTCACATATTGAGGATCAATGACCGCTACAGGGAATTTAATCAGATGCTACTGACAATAGTCGATGCAAAACATGCGAGAAAAACGCACGAGTACGATGGTAAAGGTTAGTCAAGCCTTCCAACTGCTCTCAAAGGTGAATAACGAACGACTAGGAATCAATGAATTGGATACGGACAGCCGTTGTCGCTATTGATAATGCCAAAAGCGATATGCCAATCATCCGAGACCTCCGTGAAAGATTGAAGGCACTGGTCGAAGGCCATCAGCAAAAATTATTCGGGACACTGGCATGCGGTAACTTACCGAAAACCCAAGATGGTTTGAGATACGGTCGATTGTATGACTAAACCGTCAATTGTAGGTAACAAAGTTCAATTGTTTCAGAACTATGTACATACCTTTGAATATTGAAGGTATCAAGTAGTAATGGGAGCAAGAGTGTTCGGTAAAATGTGTATAAAAGTACCCGACGTTTGAGAGGACAAGAGTCGCTATACTCGTGAATCTTGGAATATAGATTCATCAGTTTCAGGAAGCATACGAGGCTGAACGACGCAACTGGATGAGGAGAAAGAGAACGAAGGAGATTCTAAGAACAGTAGTGAGACGAGTAACAAGATCAGATGCTATCAATACGCACGTCATACGCGGAGATTTCCACTGTTCTTGAGTGTACCTCAGCGTATTTGGGATGGTCTCGAGATAGCTTGATGGTTGTACGAGTGTTTTCAGAAACATATCCACAAACCTGAACAATTGTTTGGACATACTCATGAAGTGCTATTGTTAAGGAGGCAATCCGGAGATATACTGCAGTCTGATATGAGCTTTGACTTAGGTAGTCGCCATCCATGAAACTAGGGGAGGCGAATTGCAGATATCTGCCACTGTGGTGACTCGAACGTTGAGAGAGAACGGGGGGAAGATGGTGGATCGAGACTAAGCGCTGTTATTAATGTCAACATCGGAACAATTGACGACTCGTGGCGTAGGAGCTTTTGACGGGTGCTCATTGAATAAGTACATAGTGTCAGGTAGTGTCTTGTGGCAAGCGTATATGGAGGATATGTGTAAGGACAACTACTAGATTGAAAGTGTAGCACATGTGCTCAAAACGGAGTCGGAACTTGAAAAAAATAATCAATTGATTGAGCAGAGATGACGATGGAGACGAGAGCTAGCGGTGACGAGAGCTGACGAGCTGGTGACGAGAGATACTCCTTAGGAGATCATAGGTACCTGGGTCAATCTGCTTGACGATCAAGGTTCCAAAGCTTAAAGCCGATTGAGGCTAGGGAAGCCTGAAGAGATCTCCACCTATGATCATGATTCCATCCGACGTCCGAACTCTTTTTGAAAGCCATGAGAAGATACCGCAGAAGGAGTCTCCAACCCGTTGATAGCGTCCAGCATGAACTTCAACACGGTAAGGCGGGACCAGTCGAGATCGATCTATTATTCACAAAGCTCTGACTTCACAGTGGCGCCGAGTCCCACAGCTGATGCAGTGAGAGTTCGAACAACAGAGTCGAGGATAGGGTCATATGCAACAACTCAAAATCATTGAATGAACGCTGGAAACTGCAGTAAATTTCTTCGATACTACGTGAAAAAATGACTTGCCATGGCTTCCAAGTTCCAGGCCAGGAGAACCACTAAGAACCACCGGGTTTCCATATGATAGAGTACCAATGCATCTAATGAAGGTTTGATAACCGATCAAGGTCCTCTGAAAATAAAAAGCGCAAACCGGAGCGCAACTAAGGTACAAGGCGATACCAACTATAGAAGAGGATGCCCGGCACCTGTTTATATCATTAGGTGAAGATAGAAAATAGTTCGCTATTAACAGAGCCATTAACAAAGCCACTAAGGTAGGCAGAAGGCAAATACAGATATGTAGTCAGAATTAGATCCTGAGTGAGCGTATGGATTGTGAGTTTGAGGGTTTGTTTCACTTGACTAGATAGCTGTTGTGGGTCAATAAGGGTACGATGAGGAAAATTAGGGATACTTGCATTTAATTATATTGTGAAGCAACGAGTTGTAGTTGATACAGAGCCTTCATTGTTTGTGTCCGACGTTGACCCTCATGACCAGTGCTGGCGCTCGCATAACCGAGCTGTGTAGACATCCGAGTACTCAATTGAGCGTATTCTCGAAACACTACCAGAAGTGTGAAAAAGGGCACTGGTATCAAGCAATGACAACATACTGTTTATTCTGTTGGCTTTGTATTCGTACCAAGCCAGCAACATCAGAGCATGTAGAGTGTCCACACTCGGAATGTGAGAGACAGCATTGATTGCTGTCTACATCGAACGCGTGTTTTTTTAGCGGGACAGGCAGTGCAAAGTGGCAGAATGAAGTACCTTAGCACTATTCGCGTACGTTTCCGCGATATTATGCAATCCGCGCACTGTTAGATCAGGATTTGTCGAGAACCTGCGGTTTCGGGTGAGTCGAAACGTAGAGAATAGGAAATTTAGCGAGGTACTTGCCTCACAGCGAAGGCAGCAATGCAATTAGCCAGGGGCGGGGACATTCTATGTTGAGTGTAATCACGGTAAACGTCGTCATAGGCAATAAAAGAATATTCTTGATGTAGATTATTGAAGAATAATAGGATGAACTCGGTCATTAGACTATACGATGGATGCTGAGGTGAAGTCGAATCGAAAAGAGGGACTTGACGCGAATTAGGATTAGATTGTGTTCGAGTGTGGTACATCATTGGTGAATTTGAAGGACTGGGCGATATTGACTGGTAACTGAGGGGACTTTGACGCGCGGATGTCGTGTATGACAGTGAGGAGGAATGACTACTATCGGATTCAGTGCCAAGGACAAGAAAGCAACTTGGTAAGACGCACCGGTGTCCATACTCTACCGACCGCCGGGGATCTGGGGCATAAGGAGAGTATCTAACACTGCCATTATCGTCTGTGCCGACAATGCCGCTTGGCTTGGGTGAATGAGAGACCGAGCGAGGGATAGTATAAGCTTGACGCGTAGAAACGGAGGAAGTAGTGGGTACCGAGAAAGTATCTGCAGGACTGTCGGGCCTAGGAACAAAGCGAGTTATAGCCTGACAATACTCATCATACGATGAAAGGGCATTACCTTTGTTCACTGCTGTTGTACACAGCTGAAGAAGAAGAAGCACCAGGCCCAGCGATTGAACGACTTCGCTCAGCAAAGTAACGTTCCCTATCTCTAAATCGACATTGAATCTTGGCCGTTCTGCAAGCTTCGCATTTTCCTTCAGGAGTAGGTTGTAGACACTTGATCTTCTTCAAACGACTGACAGATGGAGTTGAGTAAATGGAGAAGAGCCTTTAAACGCCACTCACCAGTTATCACAAGATGTTACGAGACGAGGACGCTTCTTGTGGCCTTGAGTGTTCTGAGGTGATTCGATGATAAACTGGAAAGAGTCGTCCATCGGAAAAGCCAACAGTGAGTAGCACAAAGTTATGGCTTTTATGGAGTCGACCTCAAGGCCTATTTAGCGTCACACGTAACACTTATCATAAATATCCCGGAAACGGGAAAATATTTTTCAAGTCAGATTGTTAAATGTTTCGTTGGCAAGGGCGTCGTTTATGCCGGACGCATGCGGCCTGCTCGTTCCGAAATCGGATCTTTCAACCTCTCAAAAGGTAAGAGAACAAAACAAAATTGAAAACATAACAAACGATTTCAGCTTACCGCCCAGAATTTCTCGTTGCACCCCTAGGTCCGTTTCATGAACAAATAGTAGATTGTGTAACAATGGGATGCAAGTAAAAGGAATACATTCTTCAAAAAGAACCTTTCAAAGCATGTTTACATCACTCAATCAATTCACTAATTCCATATGCGCGAAGCACAGGACTTCGGACCACTATATCACCATCAATCCGCAGACTCACAACTCAGAAGCGATCTGCAGCCCAATCGAACCAGTCCGCGCACCCCTCGCTTGGTTCGTTTTCCAGGTACAGCCAGGCGAATCAAGATTTGGGCAACGTGTAACACCGCCAATACTTGATATTGGAGGGTCCCCCCACTGAGTCTGTTTCGTCTCTGTCAATTACGAATATGTCAGTTATTTTTGCAGAACCTGCTTTATTTTTTCTTTCTGGTAAATATGACATAAATAAACACTGCAAGTTGTGGATTTTCCGTCGGTGTGTATATTCTTGCATATACCTCTTCGACCGTTCTAGACGGGGGCCATCCTAACAAGTACTGGTTTTTGTCACCGGAGTCAACGGAAGTCTTGAGAAAGCCCAAGCCTTGAACTCCTCCTCTCCTCTTCCTGCTCGTCTTCGGCGGAGAAAATCATATCCCTTGACTCATCCTGAACAGAGTACATAACATCAAAAGATTGTCTATCAAAAACAAAGATTAGAATGACTCACAACCTGAAAATCATCTCGACTCCGTGAAGTAAGTCGTAAGGTTTCACCAAGTTCGACAAAATCATCTCCGGAACGAAGTGCAGCCTCTTCTTCTGACATGAGAGGATTTCCATGGCCATCTAACGGTACTGTTGATTGGATGGATTTCAAGTATTTGTGATATGTGAAAAGACAGATGCCTGCGAACCATTTCAGACGTTGAACCCCGTCAGCCTCGTGATGACCATCGACGTACCACATATTGTGATAGCAACACCGGTTATATTCAGCGGAGTCAGCTCGTCGCCAAAAAACCAGGCGGATATACTGATGGTAGCGACCTCTTTGGCGATTCCTGCTATTGACATCGGTACCATTCCAGCACGTTGAATGATGCTGAAAGTTTGACCATGTGAAGTCTCCAGGACGCAATTGACACTGTGAGACTTACTAGAATTCACTGAGTACCATGCAAAATGCGAGCAGTCCAGGTGCAAGCAGGAACAGTATCGTTTCTATAGTCCTTCTCAACCCCGACGTGAAAAATTCGCTCCCAAACAGAGACGACCAGCTTTCAATGACAAAACTCAAGACAATGAGCGTCACAGCCATGATGGGACTCAAAAGAAATATAGTTGATGCAGGATTACTGAAGCCCATCTTCTTGTTCTGGAAAAGGGTTTGCGTCAAAGCCCATCGGAGTCCTCCCAATGCGCTCGCGCTTATGACGAGTATGAAGCCACCAAGAACGAAATGCGTCTCGGTCGCTACCATCAGGAGGACTCCACTACAGATGAGCATGATGACACCCACGAGGCGCCAGGAAAACCGTTCCAGGCGAAACAAAAACGCGAAAAGGAGCACGAAGATTAGAGAAGACGATTTGACCATAGCTTTGGATTGCCGTTATTTCGAGAACATGAGAGGAACATGACCACATACTATAGAATGATAAGGATACAGTTTTGAGCGAAAGATTGGACAATCCTATATCGAGGCTTGTAGTAGCTCCGGTAGGAACTGCCTTCTTTCTGTATAAATCCAATTAGTACTAGTAGGAGTGTCGGGTATCGAGAGAAACGTTGTCAAATGCAAAGCGAGACGCAATGGCCGCATGTAATCTAGTCGGGAGACCGATCATGAGAAGCGATGGAACGAGGAGTACTAACCCATATTCTTCTATTGTGGGGTATCTTTCCGGCTTGAATTGACGAGGCCATATTTTGAGCACCAGACCGGCCAACAGAAACTGGACGACCATATGTAGCGACGTGACAAACAGAGGATAGGGAAAATTGAAATGAGAATCCGAAAACATCCATTTGTTATACATTGAAAGAAGGATTGCGAAGAAGAACCTGGCATCCAGCATATATCCATGTATTCAGCACAATATGCTCGCTTTGAAAAGCTCCAGCGACTCACCAAGAACCAATGAACATCATATTTACGGTTGCATTCTGAATCCACAATCTTCTCTTTTCATCAACTGAAAGAACAGGAGCATAAGGCGAAGTGTGAGCAGGTTCTTGGTCATAGTATTCCTCTTGCAATGAAGTCAATGAATTGTCGTCCAGCGAGCGGTCATCTTGGTGTTGTCGAGCCATGCAAGTGAGAACACGTCAAGACGTTTCCGAGTCTGATTGCCT
This sequence comes from Lentinula raphanica, assembly GCA_027919835.1. Taxonomy (NCBI): domain Eukaryota; kingdom Fungi; phylum Basidiomycota; class Agaricomycetes; order Agaricales; family Omphalotaceae; genus Lentinula; species Lentinula raphanica. Next base: position 1,570,929 of record JANVFP010000005.1, on the reverse strand, counting down.
ACAGATGTTTGAGAAATTCTTGTCCCACGTATCAAAATGAGCGGCAAAAATCAAAGAATTACAGAAATTCAAGAAATTTGAGAAATTAGTTGTCAGCCTGCTTAGCCTTCAAATTACATCGTAGAATGGTCCAAGATGCTGTCTAAGGAACACTGCATACATTTGGGGAGATACTTTGCGAGATTGGGCCTTTTGTGCCAACGAGACTTGAGTCTTGCACCCAAACACCGTCAAATTGGTTCTTGCTTTTCTACTCCCATAGGTAACTGCTTCCTTTCATTGAAAGCAGTGTTGAATGCTGGCAATCCACTTTTCCATCCACATCATCAACCTTCATGAAATCCAGGAATTCATATCAGATGTAGGAAGGATTTGTCGTTGATGAGCATGCTCAGAATGGCAGTGGTGGACACTGGAGAGTTTCTGAAATGCTTCTCAACAAACCAGATCTTGCAGGTGCGTTCACAGATATATCACAAATTTTCATCGTGCTGAGATGTTCATTCCAGGCCTTTCTTATGATGTTCTAAAAAACCAACAACTTGAAGCACGCAAGCCCTTGCATAACTGCTGTCCCAACTCCCGCTATACTCGTACTCTCGTCTCTCATGGCTCAGAATTTGGATGGCGTCTCTCTCAGAACTCCGTATCCAATACCAACAAACTATGAGGACGACACGATCATACAATCATCCCGCAATCATCACTTCTGTTCTTGCCCTCGACTTTCATGTACAGTACTACCACAATTGTACCACTACCTTCAGATGTCTATGGTCTTCTCATATCCAAATATTCATGTCGACAGAACGATTCATGGTTCCTGGCAGCCTGCCTTGGATTATTGTTACAATTCATGTCACTTTGATGCTTCACCGTGCCACGTCATACTACATCCGGACGTTCAAATCGATGCCTACAGCCTCAATATTGCCTCAAGCTCAGACAGAACTAAGATAGAACAATTTTTCATGCAACAGGAAGGTTCAAAGAGGAATTGCAAGCTGTAAAGAATTATTTTTGAATTTTTTGAATATCTCGAATATAATATTTTTTCGAGCCGGTTTAGACGCGCGGGACAAGAATTTCTCAAACGTCTGTAATTTGGTGATTGCTTCTACTCTAAATTTCTGCCCTTGTAATTCAAATTCTCTCTCCCTCAGCACGAACCGAGCTTAACAGCAAGTGTTATTACTGTGTGCACGCTACAGCAGGCAAGAACCGTAGTTTTCATCCATAAACCAATCAATGAATGGTACAGCGTTTGGTATGTTATTCGTTATTCATGACCTCGAGGAGCGGGAGTATAATACACTGTCTAACTGGTATTACTATTAGCTGTATCCTGTCTATGCGCATCCTCTGATTGGAATGTCGCATTTAACTTGGAAGGGTCTCTCCTGTGCAACGAGTTTTAAGACGATTAACGGCTGAGCGGGAACACGGCCAAAGAATCTACAAAGGAGTACTAACCATGTTCTCCAATGTTCGAATTGCTGTTGATTTAAATATTCACGAAACATCTCGTCCTTCTTCATCACGGTTCGAAACTGTGGGTGCTGTAGTAATTCGAGGTGGTGAAGAGCATGGGGATAACTTCAAGATTAATTTGCGATGAGTATTTCACGTTCAAAACAGCTATATTTTTCCTTCGACCTACTGTATGAAGCGCGCATAATCTTTCTCTTTGAAGTAAAGAAGATACTTCAGGAAATTGATAAATGCAGGTTGCTCTAGAATGTTTTGTTGTGCTAACGAATGGAGGTAAAAAGGATTGGCAAGTGCTTGGACAAACTCCAACTCGAGTTCAAATCTAGCACGATTGGCTGCTTCAGGATCAGCATTAGGAGATGATGGCGCTGTTGTTGCCATAGAATCTTGGAGCACTCCAGATGAGTGCTGTTGAGAACAACTTAGAGACTAGAGTTGAGTTTGTTGAAGAAAGTTTGATTTCTTGAAACTATGAAATTATGTAACTGGTGTGTAGTCTCACGTGCTTACACGACGCGTCATCCAGTCGACGCGTTTTGAACTCGAGTCCGTTCGTTTTTCATCAACTTTGACCAAAACTCTACAAACCACTTGACTAGTAATGTCCGGAGACGATGACTCGAATGGCTGGCAGCTCACAGAGTCTGATCCTGGCGTGTTTTCGTATGTCCTTCTTGTCCGGAACCCATCAGTCCCGACGCTTATTCTGTATTCAGAGAGTTATTGAAAACTCTTGGGGTTCCGCTAATAGTGGATGATCTCTATTCGTTGGATTCTGAATCGCTTTCCTCATTGCAACCTTTGCATGCGTTGATCTTTCTTTTCAAATGGGTTTCAACTCCATCCGACACCATGAGCGGAACCTATGATCCCGATTTTCCAGGTTTCTTCGCTCATCAAGTCGTGAACAACGCGTGCGCTACCTTGGCCGTCCTGAATGCACTCGGAAACATTCCCTCTCTCAAAACTGGATCGCAATTGGCCGAACTAATGGAGTTCACGAACAACATGGATCCCCAGACTCGTGGTCTTGTCGTCACCAGTTCCGACTGGCTCAGAGAGGCTCATAATTCGCTCTCGCCTCCTAGTGCTATATCGTTAGATGGCCTCGGGCTTCCGAAGCAAACGGAGGACGCGTACCACTTTGTGGTTTATCTTCCGTCCATGGGATCCGTCTATGAGCTGGACGGTTTGAAGCCTCACGCCGTCAGACACGGGTCCTATGATGAAACAGGCGAAGGTTGGCTTTCTCGCGCACGGTCAGTCCCTTGAACGTTCATAGAAGGTGTGATTTTCACTATTTCGGGAAAAGTGAGGTTATCGAAAATCGGATAGCGACGTACCCAGCGGGAGCTGTAAGTTTCAACAATTGAACCAAGCTCGTGTCTTGACTGACCTTGTGTTACATAGCTCGATTTCAGTCTGTTGGCTCTGAGGGACGACCCAATACCTGCGCTACAAGCCGAGCTGGCGAAATATCAAGCAGCCGGAAAGCAAACTGAGGCCGCCGAGTTAGTCGTCAAGCTAGAGAGCGAGAATTTTAAACGAAATAGGTGGAATGTGAGTAAAGGGTCACTGGTCACTATATATTCTCGGGTTGCAAGGCTGATATCCAATGAATTGCCATGATGCAGTTTGAAAACAGTCTTCGTAGACACAATCACGTTGGGCTCGTGCACGCCCTCTTGGTTGCTCTTGCCAAGGCCGGGAGATTAGAACCAGCAAAGGAAAATGCGAAGACCGTCATGAAGGAGCGCATAGCAAAATCCAAGACAAGAGGAGAGGCGATGGATGAAAGTTAAGTCTATAGCTATCTGTATACATGTATAACAACATCAAAATTTGATTTTTCATGTTGGATCGTCAGCAACGCGATCAAGTCAGTGAATCGCAGATCTTGCACGACCAATGCCTCATGCACTCCCATAATGGCCGATCTTCTAGGTAAATCCCGGATGTTTTCACAGACAATCTATATTTCATTGTCAAGCCTGTGGAATCAATCTGTTCCAATCGCTGCGATCTTTTATACTGCAATACAAGTCCCAGGCTAAGCTGATATAACTGTGATAGTTCCACCAGCTCAACAGCTTTCGACTCTCAAAAGAGTTACTCTGTATCTCTGACAGATTTCTTGAGCTATACTCGTAAATCCTTGTCAATATCGGTGGTTCGTCATCGGCGCAGCAAAGAAGCCGCCGACTAGGATTTTCGACGATACCTCGCCGTTAGGCCTTCCCAGCCCGACGCCAATATTCCCAGCAGTGAATATCATAGCAGACAACTCGAGGTAGCTCGTCAATAACTCGTGTCACACAAAATCAAGATACAGCGCTCAACTGGCTCCACGCGACGACATGGCTTCTTCTACAACCGTTGAAGTAATGCACTCGAACCAGACTGGAACTCAGTTGAACCCGGTCTTTCCAAGACAGTCGACTAGTCAACTCTCAGGCCAGAACGGGTTTCATGATTCTGATGCAACAATGGACAACAGGTAAAGAGGATGTATTGAGAAATAGTACGTGGTACATGGGGTCTGTCTTTGGTCATACGGAAAAATTCCTTCCTGATCCTTTCTACACAGGTATCATACAGATACGCTGACTTGAATTCGCCCGTTTATTTAATCGTAATGCGTTCTCAGTTCATGCTTCTAGCAGGACTCTGTAGAACAATCACTGTCGGTTATACTACGCAAAACACACTACAGAAATTCGGGAACAGGATGAGTTCCTTCCTACTACGAGTTTTCAGCTACTTAGTAGCCGGTAAAAAGTGGGAGTAGGTTGGCATCGCTGCGGAGAGTGTTGACGATATCTACTGGTAACCCTCGGACTCGGAGGATTTCAGTCTTCACCAGCCACTTCTCAATGGGCATTACGAGGAAGTACTTACGAGTCATGAACGACGCATTGTATTATCAGGAAATGAATCTCGATAAGGATTACTGATCAGCCTTCATGAAAATGACTCGAATATGTACGCCTAAGATACATTGAACTCAGCTAATCTTCCTTTGCTCTTTTCGGTGCCCAATCCCGCACATTTCACTGTCTGCGGTATAAGCGTTATTGGGATCTAAGTACTTGCCATGATAGTCTTCCTGGGTCCATGAGAACGGGTACTGTGAGGGATTGGGTCGATGTTAGTCTATGATAGTTCGTCGTCAATAATAGTATCCTAGATGATACAATCTGATACATAGCAAGGTATCTAATTCTGCCATGGTCATTTAGCCCAATGACAGTGAAATGACTCAGTGGGGTATGTCTGTCCTTTTACTGTATAGATCGTACACCGGCTGTACACCAGTTGCCTTCAACTCCCTCGAAACTCTTTCTGCGCCTTCAAAGACTCTAAGTAGATTTCCTCCAGTCAACCCTGCGAGCTCATATTTCGACCAGCCGCGACTATGAAGTTCAGCGATCTGGGCAACGTGAGAATGAGTTATTCGTGAACAAATGAGGGGCAAGTATTCACCAGTGCGGGATATTTGGAAACATCTTCCAGACCAGCCGGAACGATTTCTATGCCGTCGAAATCGCTCCCTATGCCGACATGCTCTTTGCCAGCAACTTTTGCAATGTGTTCAACATGGTCGGCAACTGTTTTCACCGTGGCGAGACCTTCAGGGGCAACAAAATAGGGTGCAAAATTAACCTTCGAAGAGCGACTCGTAGGATTAACAAGGTGCCTCGATGAAGACAGACTTCGAATATTACCATTACGACAGCATCTCGTCCACTCTCGGTACCGATGAGACTCAAGACTTCGTCTGGAACATTGCGAGGTACATCATGGATGGCTCGAGCAGACGAGTGCGACCAGATCACAGGGGCCTTGGAATAGTTGAGAGCCTGAATGGCAGTGGCATCTGAGGTGTGGCTCAAGTCTACCAAGACGCCGAGTCGGTTCATTTCATCTATCAACGAAAATCCTAGAGGGCTAAGTGCATTGAACAACGTTAGTATTCAGCACATCAAAATATGAAAAGAACAGGGGCGGCGAGTTCGGACGTCGGGTGGGACGATGAAACGCGGAGGAGGAAGGGAAAAAGCTGACATAGACGATAGAATAACGATGGGTACACGTTATACTTGTGACTCAAAAGAAAGGCCGGAGCCTCTGGAGTGGAGCAGTAATATGGAATACCGGATCTGGGTACAGTAAAAGGACTCGTAGTAACCCACCTCAAACCATTATGCAAAGGCGCCTTTCCAGGTGCTAGACCACATGAATCTGCAAACGCGTTGTGGCAAGTGTGGGTGAGGGTTACATAAGAAACGCCCAGTGCTTGGTATTGCCTCAATGTAGCGATAGAGTTCCCAAGCTGGTGAGCTCTAATAAAGGAAAAGTGAGCCAGGAAACTGTAACTTTCAAGACCACAGCAAGCGGGAACATAGATTGTACTACATTCCTGGGGAAAAAAGTCGAGCCATCCTTTAGACATTGAGCTTGTCTCCGGCTCCAGAGATATAAGATCTGTGCGCCAATAGAGCTACCGCCTCTCGGTTGCAGACAAGTTCGAAACGCGGATCGAAGAAACATTACACGAGGGAGCCTGAGGAATGATAAATGAAGAGGCTGAATGAAGACGACGTACCCTTCAACTCCAAGCATACTTGCTATCTTTCCATCTGCAATAGCGGATCTTATGTCCTTCGTGTTCTGGGCAAATTGAAAAGTCTAGCAATCACCTGTTAGTTAATTATAGGTCCTGCCATGGACAGAAAAACATGGTCGTACATTCGGGTACTTTTCAATGAGCAGCTTAGCAACATCGATCTGTTCCAGTGTATCTCTAGAACGACGACATTAGTATCAAGCCCGGGTACTATTAGCCTCGTGAAACAGACCTGACTCTCCATGTTGCCTCGAGGAAGTCCGCTCCTTCAGCATCCGGGTCTGCACATCCAACATAAACTGACCTTTAAAGGTGTTATCAGTCGGTGTTTGGATCATACTTACACGTTTCGATAAATGAACAAACCAAAAAAAGCCACCAACTCTCCCTTCTCTCAGCCGAGGGATATCGACGTGAGCCGGCATCCTGGAGTCAAGGTCGACGGCTGATACATTATTGGCGTATCCACCATATCGAACGAGTATCGGAAGGTCGATATGACCATCCTGAGATAGGAGATTCAGCTGATTTATCATGCCCATAGACGACGGGAACGCACGATGATTGGAGCTTTTTCTAATATCCCTAGTGTTGCAATCATCGAGTCCTTTGGTTCACCGCCAACCCAAGGCAGAGTCTTAACGTTATCCGGAAGCGAGTCCTGGAAGAATAACAGAAGCACAAGAGCAGCCACTGTGAGGGTAGTCAGAATTCCCCATATCACAGAGCGCACTGTGATGTTGAATGGAGGTTGATTAGTCGTGTTTGCGCCACCGTCATAGCCGTTTGTATGCTCAGAAGAATCAGGAATAAGAGCAGTTCGCTCGGACATGTGGCGATATTCTTCAGAAGTTTGTGTGAGACGACACTGACGATAGTAGTAGAAGAAGAAACGCGTCCTCCACAAGTGTACCTTGTACGCGGCTTCACAACGGCTCGAGCCTCGGATCAATTGCCGTCTAGAGATAAGATAAGATACTGATTAGCGATAAGGGCCTATAAGAGCGCACATTCTGAAATATCCTCGTTCACTCTTTCTTCTCGTTCACTTTGCGAGAATACTACCTGATATACATATAGACAATCTTCCCCCTCCCCCCTCTCTTCAACACAAAATGGGAGACCTTAGCAATGGTGACACAATCAAACAGAAAACTCGAGTAATTCTTGTCGGAATTGGGTGCGTGCCCTTGATTCTGTTCTTCAGAAAGGTGTTCCTGATTCTTACAGTGGTGCGACCTGCTCCGGTAAAACTACCCTCGCCAAGCACCTCGCACGAATATTGCCCAATAGCGTCATCATTCATCAGGACGTACGTACACTACCTGAGCACATTCAATCCAATCTAAAAATGGACTCATCTCTGCAGGATTTCGCTCCAGTCAGTGATCGACGTTATTTTCGTCGAGCTCATTAAGATACTCTTCCTAGCCTCAAGAGCAAATTCCGGTCCATCCCGTATACAATGTTCAGGATTGGGACGCTCCGGCTGGCGCTATCGATTGGCCTCGTATGATTGAGTCATTAAAAGAGGTCAAGAGAACGGGAGTAATTCCCCCAGAGCACATAAGCCATGATCATCTTAACGAACAGAAAGATATCCCTCTGAGTGAGGACATTAAGCTCAGATGGTTTCGCTATTTTGAGGAGATACAAGGAAATGCCGAGAGGGACGGGGACAAGATAGTGTGGGGTTTGGTCGATGGATTCTTATTGTATTGGCATCCGGTCAGTGAATTCGAGGGACTGTTCAAGAATTCTAACAGACTGTCATCATAGAATGTTTACGAACAATTGGATGCCCGAGTGTTCCTCCGTGTACCAGAGAAAGTACTTCAGCAAAGACGACACGAAAGGCATGGATATCACACTGCAGGTGAGTTGCTAACGCCAATCTGCCTCATTTGGTGCTCGGCTTCCCTGCTCTCTTCCTTTGTGATATTGACGGATTGATTTCATTCCACTTTCCTTTTCCCGCGACGCATTTGCCTTCTCTCTGACTCCACCTATTTTGGGCTCGACATCGTATCACTTTCTGTCGCTGACAAACAGTTCAATTTGACCCAGAGGGATCTCTTTGGCGTGATCCTCCTCATTATTGGGAACAGATTGTGTGGCCCGCGTACTTGGAGGCTAACAGAGAGATATTCGCTGGTGGGGATGTAGAACACGGGGGATCTAGTGGGAAGGTTCCTCAGCTTGTTCTGATAGACGGAATAGAGCATAGTATGGAGGATCTGGTCGAGAGATGTTGTGATGTATTGAAGGAGACGCTGTTAAAGATACGCACAAAGTAGGCCTAGGCTTGGGTCTTGGAAGTAATGGGTATAATATTCAATGCGAACCGCAAATATCGTTAGCATCAACCGGTTATCGACCTGCGCCGTAATCACGACCAGCTCAATCTTTGGGGAACATCAGAGAATTCGTATAGCTCTACGTTCAACACGATGCCAAAATATTACCTTGGTCCATCACGAAGAAAAGTACCTTGCCGGGTACTTGAATGCCCCAGAGCTTTTTGAGGTTGCTTGGAGATGTGTTCGACTTTCCACACAAGTTATTGCAGCAGTCAAGGAAAACAAGTGAAGCTCATGTTTTCAGTTTGAACTTGTCGAGAGAGTCATAGGGGAATCGGATAACCGGATCGCTTTACCGGAGCACAACCAAATCACATGCTAATGAGATACCTGTGATTGGCCGAATTCCGGGGTAGTTGTACTCGTATATAAGACTCGGAATACCTGAGGTCCGCTCAATTTCCTAATTCCACATCTTTCCCATAACATTATGTCCACCATCGTCGTTGGAGGCGGTCTCGCCGGTCTTTCTGCTGCACACACTCTACTCGAACGTGGCGCCAATGTTCTTCTCCTCGACAAACAAGGGTCAGTGAATTATTGACTCCTCAATGTCTGTGTTGTGCTCATAGCCTGATTTTACAGTTTCATGGGAGGAAATTCAACAAAGGCGACATCTGGTATCAACGGAGCTGGCACACAAACTCAACAGGAGTTAAATATTCCTGACAACGCAAAGATCTTCTTCGAAGATACCAAGAAATCGGTGCGTCTAGCCTACTTTTACTATGGTCCGACACATTTTCATTCGAATTCTAGGCTCGTGAACTCGCCAGGGATGATCTCATTCGAGTCCTCACTGGTCGCTCCGGTGATGCTGTGAACTGGCTGCAAGACAAGTTCGGTTTGGACTTGTCAAAGGTTGCTCGTCTTGGTGGTCACAGCCATCCTCGTACACACCGTGGAGGTGCTCAATTCCCTGGAATGGTACGGAACCTAGCTTATCTCTGTTCCTCCTTAGTATTCTTATAGTTTCATCAGGTTATCACCTATGCCCAAATGGAGCGTCTGGAAGATCTCGCTGTTTCTCAGCCTGAGCGTGTTAAGATCATTAAGAAGGCCCGTGTCACCAAGCTTCTCAAGGACGAGAACGGACATGTTAACGGAGTTGAATACACACTCAACGGTAAAACTGAAACAGCTTACGGACCAGTCATTCTTGCAACTGGAGGATATGCTGCCGACTTTACATCGGACTCGCTACTCAAGAAACATCGTCCCGAGTATTACAATCTTCCTACAACGAACGGCGATCACTGCACTGGTGATGGCCATAAGATGGCTATGGTTGCTGGCGCAAAAGGAATCGACCTAGAGAAGGTCCAAGTGCATCCTACCGGTCTGGTTGACCCCAATGAACCGGATGCCAAGGTCAAATTTTTGGCCGCAGAGGCGTTGCGAGGTGTTGGTGGACTTCTGTTAGATAACACTGGTTCAAGATTTGTTGACGAGCTTCAACACCGTGACTATGTCACCGGCAAGATGTGGGAGAATGGCAAAGTATGTATCCAAAGTCCTAGACCGTTCTTTTTGATTGACCCGGGTATCAGTTTCCTATTCGCCTTGTCCTTAACGGACCCGCATCTAAAGATATCGAATGGCACTGCAAGCACTATGTCGGACGTGGTTTGATGAAGCGGTTCGATTCTGGTGATGCACTAGCCAAAGAGTTCGGCATTCCGCCTTCTGCCCTCAAGAAAACATTCGAAGACTACAATCAGGTGGTTCGAACGAAGAAGGATCCTTTCGGCAAAAAGGTTTGTGACATTCATTTATAGTTTGTTACTTTCGAGTCAAACTCATGTCTTTCTCTCAGTTCTTCTCGGGTGAATGGACGTACGACGATACCTTCCATGTGGCGATGATGACTCCTGTTCTGCATTACACTATGGGCGGTCTCGAGATCGATGACCAATCTCGTGTCATTGACACCAACGGCAAGCCTATCCATGGTCTTTTCGCCTGCGGAGAGGTCGCAGGAGGTGTCCATGGTGCTAACCGTCTCGGTGGAAGTTCATTACTTGGCTGTGTCGTCTTTGGACGTGTTGCCGGAGACTCCGCGGCTGCCTACACGCTTCAAGCGACTAGTGCTGCAATAGCAAAGGCGGGTGGTCGTCTCGGCGCTATCACTGGCCAATTATCAGGAGCTCCATCGGTCTCAGCTTCATCATCAGCTGCCCCGGAGACTAAGACAGAACAATCGAGCGGAGGCAGTAAGGCGTATACTCTGGAAGAGGTTGCAAAACACAAGGACAAGAAGGACGTTTGGGTGGTTGTGAACGGTGAAGTTCTCGATGTTACTGAGGTTTGTTTTGACTCTTGTGTTGTTCTACCCTGCCTGCTCACAACACCTTTGATAGTTCCTTCCTGACCATCCTGGAGGAGAAAAAGCAATCATGCTCTACGCTGGGCGAGACGCCACAGAAGAGTTCAACATGCTACATGACCCCAAGGTAACTAGAATAAATTGTCTCCCTCTTGAACTCTCACTCAAATTTTATTGAAGGTTATTCCTCGATATGCTCCGAACGCTGTGATTGGCAAGGTCAAGCAGTAGAGAAAAGAGAGTCTTGTACAAGTATATGTACCTCTGTGGTTTTCGTGGTAATGCTGTATTTTTTGACTGCCTCTCTCGACGTGCGGAAGTGGGCCATCGCGCTTCGCGCGTGGCATATACTCGTCCGGAATGACATTATATACACATGTAAGAAGCTTTATAGTCGCAGCTGGAATAAAAAAACTTGAATTTGGGGTATGAGGGTAAGCACAGGCTCTGATCATTTGTGTATAGAGGAACACGTCAGGATTTGGATGAGCAACATAACACATGTGAGAGAAAAGATCCCAGGATTGGCGTGTGCAAGGGCTGGCAATGTGTATTTTGCAAATGAAAATGAGGAAGGGTCTGAAAGCAAGAGGCTTTCATCATTGTGGCTAGATGACCCAGTAGCGAACATCCTCCCTGTCACTTTACTGTACATCTTCATTGGGGCGGGGATACCCTTCGTTTCGTAAGCGTGTAGGACGTCCAATGCAGATAAAGGGATGATATTTTGTGGTGTGCAGGACAGGTGAAGATTTATGTGGAGATGGCATTGCATAGATGTTGGAACGGAGCCTATGTTGGAAGACGTGTCAACAAACTTTGTACATCGACATCATTTATTGACATCGCATCGAAACAACGATGAACTAAGACGAACCATCAATGAATTTCTCCAGACACATTTCAAACATTGTAACGTCCCTGGCCTCGATGTACAGCTGAAGAAGTGTGTTCAATTGGTATTCTGGGACTGGAAGGTTGCAGCGCTAGGAAAGAAGTGAATGTAAGTAGTGAAATGAGAAAGGAAAGGATAAAATGTCAGTCAACCGGAGAGAATTGGCTCACTTTCATCAATCTGAATACTTCTTCAACAACGCCTGCATCCCGATCATGGACGCCAGTCCTAACAAGAGCTTCCCATTCTGATGTTGAGAGAAGAGGGACAGGTAATCGAAGCAAGCTCGAGCCATCATAAGGCGACTCGTTCGTTGGAGAAGTGACAGTGGAAGACAAAGAATTGATGAAGATAGCCTGATTGATCCTTTGGGCCTTCCGCTCGAGCTCTGCCAAGAAGTGGTCTAGTCGATTCACAACACGGTGAGACAGTAGTCCCGTCGCCGTAGTCCCTGTTCCATCCGAATCAATGCCGAATATCCCAATCGTTGATGGACATCCTCCAGAACACTCAGATCAGTGTGATACTGTTCATCAGAAGTTGTTCTGGTTGTTGATGCAGTTAACTCGGGATTGGTTCCGGTCTTGTCATCTGTTACCTGTATCAGTATCGACAGGATTTGCAGAAATTGGATGAGCAAGAATATCTTCGTAGAACGTTGCAAGGTCTTGTTCAGAGAATGAGAGGTTTTTGTACTCTTTGGTGGCTTCCTGTATTATAACTGCAGTGCTCAGAATTCGCCTGTTATCGTATGCACTTGCATTGAAGTTCACGGTCTGAACGAAGAAGAAATCGGATGAGAGTTGTGGCTGTGCTAGAGCGCTCTATAACACGTGAATAGAGAAAGCGTGACTGAGGATTCCATTCCCAATTTGGTGAAAAAGATCCAAAAGAGGCAATTTTTAATGAAACCAAATAGGGCAATTTTTGACACTTTTCCCACGGCAAACGGGCTATAGGACGATTCAACGCTGTGATTGGCAAGGTCAAGCAGTAGAGAAAAGAGAGTCTTGTACAAGTATATGTACCTCTGTGGTTTTCGTGGTAATGCTGTATTTTTTGACTGCCTCTCTCGAATATCATTATGGACTTGAATGATTAGGCGGAGGACGCCACAGTAAGGGCGCTTGTGTTGCCACTACGTCACCGACGTCATGCGAAAACCTCACTGAGGTCGCGTGTTATAAAAGCCCAAAATTATCAGACGTTTTCTCATCGTACTATGTTTCGCTCTCAAGCTATTCGTGCTGCAAAGCTTTCTTCTGCTCGGGCTCCTGTCTTGACAAAGGTATTTCATTATCTGCTTCATCGCAAAGAACGAGGTGATTTTGACGAATTTACAGCCGAAGCGACTTCGAGCTTATTCCACCGAAGTTCCCCAACCAAAATCCAACAATGGACTGCTCATCGGGACTCTTGTAGCAGCAGCGGGAGCTGGTGCATACTGGTACTACTCTAATCCAGATGAAGCCGCTAGGCTGGAGGCGAAGGCCAAGAAGGACGAGGAGGAGGCCGTACAGAAGGCGCGGGAAGCCGGTAGTGCAGGTAAAGCACGCATTGAAGATGCATACAGGCAGGGTCAGCTGAAATTTGACGAAGCGAAAGCTTCTGCGGACAAAACCATCAACGACGCGGAAGCACGCGCGAAGCAGGCAGCTAACGATGCCCAAGCCAAATTCGATGAATACAAGACAAGTGCGTCGAAAAGCCTTTCAAATGCCAAAAGTTCAACGGAGAATCTGTATAACGAAGCGAGGGCATCGGTGGATCAGAAGTATGGGGAGGCAAAGAGTGGTGTGGAGGAGAAGAAGGAACAAGCTAAGGCGGGATGGTTCAGTTGGCTTGGATGGGGAAAGAGCACTGCAGAGGATGCCAAGAAAGCGGGAGCTGAGAAAGTTGCGGATGCAGCAGGAGATGTTCAGGCGAAAGCAAACAAGCGTACATGATGATCGGTTTGAGTTTCCTGAACTCTGTTGTGCAACTGTATATTAATTTGGAGACCTTTGGAAATGTACCAACTTCGTCAGCATGTGCTATCACTCACTACTACGGTGGTCCCTGGATCCTGAAAACCAAATGCTGTTTGCTTTTCACCGCGTCCATTACTATGCGCTTTATCAAGTATGTCCTCACGGTCTTTCTGATTCTGGGCGTTAGTTGGAAACAGTTGCGGGGCAGGTGGGGCGCGTTCCTATGGTGTTGTATGTCGGTACCTACAATACCTCGGACTCGGAGGACGACTCGCGGTCTCACCAAATTTTGGAATTCAACTCATTCGCATTGGTTCCCTACTGGCATTCATGAGCCAGTTCAAAACAGGCTTGAGCCAGCCCAGCTACACAACCAGACATATTGAATAGAAATCTCTATGTACTAGAACTTGGACCACATATTCAGCGTCAATCTCGCCGCTATGATCTACAGAACGGAACACAATCAACATTAACATACTATCGCTCGTTCTAGCCCGTAAAGGTAGTTCTTTGCTCAATTTCAGGTTCACCGTTCAGGTTACGGGCATCCCGACAAGCCACACCGGTCATTTTATTTGCTGCAAATATTCCGAGATCGTCACAGATTCACGGTCTCTCAGCATGGTATGGATATTTTTCAAGGCTTTTTTTCCTCGGTACTTCGGCACAAGGACGCGTCATCTTCTCCAAGTTGTATGTCATTGAACGTGTTGCCAGTCTCGCTTTCGCTGTCCTCTCGGTGATTTTTGCTTACTACCTCACTACCACAGGCGCGATACCACCCTCTCAAGCTGCGGGAAGGCGGGAAGGGCCTGACTCATCTAAAGCAGATTCGCGGATGAACTTTGTACAGGTTACTACACTACTTCCGCAGTAACTGCAGGGGAATCAGTCCATCAGCCTAGTTCAGCCAAGGGCCTACTATCATCCAGTCCCCAATCCTAAACTGCGCTTTACTTGCTTTTAGTGCCCTGAAAGCCCGAGTGCGATACGAGCTTGAGGTCTCATGCTCGGCGTATGTTATCATGTTTCAATGATATCCAGCGCTCATTGTTCAGTCCTCCTCAAGTTCAAATTAGCACCCTCAAAGCCTTGAAAACAGGTTCTATGAATAATCTATCTCCGAACCCGACAGTATTTTTGAAGTTGTTCCCATATTTCCGCTGGCAGTGCTCTAGTTTAAGTAGTACCGGTTCCTTGTTGTACCCTTTGTGACTACACCAACAGCTCTACAACTCATAACACATCCGCTGATATCCGTGTCGTTCTCCTTGAAGACCGAGCGCGTGCCAAAGGCTTGACCGTAGTAACGCTCAGAACCCGCGAACCTCAACGGTTCCGATACTGTTCATGCGACACTTAATGGAGAAGACGAGAGTACGCGTTCATTAAGAGAGACATAGCAACTTCTCGACGAATGTTCAAGCCATTGGGGTAAGCCACGAGTATTTGAAGATATATGCGGCTCTGGTGGCTTGTGGCAGCATAGTATGCCATAAACTTTAAAGCAGTGAGCGCTTGAGCACGCGTCGATGGGCGCCTATCTGGGTCCATGCGCACTGTAACCCCTAATCTAACCCTAAGTTAGAACTTATCTTTGTTCCTTTCGTCAACACCGATAATCATCTCATCGCAATGGGCTCAAGTGCTAAAAAGAAATCTCGCATCGAGGTCGAAGATTCCGATGAGGAGACCTACGAAGTTGGTAAATGTCTTTGCTTTGCTATTGGTTCGCCCAATCCCTGAAAACAAACAACAACTTCCATGTAGAATATTTCAAAGCAGCAAAAGTTGACGACGAAACTGCAGACTGGGTATGATCTATCTCTGCTTATGTCGCTCAACTGTCAACTAATTTCATCATCTCATGCCAGAAATATCTTGTGAAGGTAATGCTAACGTCGAGGTTTGGAAATCATCCTTGATCGTATAATTCTAAACGACTTCACGCTCCAGTGGCATGGTTATGACGAGGCGACGTAAGCTATGTCTTCAGGGCCATTGCTATGGAGGATTGACACGTCGTATTAGATGGGAACCTGCGGACAACCTCTCAAATTGTGGCCGTTTGCTCAGATCGTTCTGGTCAGAAATCGGTCCCGATGATGATTACCATCCTATTGGCTATGAGTGCTATCCCTCTGAGGCCTGGATTAGTACGTCGTCTAGATTACCTACCTTCATTCTCTATCTGACGGTGCAACATAGAGCAGGAACGAAAATCCTTTGCTCAGGATCATCCGGGATTGAATTCAGAGGCTTCGACGAAAAAAGTTCAAGTGAAGGTGGAGACGGAAAAGGGAAAAGAGAGAAAAGAGAGAAAGAACAAACAGGTCATTGACGATCCTACTTTCTTCAAGTTGCATTGTGTCCAATCACTCCTTCGCAGACAAAGACTTCAATCATCGACAAAGCGACTACAAGTTCTAGATCGACTGTATCGAAACAAGACACGCAAAGCTCATCCTCGTCAATTCAAATCAAAAAAGTATGTTGGGTAGCTGTGACACTTTTCTCTGACTAACGCATCCCATCAGGAAAAGGGTTTGAATCGCGAACCAAAGTTGCAAGAACAGACTCAAGGAGTAGATTCTTCGTCTGATTCGGACGTACCTATCATGGTCACGATGAAACGAGCCCTGAAGGTCAAGGCGTTAGCCACAAGCATCAAGTCTGATTCTTCTTCAGATGCAGATGTAATCATTGTATACTTGCATCTCATAGTCGTTACTGAAACAGTCGTTGTCATAGGGTCCTTCGACGCAAGGGAAACGGAAACGATCTAAACCCAGAATTGTGAGTGTGATATTTCACCTCGCTGTATTTCTAGATCACGGTTACTGAAGAGAACACACCCACATCTAATGATCAGCCCTCAACAACGCCAGTCACCACATCCTCAAATAATTCAAAAAAGTGGGATCTTTCTGCACCAGCGGAAATGAAACGTGTAAAAAAGAAAACATCTTTGCCACGTCTCAAGGGATCTCAGACACCTGGACCGTCTACAGATCAATCGACAGCTTCTCCGACCTCTCCTAGGTGCAAAACCCAAATTCCACATAATTCAACAACAGACAGTACTGTCTTCATACCTGGTGCAGAAACAAAACGCGTCAATAAGAGAGCATCTTTTCCACGTCTCAAGGAAGCAAAGCCAACACCTGGACCGTCTACAGGTCAATCGACAGCTTCTCCGACCTCTCCTCGGTGCAAATCACACATTCCACATAATTTAACAACAGAGAGTACTGTCTCCGCACCTGGTATATTGGAAAGGGATGTCAAAGCATTGCAGTCCCATCCACAGAAAGCACCTCTCTTACATGGGCTCAGTTTCAAGAAGAAAGCTAATGCTCCCCTGAAACCCCCTCCTCAGACGAAAGCGAAGGTGGGCCCCGCACAGGATCCGCCTTCTATCCCCACCACGTCAGCTTCAGACGATGTTGTTGGCCATCCTCCCAGTATCGATCGCAGACAGAGCAGAAAATTACCTATTACAGAAAGGTTACTTTTCCCCTCCCACTTTTGTCAACCGATTCATGCACTAATATTACAGTGTTATAGTGAAATTTCTTCGCATTCGGACACGATAGCGACCCAAGCGTCAAAGCGTTACGATGTACTGATGCCGGAAATTCCAGAACCGTTACATTCCTATCTCAGTGCGCCGGGCCTCAAGTCCCCATTCGCCTTATGGCCTCCGATTGGCGAAGAAGCTCCTTGCTCATCTCCTGTTTCCAGAATCGAGGGGCAGCTGTTATCAACACTTCTGAAGGGGTATGCTAGTACAATCGATAAAGGCATTCTGGGCTCGAACTTGGATCCAACGTTGCGAGTAATGTTTGTGCATGCCGAGTGTTTGAGTCCGTCGGACTCATGCCTAAAACATGTCAAAGATCTACCTGGCCTCTCAGCTTATCGAGCAAAAAACGATATCAGTTTCTTTGTTTATGGATCGAGCGACAGTATAAATTATGCCGGCCCAAACACTATACAAGAAATCTGGTCTATAGGTATGCCTCCTTATTTGGTACCATGGGCCCGTCTCCTATAACTCGCACTCCTTCTAGGCGGGATCATGACCTGTACACCAAATGCTCTCCTGACAGATCCGCTCGGTGTACATGAACGGGTCCTTCAAGTAGCGTCGCACGAAGTCTGGGCTTGCTATATCCTTCCCGCTGTCATTGGTATGGCTGTCTCGATTGCATACAGCAATAGGGAAGACGTCATCCTCAAACGAATAGCATGTAGTGCATCCAAACATACATTGGATCGCCGTGCTGTCGAAGGGGGCGTTGACATAGTTGTAGACGATACAGCTCTCGTACCGTGCACCTGTAATGGGTTCACTTACGAATGGCTCCTAGAGGCAATAGACAATGAGATGATTTCTATCGTGGGTGCGCCACCATTACGACCGGCTGAGTCTCGACGTCCAAAAGGAGGTTCGACACTTTGTCAAGAAGGTCGTTCTCGAACGAACGAGGATCCCGAGCAGCGTTACGATGATCTGGAAGCAGCTTCCTCGCCGACTGACTATGACGACCACTTGACATCGTGGATTCATGAACTATTTGACAACGATGTCCGCGATCGCTCTGAGACGCTGGATTACTGCGTCAAAGAATTTGTGCGGCTCTGTGGTAATGTCCCGGAGGAGGAATGGGAAGATGTGATGAGGCGAGAGATCATTGAGAACTTGGGTCGCTTGCAGATCAGCAAGGGTTTCAGGGAGGAGTTCAGACGGTTTGTTGTTATCACGGGGAGCGAAGAGAAAGGTCTTCAGACAAATGACGGTGGTGTAAGTGACTTGGCAATAAAATTACGAAGTCCCTTTACTGACGTGACTGCTGTATGTAGTTCGAATGGGTCACATCGGAAATGTTCAGGTTCCAGGATTTTTCTGATATATTCACCGACTCGGACTAGTCGATCCCTTCGGACTGCGTGTTCTATATTTTTTGGTATCATGTATTCATGTGCATAGGGACAACAGTATACTGTATGTACACACGTCAATTGTTACAGGCGTGCTCTTGACCGAGAGATAGCCTCTGACGCGGACGCCGTAGTGACAGACTACAGTCAGTCCTCATGACAATCGTAATGTGCTAAAACTTGTCTGTTGAAACTCGAAACTCGAAAGAATGGCCATTGTCCACACATAGAAAAGCAGGGTCATTGGACCTCATTGGACTCAGAACTAGTTCAAGAACTATGTATTCAACTGAACGCCTGACGGTTACTGTGTCACTGTGATATCATAAGACAGCCTAGTCATTTGGTTATGTACTTGCTAATTGTCAAGCTACGCCCTGCCACACCTGGCCACACAGGGAAATTTACATAGTGGTCAGGGTGTCGGCGTGTTATAGTTACACCGAGTTGTGCGTCGCACCGGCGTTGAGCGAACAGACGGAAGCTGAGCGCTGAGCGCAGGTTCGTTCGCGTGTGGGACCTGTGTGGAACCGCCACTGCCATAGGGCTGAATTCCGGAGAAAGAGTCGGAATTTAGAGACCATCTTGAGTAGTCTTGAGTAGGCAAGAGTCTGGATGAGTACCCGCTTGCCTGACAATCCGCATTCCTAGGTATTCGGAACGCTGTACGACGTCAAGCTTCAACTTGAAGCTTCAATATTCAAT
This sequence comes from Lentinula raphanica, assembly GCA_027919835.1. Lineage (NCBI taxonomy): Eukaryota > Fungi > Basidiomycota > Agaricomycetes > Agaricales > Omphalotaceae > Lentinula > Lentinula raphanica. The sequence goes on along the minus strand of JANVFP010000005.1, from coordinate 1,551,608 downwards.
GCTCAAGGACCCGACATTCATCCCTCCCGAAATGAAAGAAGTGTGATCTCATGTCACGTTGATCTAGGTTATTCTTTAAAGCTCACTTGAGTTCAGTATATCAACAGAGAGCCTAGATAGAGTTATAACTTACGATTTCAGGAGTACGTGTTTCAGTCAATGGGAACGTCGGGATCCTGGTGATATTGGGCATCAGTTGTGGGTCGTCGATGGGTGTGCAGACTCCAGAATAGATACCTGCAAAGTGAGTTCGCACAAGATGTTGATCTTGACGAAAGAACATTGACATCCCGGACTGTTCGACGAGTTTTTCATGATTCTGTGTGATGCGAGGCGGAACAATCTGATTCTGTTCCCAAGGCTCGTGCAAGAACTTCAGTAGACTGACGTTACTTACAAGTTACCGTGGGCCGTCCATGGTGGATAAAGCACAATCTAGAGTCTGGTCTTCGAATTAGCGCCTATCTTTACTTAGCAGGAAGACATACTTCGCAACATACTCGGAGTATGCTATCCGACTAGCACTGTCGGAGGATGCGATTTAGAATACTCCGAATTGGTCGCGCTATGGCGGCTTCAGAGTGTTTACCGAATATCCTGTAACCATAAGAGAGAGGAATTAAAGGTGTGTTTGGTGGGACAGTGGCGCTGAGGCTGAGATGAGATGTGGAATTGTCAATTGATGATACAAACACTTGTGGACAAGATGGGTAACCGCATTGAAATTCTGGCCACCTTAACTCAGCTTAACTCCCAGTCTTGCATTCAAGACGCCAGACCCGGAATCCGGAACGAAAACTAACAAAAACTGAACAAGGGGGTTCAGAAGCAGGAGAAAAAACAGCGATGAAGGAGTGCAGAAGGAGTTGAAAACAACGTCGGCGGTAGTACACTGTATGGAGATCCCACAGGATGTGTAAAGTTGTCATTCTGCGCACAAGCCAACAATCAAATAAGTAGCTTACGTACTGTGCTTCTTTTCGCTTGTGCCGTGAAGGTTGATGTTGGAGGGCCGTTTTAAAAAGACAATTCAGCTTGGGTTATTTTACCCCATGCCTCTCCTTCCCTTCCCTTGATTCATCTCTCTCCTTACCTTCACCATGCATCGTCGCAGTGCTGTTTCGGAAGATGAAGATCCTCTAACCCTCGCTATTGCCCCTCCACCCAACGAAACACCAGCCGAACGAGAACATAGACTTTTTGAAGAGAGAAAGGCAAAGGAAATATCCGATCGCATTGACGAGGAGATAAATGCTCAGCGTCTAGCAGAGAAGAAAGAGAATCCGGTTAGAGTGTTGTTGTTAGGTGTGTTGTCCAATGTTGTATTTTGTTTGCCTTCTCGAGCTCAACCTTGTCAACTGCTAGGTCAAAGCGAATCAGGTATCTTTTTCACGTTTACCATCCAGGAACAAACGCTTATCGAAATCTCAACGTCAACGTTCATTCCTCAGGGAAGACTACAACCTTGAAGAGCAAGTGAAATCTGGATTGACAATACAGACGGTCTTATTGATTCTCGCAAATCAGATTTTCAGTTGATCAATTCACCAAAAGCTTTCAAAGCTGAGCGAGCATCATGGCGCGCGGTCATCCAGTTGAACGTCGCTCGTTCGATACGGATCATCATCGACGCCATGTCTAGAGCACAACAAGCCTCTTCATCGGCTCCGAGTTCACCAGTCACACCAGCCTCGTTAGACGATGTGTCCATACCAGAAGCCGAAAACGAACAACTTCCAACCCTGACAGCGGAACATCTCAAATTGAAGATGCGACTATCCCCTCTTCTGCAGGTTGAGGAATCATTATGGCGCAGGCTCTCTCCGTCCACTGCCGTTCAAATCGAAACCTCCCACCTTTCGTCCATCACCAATGTACCCCTCCCTACGCGACCAAAGGAAGTCTATGTCCAGTCAACAATGCCTTGGAAGTCGACGTTTTCACGACTGATGTCTACTTCGTCCAGAGACAGTTCGGAGAGCGACACAGGCATAGATTTTGACGACCCGAAAGATCCTGGCGTCATCTTGAACAACTGCGCAGAAGACATGATCAAACTATGGCATGATCCCACAATCAGGGAGCTCTTGAGTGCCTTGAGAATTCGCCTCGAAGACACACCTGGCTTGTGAGTTCTTGTCTATCTGTTTATAGGCTAAATCTCATTGGAAAATCAGCTTCTTAGATGACCTCGAACGTATAACCGCATCGAGATACGTTCCTTCTGATGGTAAGCGTGTTCACTGTAGCACATGAGATTTTTGTAGTGATTCTTCGACATTCAGATGACATCCTAAAGGCACGATTGAAGACTATGGGTAAGTTATCAATTATTCGAAGAACGACTTGAATGTCACGCTCCATTTTAGGTGTCTCAGAACATCGTTTCGTTTTGAAAACAGGTGAGCATACTAATTCGTCGAGGTATGACTTTTGTCTTGATATCCGCTGCTGAAGGGAACTTGGTGAGCCGAGACTGGAGAGTCTTTGATGTTGGAGGTGCACGGTCATTGGTGAGATTCGGGATCTTATTGCTAACCCGCTGGTCGTTCTGATACGCCTCACAATGTGTTCCCAGAGAGGTTGGCGGAAATAAGATTCACCGGGTTCAATGTACTCATCAATCGTGTTTTTCGTAGCTGCATGGGCACCGTTCTTCGAATTGATTAGTAAAGTCCATCCATGTCACTCATGGTACATTGTTATATCTAATCAACTGACTCATTATAGATGCCATTATATTCCTCGCACCTCTCTCCTGTTTCGATCAGTCCCTCATAGAAGATCCTTCTGTGAACCGCTTGGTGGGTTCAACTTTGCTCATTTTTGTCGTCCTTGTCTTCCTTCCATACTGATCTGACAACGCAGGAGGATTCTATTCTCCTTTGGAGATCTATCGTTTCAAATCACCTACTTCGATCCGTCGAGCTCATTCTATTCCTCAACAAATGCGACATCTTGAAAGCAAAGCTCGAGTCTGGCGTCCAATTTTCGAAATGGGTCATATCTTACGGTGATCGACCAAATACTTTCGATGGAACATCGAAATGTGAGTGCAACCCTGAATATTGGATCGACAATTCCCGTTTCTCACTGGTCCTTGGATAGACATGAAAAAGAAGTTTGGGACGATACTTAGAAATAACTCTCCTATGCCTAGAACGTTCTATTGCCACTTCACCTCCGTCACGGTATGATACTAGCTACTACTGTCTCTGCCTTCTCACATTTAACGACCACCTCTCAATCAGGATATCCAGTCCACATTCCAAATTCTGGAGAACGGTTTGTATTTTCGTCCATTGATGAAGAAGTCCTCGATGCTGATTACTTGAATACCTTTCAGTGAAAGACTTCATTGTCAGGCGAAACCTTGCTGTTAGCCATATGCTGTGAGTATATGCAACAAACGACACCTACGACACCAACAGCACCTTCCATACGTGTTTTGACGATTTCCGAGATCTATCTTTTATCTTGTTGTTATTTTCTCGTACATACGCGTTGTATCTTGTTAACGTATGTTTGTATAGTATCTTCTCTTGCTTAATCTTGACTAGTACTGGAGCTTTCTTGATTCTTGATTTACTGGTGGACACTGGTCAGAAATGTACATAGCGTCACAATAGGGGCTTGAATATATGATTGGCCGGCCGTAATCACGTTCCACCAATGTCTTCCTCTCTCTCTCACTTCAGCTGCTTAGACGACGTGATACAAGTGATATACCACCTCAATCGCCGATTATTTCTCTTATCCAAGGTACAAGACGATAACTGGGTTGTTCATATCGGTCTTTTAGGTGACAGTCGGTGGTGGCGCGGTAAATGGGATGAGGATGACGTTCTTGCTGCCGCTGTTCGTGCGCGTATCTGACGCACTCCAGTCATTGTACTGATATGAAGCCTAACTATGGCTTCGAAGGAATCGGAAGATGAACGTGTGAGACTGTCGGAGAGACTACTGGAATTCATCGTCCAAGGAGAGCTCTTTCTAAGTGGTTGGACCAAGGAATCTACCACTTTCAAGGTCATATCATGCACTTATCTTGCGATTGATGCTCAATTGTTGCCTCTAGCTGATACTAGGCCCGTCGTCCGAGAAACCTACACATGTTCAACTGTCGGAAATTTCAACTGACGAAGCTGCCTCCTGCGCCACTGAGGTCTTCTGTAGCGTATGTGTCGGCACTATTATTCGAATACGCGACTTTGACGCGTCGGTTGCTTTCTTAGATCGCGCGAGAGGCTCAGTCACGCAGATGCCAGCTTCACGGCTCATCATCATATCCTGTAGGGATATCCACCACATATCTTGATGGTATAGAGTCATCCAACAAATATAGTAATGCCAAGTTTAACGCTTTATCTGCTTCTCAGACTCTCCGGCATCAAGTTCATCTAAACCCATCGCAAATCGGGGATCCGAGACGTCAAGTAAGAAACGGGAGGAAACCAAATCAAAGAGAGTATCAGAACAGCCCGCACCATCGAAGAAGAGGAAAGAGAGAAAGGAGGAAGCTAAGTCTCCAGATCCAGATACTAGTGCGTCCGACGAGCATCTCAATTGTCCTTCTGCTTACTCACTTTTGGTTGGGGATTCTACTTACTCAGAAACCACGACTGCTAAGATTGCTCCCAAACCTATGAAAGGTGCTTCTCTTGCGAATCCCACCAAAAAGGCCAGGAAGTACCAGGCCGTTCAGTTTGATAGCGATGAAGATTAAACACGTTCTCCACGGATACTGGAGCAACAAAGATGGGCGTGGAACACGGCGCAAGTGAGGAGTTGCTTCAACCCTCGTAAATTCAATAGCTGCCGCGGTGTTCATAGCCCGTATTCGCTGGATGGGTTGAATAACATGCTGTAACGGAGGCATTGCTTTTACAGAGATATGGATCAGCTGCACTCTATCTTCTGTTACCATCACAGCCTGGAACTTGGATCTCGCTGGACGATACTCCACCTCGTGACAGGATGTATGCTACGTGCTACGTACGTGCTCGAACGTGTAATTTTCTCGTCCAGCCAGAGCGAAAATTGAAATATCTGTCTCTTGCGGCACGGTTATGCGAAAATCGGTGGAGTGGATGCATGAATACTACTCCTCGCGATTGGTCGTAGAGAATCAGATATTGGAAAGGATAATTGAGTGCATGTGTGCTGTGCTGCGTCTGGCGAACGAATAAACGGACGAAGGATAATTATACTCTTGAGCAATTGAGGAAATTCCGATTAGGGATGGGTAAACTCATCCGCAGAAAATCAATTCAATATTGCCGAGGGGCATGCGCAAATAAAATTATACATAACACATCCACCGTTCGTTCCTTGTCTCCACGTTCTTTCATACTTTCTCTCCACCAACAATGTCTGTACCTCCTCAACTCTCCTCGCTGTCTGTTGGCCAGAGCAACAGCCAGCTGAGCGTCGAAACGATGTTCCAAAGCATCATGGCTATGATGCAGCAATCGGTATGCAGGTTTAGCTGTGACAATTATTGAACATGCTTTCTGAAAGACTGTTCATAGCAAATGGACATCGCCGACCTCAAACATGAGTGCTCAGAGCTCAGGCAGGCCAATGCCAGCCTGGAGAGACAGTTACGAGACAACAACCAGGTACTTTGTTCTTCTTTCGATACCGCGCCCAAGCGTTGAATGTATTTCAGGGTAACAATGGCTACTACCGCACCAGCACACCCGGTTTCATGACTCCTGCAGTTCCTTCGAGCCCTCAAATGCGAGCAAAGTCGCCTTTCCTGAGTCCTACAGTTCCCAACTCACTCCCAACGCTCTCCGCTCCCGTTCATCATCCATCCCCTCTCGGTGACAATGCGATCTCAAACACGAGCTACTTCAGTACAGCCCGTGACATTCCTGGTTTCTATGTCGTAATTCCTGCCGGTGGTGCAGGTACACGTTTATGGCCTCTCTCGCGTGAAGGCCATCCAAAATTCCTTCTCGACCTTACCCTCAAAGGTCGTTCCCTGATCCAGGCTACGTGGGATCGTCTCCTTCCCTTGACCTCTGCCGGTCGTACCACGATTGTCGCCGGACCCAGCCACGTATCTTCCATCCGCGAGCAACTCCCTGATTTGCTTTCTGAAAACCTCTTTTGTGAACCTACCGCCAAAGACTCAATGGCCGCTATCGGTCTAGCGGCCGCCATTCTGGCCTACCGCGATCCTGATGCTGTCATCGGTTCGTTCGCCGCTGACCATATGATTTCTGGCGACGATGCGTTCTTAGCCGCTGTCGCAGAGGCCGTTGAGGTCGCGCGAAACGATTACCTCGTTACTATTGGGATCGCACCATCCCATCCATCAACTGGTTTCGGTTACATCAGACTTGGAGAGCCCATCAATATCAAGAACGCTCCAAACGCTCGGCTTGTATCGAGTTTCAAAGAGAAACCTGATGCCCGAACGGCCGCTGCATACATCGCGACTGGTAAATACCGTTGGAACGCGGGTATGTTCGTGATGAAAGCCGAGACTCTTCTCAAATTCCTCGAGGAGTACAAGCCGGAGATGAGTGAGGGGTTAAGGAAGATTGGTGCTGTATGGGACAATGAAAAGGAGAGAAACGCGATTTTGGAAAAGATTTGGCCAGAGTTGGAGAAGATCCCTATTGACAATGCTGTTGCTGAACCGGCTGCGGAAGTAGGAAGGGTTGCTGTCGTACCTGCAACATTCGGTGAGCCTATTCCGTGAAACGTGCATGCCTTGCGATCCTCTGACAGTGTTGGAATCAAGGTTGGGATGATGTCGGTGACTTTTCTTCCCTTTCAGACTTATTGCCCGCAGAGGCAAATCAGCCCCGTGTTTTGGGAGATCCCTCACTTGGTGAGTCGTTATCGAATAGCATATCAAGTCTTTGTCTCTAACATCTACTCTCTACAGTTCTCACTGATCAAGTTGCTGGGGGTATCGTTGTACCCGGTTCTGGTCGTTTGATATCTTGCCTCGGTGTAGACGATCTTGTCATCGTCGACATGCCGGATTGTCTGCTGGTCACTACCCGTGCACGATCGCAAGAGGTCAAACGAATCGTTAAAAAGGCTAAAGATCACGGTTGGAAGAAGCTTCTCTGATCCATCTCCTCCTGGTTGCTGTTCACATAATGGACTTTCAGTAAAAACTTTCATTTCATCGTCTGTTCTTGGTTCACATTTTCTCTTTCATCTTCCGAACTCGGGTATCCTAGGGTCGTTATAACTCGCTTTCTCATCTCCATCGCTATTTTTCTCGTGGTCGGTTTGGGAGTTCAGAACACATCAATACCTTGTATGATCTTAATACCTCGAGGAGACTGCAGTAGTTACTCTAACACGATAATCATACCAATTAACTTGAAACTGACAGTTCTTTGAGATCCCCATTCGAGCATGCTCGAGCGTAAGTCGAATTGAGAGACTCGTCAGTGTCGTCACTCCGAGCTACTCCGAGGGTCTGCAAAGTTTGTACTTGTTTATACTATTTAAATAAGCTTCTGAGTGCGCCTCCTTTTCTTTCTCCATATTATCTGAGTTACCTTCAAACAGTCTGTTCAGTCAAGACCTTCTTTCTACCAGCTCCTCTGCTTCTTCAACGAGTAGTAAGTACGCCACTGTCTCTAGATTTGTTGCAAATTGTTCATTTTTTAGTGTCATCTGAATCAGACCCTCTTTGAACTTCAGTGATGCATAAGGAGCGATGAGACTAGCTAGTAGCGTGAACGAGAGGTTTGTCTGAGTGATTTACACGACGGTATATAATATATATATATTTGTTTCATGTCAATGCTATGGTGCGATTGGGTAGGAGGGCAGGATGCCCTCGGGTCCCAACTGAGTATTCTCTGAGAACGCGGTCAGCTGCGATAGGGTGGGAGGGCCCTATCGCTGTCTGACTCACCCAGTTCGGACTGCAGTTGTTGGTTAGTTGGTTGGACATTCAGTCTGCGACGGTAGTACGAACTGTATAATAAAAATTTTTGGCACTGCAGACAGCGAGTTTGACTGCTGCAAAGGGGTGGGTGGGTGTGGCCGAAAGTTTTGAGCTGCCCTAAGAATAAGTCTCAGGAGTTGGTGATGCGGTACTGGAAGAGAACGACAGCACCGCATCACATGTCCAGTTCGAAGACTATAGTTTGCTGACTGTGTCATCAAACCGGCATCTTTGAACTTCAGTGATGCATAAGGAGCGATGAGACTAGCTAGTAGCGTGAACGAGAGGTTTGTCTGAGTGATTTACACGACGGTATATAATATATATATATTTGTTTCATGTCAATGCTATGGTGCGATTGGGTAGGAGGGCAGGATGCCCTCGGGTCCCAACTGAGTATTCTCTGAGAACGCGGTCAGCTGCGATACCCAACTGGAAGGAGTGCGCGACGCATCCAGCGACCGCGGATCCCCAAATAGGTAGGAGGGCACTTACATCGGACAGGCGGCATTGTATAATGAATAAAAGCTTGATGTAATTCTGGTTGCAAATATGGTGCCATGATTTCAGCATGTTTGCGCAAGTATAGCAAGAAGGCGTCACTCTGCCATCTTCCGATGACTCGGATAGCATCAAATGGAACTCCCCTGAGTAAATATTCGAGTGTCGCTCCAATCCGAATTCCGTGTCCTTGAAGGAGTGGCAAGTTTTGGTTGCGTGCTGCTTTGTGTATTCGTTGGATGAAGGCCGACTTTGTTAAGGCCCTGCGTCCTTGACGCCGACCGATTGTCTGTCCATAAGCAAACAAGTGCTCTGTTGGCTCTGGCTTGTTGACCTCCAGATGGTTACGCAGCCACCAATCAGGGTCTGTTTGGCCTAACTGCTTGGAGAAGTATAAATCCTCGCCCTCTACTGGACTGCTCTTGGTGCGAGGAACGTGTATCACTGTCGTTTGGAAACCATTGCGATCTGTAGCTGCCCGGATTTGTGTAGGAGTTACAAATCTATCAGGTGTGAAATCCTTGAGGGTTGGTACTGTGAGCTCACCAACTCTGGCCGCACAGTAGAAGCTAGTGGTGAGGCAGCCTCCACAGGCAGCATCGAGCTGGTTACTGGGTTCGAGATCATCAAGAATCTTGGTAATATATTCAACTGTGAAAGGTTGTCGTTTCTTGCGCTTTGATCTATCTGGTTGTAACCGCTCGGCACCTCGTGTGATGGTGTCTAGAGTTGGCTTATCGATATTCCACTCGATGCCATGCATGATATGCCAAGCTCGTACCCCGTGTAGATAATTCTTAATGGATGTGCCAGCGTAGTTCCCTGCCATAGTTGCAATCCAAGATTGCAGCAAATCTACGCTGCATGGAGCACGTTGACTTTCCTCTATGCCGCGAGAATCACAGAACACATGGAATGCTAGAAGACCGGCCGCGTATGTTTCTAACGTACTTTCTGCAAAGGCTGCTGTTAGTACTCTCTCGATTCTATCCCCGAATTCCCTGGGTAGTGCCAATTCGTGACCTGCACTGTCTCGTAACACGCTGTTGCGCGGTTTTTCCGCGCAGGCGTGCAATGATCAAAAAGATCAACTTAGACCGTTGCATAGTATCAGTAAGGACTGTAGTGAGCCCGAACTAGCAGTCAAACTTGTATCAGTATAAGCTAGGATACAGATCCTTTGGCGGGATCAGCCATGAATATTCACTTAGAGCTATTGCTCGCACCCTTGGTCGGGGATCCTTCAAGAATGCGGACTACTGGTACGAGCACACCAAGGGAATATCGACTTAGTATCAAGATCTGCCGGATCGGCACAACTGAGTTTGGTACTTGGCTGTGATGACGGAAATTTCACTTGATCTAGCAGATCAGACACGACGAGAGCCTATCCGGACGAGTTACCACACGGAAACCCTACGCAAAGTAGCGGAAACCGTCGGAAACATGATGATCTAGTATTTCCGTGGCAGTACGGGTGAAACCCGCTGCGGAAACACGCATATGTTCAAATTCTAAACTGGGATATAGCGTATGCTATGTACAGCTTTGACCAGCACTCACGGAAACGCGCGGAAACCTACGGAAAACACTTCTGAAGCATTTATCTTCGTTGTCCGCTCCAGAACACCAGGCTATAGGCATACCGTTCGAAAGCTACGGACGAGACCTACCTGATCCGCGAGATCAACCACTGTTACGAGTCTATTCATTAATTTGGGGCGACCACTACTATTCCGCGGAAGCAAATTCGTCGGAAACACTTGAGCAACACAGGCAGGAGCCACTCTGACGAGTTAGGCACCCTAGCATGTGGAGGCCGCACAGACCATGGTCGGAACTTGCTTGGTCTTCTAGATCTGGCGAAAGTACGACGAAATACGGACAAGTTTCATCTTTTTATCGGTTTTCTTTACTATTTCCTTGCGTGTTTGTATCGTTTCAGTCATACTTTACTATTTAAGTGTATATTATCGGACTCCGTCCGTAGAAATAGCTAGATCTACTAGATCAAGGACAAATACGGGTATTGGACTTTTCGTAGCGTACTTAAAGACCTGTATCCGCACAAATGAAATAAGTTTCGCGCCCAGATCTCTCTGAACTGGTAATCCTTTTCATCCATACGTGGGAGTAAAGGCTTCTAAGCCGTACCGGACCTTGCAGATTAAGTGTGTTACTTCATCGCGATAAGCCCGACTTTTGAGTGGTTTGACTTGGTGTCTGTCACTTGCTAGTTGAAGGTAGACTCCGTTCCGGAGATACAGAGGACTTGGTCTCAGGTTGTGCCGAGTGAACGTGCAGGGTTTTGGTGGCTCTGTTCAAGTTGACACGTAGTGATTGGTGATCTGCGTGATCTTCGAGGTTTTACTGAGAATAGTGATCAGTACTGCTTCACCCGGGAGCGGAATCGATTGGTCTACCATAACGTCTGGTACCCCGTTGCTTTCCGAGCCTAAAAACCCTTATCCGAGTGGAAGCCACTCAAAACAAACCCCTTAGTCCAGATCTTACGACTGGTATATCCGTGTCACTTCGTTCTGCTGACCAGTATTGCTGATCTAAAAGATCTTACAAGACTGCGTTCGACTTGAGATATAAGATAGTGCGGAATCTCTGACAACGCCCCACACCTCGCTATAAATACAATTGATTGACGAATCCGTGAAGTCGTACCCTGTGTTCGTGCTAAGTGACCTGTCATAAGGCATTATACTAAGAACCGACTTTATACCTCGTTATCTGGAGCCCACCGCGAGGGGTGGAATCTATATTTTGGTCGAACTCGAGAGATCTTCTTGATTTCTCAAAACTACTGCCTTTGATCGAATTTATTTGATCATTAAAAATAGCTCCAAGAGCTACTCGGACTTCGAAGAACGCGGGCTCAGCAGATTTCTTTGATCCAGCGATACAAGCTTCAGATCAGCGAAAGCGCGCAACAAAGAAACCCTCTGTACCTGTTTACGATCCGAGAAACCTCGGAAGAGCGAGTACAAGCAATCCAGATAACGGGAGAGCTGCTAGACCATCTTCGGAACAACCAGTAACGAAGAAATCTAACGTAGTGCCAGGAAACGGTAGACAAAAGGCAGCTACTGTTGGACCAGATCCGCAATCTAGTTCAGATCCTACATTACAACCCGAACCATTTGATTTGATACGACTGTTTTTACCCAACAATATGTCCGAAGTACATAACGGAAATGATCAGGGAGCCGCGGGAGCGAATGCTAACGCACCAGCAAACCCGGCTGCCCAACAAAAACGACCGGAGGATCAACTAGACATCATAAGGATGCTTGGTCCTCCTGAACTGACTCCTGCGGAACAAGCAGAGTATAACAATACCAAGTTTCCGCTTACACACAAAACTGCTATGATCCTGGACTTGGCCAATCCGAGCATGATCCCCGAGTGGGTGAGGTTCTGTTTGAACACGTTCCAGGCTACGGAAGTTACCTCCGAGAAGGTGAAGATGCAAAAGATCTTTTCTTGGATGACCCTTCAGACCAAGCAGGCTCTCGAGCATCTTCCCGGCGCGCAGGAGGGAAGGGAAGACGCGGACTGTTTTCTGCGTTCCTTGTGTGAAAGATTCCCGGCATCTCTAGGGAGACCAATGGGTTCGAAGAATACGCTCTTGCAGATCGTACAGAACTATGCTCCTTTGGGTGTCCGGGACGGAGATAGGCTGCTCGGATATTGCTTGTTGATGGAGGTAGAAGCCAATAAACTGTTGAAACCGCCTCCGGCGATAGGAAACACGGAATTGGTGTCCCTTTTCCTGTCAGCATTCGATGACGAGTTACGGAAAGCTGTGAATCGTAAGGTTCAACAGCAGGTACCTGCTTTCCGCGTAGAGAAACGTCGGGTCGATGATCCATATCTGTTTGTAGAGTACAAGGAAGCAGCAGAGGCCGTAGCAAGGCACCCACCCTTGGAATCGTTGTACCGGACGGTTACAAGTCGGGATGGTGTGGTCTTCAATGCGGAAACCCACTCGAGAGGAGGCGTATACGTTCCGATTGGTGGTCCTCCGGTGATCAAAGAAGAAGTACCGGATCTCTCGCATTTCTTCCGGTCTCCAGCTAAGCCCGTTGAAGTGAAACGTGAGGCTTCCGAGGAAACGGAAAGAGCACTAGCTGCGAATAGGGACCAGTACAGTGTGTTGGTCAAAGATTTGGGAGCACTTAAGGCTACCTACAAAGAGGAACTTGAGACGTTGGCTCAAATGCTGGCTAACATCAAGACCGGAAATGTACAACCTGCGCAACGGGTGCAGCCCCATACTGTCGCTTCTGGTAGTGGTAATCCCGGAAACAGTGGGCCTCCCCGCGGAATCATTAACACGAATCCGAATAATGCACAAGGTCAAAGGTCTGAGATGTTGTGTTTCCTTTGTCGGGAACCGAACCACATGATGCAAAGTTGTCCAATGTTCTTGGAACTCTTAGGGAAAGGTTGGATTATGCGTGATCCGCAAGATCCAAAGCGTCTTAAGTTGAAGGATGGGTCTCCGCTACCGAACAACTTCGGAAGTGAGAGTAGATACCAAAAGATCATGAAGTATGGTCAGGCCAAAGGATGGCCCGAGGTTTCGACGATGATGAACGAGATGATCCCGGACAATGAGGATTACTCGGAACAGTTGGCCGGATCCCCAGCTTGGATGGTCATTGCCAATCTGGCGGAGATGGTGCAAGGGAGATCTAGCAATGGTGTGGCTACGGTGTACACGAACGAGTCGGGAAACTGAGGAATCCAATGATTGAGTTGACCTCTGGGCCAAGGACACGGTCTCAGCAACAGGCAACAACTCATGAGGGTGCCCCAAAGCCTAACTCACCAAAAGCAATACCTGCCGTCAAGAATAAACGCTTTGACGGGGTGCATATACCCATAGATCGAAATAACCCTAGTAAAAACAAAACATTCGAAAAACCGAAGTCCAATCCGGACAATTCTACGCCTAATCATGACCGATCTGCTGGATCAGACCCCGATTCTTCTCAATCATTGAGGGAAGCTGCTTTGGAAAGGATACAGTCAGTGACCATTGACGATTTAACGGATGAGAGTGCGTTAGGTTCGGAACGTGAGCCTGATCAGACAGATCAACGGAAATCGAAGCAAGTACGATTCCGCGATCCGTCACCTCCTCGTACGGAAAATCCGAGAAGACCATTTGATGATGTTCAGCCCAGAGAAGTTACACCTCACCCTCGAAATCAACCAAAGCCGGAAAAGATGCCTGAATCTAAGGGATCTTCGAAGGCACCAAAATACAGGCTGCAGAATGAACTGTTCACGCCTGGTCTAGAGGAAGAGCTTGCTGACCGGATAGTGCGAAAGACGATTGAATTGACTTCTTCCGAAGCTTTACAGCTTTCGGGGAAGATCAGGCAGATCGTAGCACGAAAGATACGGAACAAGCGAGTACTTCCGCAAGATCGAAAGAAAATGCTGCTGAACTTGGCTGATCAACAAGATCTAGCTACGGAAACACTTTCAAATGATGATTCCGAAGACGAACAAGTCATTTCCGTGGATGATCTAGCATTACCCGAAGCTTGGGCTTTTGAAAGATTATCTGAGGATCGGGATGGGATGAAAGCAGGAGCGTTTGTTCAAGTAGATCCAGTAGAATCATTCTTAAGTGATGTCGACGAGAATGATGAACGACGAGATATGACCATAGTTGCTACCATCGGCAATGGTCTCCGTGCAGTGTGGCCTGTTGTGAATGATCGGGAAGATCTCGAAGTAGAGAACCTCCTGGACTCAGGATCACAGATAGTCGCAATCGATATGAGCGTGGCGTTAGGCTTAGGTCTAGGTTGGGATCCCGGAATCACCATACAGATGCAAAATGTACATGGCGGGATCGCGCGGACCAAAGGTTTAGCCCGAAATGTGCCCTTTCGATTTGGACCAGTCACAGTGTATTTGCAGTTACATGTTCAAGAAAAGGCTCCCTTCGAAATACTGTTGGGACGGCCGTTTGATGTGTTAACTGAGAGTGTCATTCAGACATTTGGATCGGGTGATCAGGAACTTACGATTACGGATCCGAATACTGGAAAACGGTATACCATGGGTACATATCCGAAAGGACATGGACCGAGAGCACCAAGAAAAGTGGTGGAACGAAAAGTATCACAGCCAACTCAACAGTTGCAACCCGAATCAAGACGGGAAGACACTCACGAGGAGGCAGAGAAAGTTCCGCAACCAAATTTTTGAATAACCTCTGGGATCTGAGTAGCGACCAGGGAGAGGTAGAAATCGCTCTTAGTGGGTACTGGGATGCTCAAGCGGAGGAAGTGGTTATAGAGTCGAATCAGGTGAAACGAGGTACCTTCTCCGATGAAGAATTAGCGGACGTGTATGTACAATGCTGTCTGCCAACGATCGAGAAGTCGCACCCCGGAATTGCCGAAACCATATCACTATACCTGAACAAAGGTGTAGATCATCAACAAAATCGTGTGATCAACCCATGGAAGGAAGGATTTAGAGCTGATCCGACCGTTGAGGACCTGAAGGAGACCTTTTACCAGTCTATGACAAAGGACGTTAGGTGGAAAGACTTACACGGGTTAACTCGTCCATATGATAACACGGAAGATCTAACAGATCTAACAGATCAAGTAGATCAAGCAAAAGATGCGGAATTGTCTTCAATGACCCAAGATTTGGAGGCTGCGATGCATCGTGTTAAGCTCTGGGAACTCAAGAACGAGACGATTGACCAGCATATATGCGCATATAATGATGTGTTTTTGCCAGATCAGCCAGTTTCGGTCTTCGGTTCTCGAAAATATAAGCCTGTAGCGGTGAAAGTTCGCCCTGTCAAGGCTGATTTACCGGAAGAATTCCGTGTGCGGAGACACATTTACGGGGATCCTTTGGCTGATCTACCAGATCTACCAACTCATCCTCCGGAATTCACGCCGGGTATTCGGTATACGCAAGAACGGAAAGAGATCATCGAGAAAAACCATGCGGAAGGTTTCCTTACGGACGAGGAAATGAAGCTAGTTCATCATATGATGAAGTTGCAGGAAATGGGTTTTGCTTGGGAAGCTTCCGAGGGCGGAACATTCAGAGAGGACTTCTTTCCTCCCGTGAAAATTCCGGTCATACCTCATGAGCCCTGGGTCGAACGAAATATTCCAATTCCTCCCGGAATCTTCGAAAGGGTTTGTAAGATCATCAAGGATAAGATTGATGCTGGAGTTTATGAACCATCTTGCTCGAGTTATCGTTCAAAATGGTTTTGTGTGGTCAAGAAGGATGGAACGAGTCTTCGTTTAGTACATAGTTTGGAACCCTTGAACAAGGTGACCATTCAACACTCCGGGATTCCTCCTGCTACCGCGGATATTGCTCGTCATTTTGCGGGTCGTGCCTGTGGTGGTTTGTTGGATATCTATGTGGGTTATGATGAACGACCACTCGATGTTAGTTCGCGAGATCTGACGACATTCCAAACTCCGTACGGACCACACCGTCTCGTAAAGTTGCCTATGGGTTGGACGAACTCTGTTCCGATATTCCATGACGATGTAACTTACATGATGCGAGATGAAATTCCGGAATATACTATTCCTTACGTCGATGATGTTCCTATCAGAGGCCCCGGGACTCGTTATGAATTACCGGGTGGCGGATACGAAACTATCCCTGAAAATCCTTTGATCAGACGATTTGTCTGGGAGCATCTCCAAAATGTGAACCGAATTATTCAGCGGATGCGGTATTGCGGCGGAACCTTCTCGGGACCTAAAGCATTCCTGTGTTGCGCTGAAACTATAGTGGTTGGACACCGTTGCACGTACGAAGGACAGAAACCGGAAGATAGAATCGCAACTACGGTTCTAACCTGGCCTCCGTGCTCTTCCAAGACACAGGTCCGAGCCTTTCTGGGAACTGTTGGTCAGCTCCGGATGTTCATTCACAATTACGCTAAGAAAGCCTCACCTTTGACCAAATTAACGGCGAATATTCCGTTTGAGTGGAAGGATGAGCATGTCATAGCCATGGACCTGTTGAAAGACGGAGTCCGTAATGCACCAGCCTTAAGAGTCATAGTATATGACTGGGAAACACACTTAGCAGTGGATAGTTCTTACATGGGTACGGGATTTTACATCTATCAGATTGATCCTGTAGATCAGACGAAGATTTACTATAATTACTTCGGATCCATCCCGTATAATGAACGTGAAGCTCGGTTTTCTCAATCTAAGCGTGAACTCTATGGTCTGAAGGTTGCTCTCCGAGCAACACACTATCTTCTTTATGGATGTCGGAAACTCACGGTGGAAACGGATGCTAGCTATATTCAAGGAATGCTTGAAAATCCGAGTAGTGGTCCAAACGCTACGATCAACCGTTGGATCGAAGATATCCGTAAATTCCATTTCGATTTGATTCATGTCAAAGGAGCAACCTTTGGACCTGATGGTTTGTCTCGAAGACCTCCGGGAGGTTGGACTACCCCTCGTCGGGAAACCGAAGAGGATCTAGCAGAAGATGCAGATGACTCCAACAACGTTAGGTTCTTCAAAGCGGACGAAGCGGATGATCCATTGCCCTTTGAATCATTCAAAGATCATATAGATCCCCGGACAGGATACTTTTGCGAGACCATTGAAGATGAGTTTGCGGAAGATCTTCAAGTGGCCCGGGAGGAAGAGATCCAGCATGCATTCCTCAAAGAACGTTTAGAGGCCTCGGGAATGCCTTTGACCTCTCAGTTTCTGCAGTATACTGCGATCCCCGACAATGCTACGTGGGGACCTGATCACAAATATCCGATATCCCATAGATCGGATGGCGGAAATCGTCTAGATCAGCAGTTACCGGAAATCCGAGCATGGCTTAAGGACCCGAATGCTGAGCAATTCGCGAAGTTGGACAAGAGACAACGAGCGGAAATGGACCGGAAAACACTGTCCTTTTCAATAGACTCGGAAGGTCGACTGTTCCATCGGAAACCATCCACAGATCAACTGCGTTTAGTGGTTGAACCGGAAAAACGAATGTATCTATTGCACAGTGCTCATGATGCCTTAGGACACAAGGGTACATATGCTACGAAAGACTTCTTAGAAAAGAGGTTTTGGTGGCCTGATCTGGAGAAAGACGTGGAGTGGTATGTGAAAACATGTCAAGCCTGCCAAGATCGACTTAGGTCTTTGGTACGGATCCCTCCAACGGTGACCTTCACGCCATCCTTGTTCCAAAAGATACATATCGATACGATGGTTATGTCTCCGGCCAGTAATGGTTGTAGATATATCGTCCACGGACGGGATTCGTTGTCGAGTTGGTCGGAAGCTAGGGCACTGAGAATTGAAAACGCGAGATCACTCGCGGAATGGTTCTTTGAAGACATCATATGTAGATGGGGATGTCCGGAAATCGTGGTCTCGGACAATGCACCACAGATGAAGCTTATGTTGCGATGGCTCGAACAGAAATACGGGATCCGCGGAATACAGATATCGCCTTACAATTCACAAGCTAACGGAAAGATTGAACGTGCTCACTTTGATCTGAGGCAAGCACTTGCGAAAGCGTGTGCGGGAGATCTGTCAAAATGGTACTACTTCTTGAAACCGATACTTTGGGCTGATCGTATTACTGCACGGAGAGGTTTAGGCTGTTCACCATACTTCGTAGCTACCGGTACGGAACCTCTGCTACCTTTCGATATTGTTGAATCTACATATTTGGTCAATCCACCAAATCGAATACTATCACGGGAAGAGTTACTGGGCTTCCGGGCTCAGGCTCTTTCCAAACATCGTTCCTTCGTCGAGAACATGAAAGCACGGATCGATGAGAACAAACGTCGAGAAGCGAGAGTTTTCGAGGAAAAGTACAAGTACACCATTAAGGACTGGGATTTCAAGCCGGGTACCTTAGTACAAGTACGGAACACCGCTATCGAGAAGAATTTGGATCGGAAAATGTACCTTCGATATCGTGGACCTATGGTTGTCATCAGGAGGACCCGAGGAGGCGCATATATCATTGCGGAAATGGATGGCACTGTACTTAAAGACAAAGTGGGTGCTTTCCGTGTGATCCCGCATCATGCTCGTTACGAACCGATCGAACTGCCGGAAAACATACATGATCTGATAGATCTGTCGCCTGAGCAGTTAGAATCTATGGTACAGGATGAGGAAGACGAACCTGAGGAAGTGGAGGACTTTATTTTCAGTACTGTCCCTCGAATAAACATTTCCGGTGATGATCAGTCAAATTCCGTTGAACCACCATTGGTTCCGCCTGTTGAACCGCTTGGTCCGGAGGATCTGAAGGCTGCTGAGTCCGAAGATCAAGAGGAAGAGGCGAATCCGTCTCTACCGAATGGTCCGCGACGAAGTGGTCGACGGAAGTCTTTCTAAACATGCCTGATCTAACAGATCACTTAGTTTGGGGGAGCTTCCGCGATGCTTCAACTTATTCTATCTCAATAATCACTCGAGGGATTTAGTTGCCACTGGATTACCTCAAAAACTACCAATAATACTTGACTTGACAAAAGTACAGGTATAAAAATAGGCGACAGGGCAGAATGAACGATGATCTAGATGGTCAGCCTCGATAAGCACTTGCTTAAGGTGCGGAGCGTGGCCCTTGCATTGCGGGATCCTCTAAGTCTGTCTGCGCAATTTTAATTACGGGTGGCAGCGACGGTGGTGCGGAAAACACGTACACCTCTTCAACGTCGGCAGGAGTCATGGTGGTGTCCTCGTCTTTGGGCAGAGGTTCACCAGCCTTCCGAGCAGCCCTGGCGTTGTCGATGATCCGTTGACTAGCCTCCCCACGGTGTGCATAGAAACGAGCTTTCATAACACAGTCGAAGAGTTGGGTCGTATGGAAGTTGATGAAGGCATTGTACTGCTCTTCGGTGTACGATTCAACCTCCGGGTTGTGGGCGAGTCCGATGTTGTGAAGAAGTTGCACGAGATCTCGATGATCTGTATCGTCGGGGGTACCTGTAACAATAATCAGTAACACGAAGATTTGCGGAAGGACTCCGGACTATGCAAAGCGAAAATATCTAACGGAAACTGCGTGATCTAGCAGATCAACGAGTTTCCGTAGAAGTCCGTACGAAAAAGCGGAAAATGGAAGTGGTACTCACTGGTATCCGCGAGTTCCAACGAATACTTCACCCTCTTAATCAGATCTTCACCAACAGCACGAGGCTGGGAGATCGCGGTTACAGCATGCACAGTACTGTGTGCTTGAGGAGACAGAGCCCGCGCAGTCTCATTACCGTCCGCGGGACCAACATCGCGTTCGGAACGTTTGCGCTTGCTCTTGGTCTTGGAAGACTTCGGAGTGTCATCGTCGTCGTCGACGGTGTCGCGCTTTTTGGTTTTGGTCTTAGCCTTCGCAGGAGTAGAATCCTCGACTTCGTCAGCCATCTATGGCACGGGTTAGTCATAAATTTGTCTGATCTACAAGACCAGCCACGTACAGAGACATCCTGATCTGCCAGAGCAGCCGGTTCGTCGTCAGGGATTTCTTCTTGCTTTTGGAACGAGTAGAGGGCCTGGTAGGAGGAGGAGGAGTCGCTTCCGCGGTCTTCTTCCCCTTCTCGCCTTTTTCACGTTCCTCCTTGGCGTGCTTGATCCTTTCGTCCATACCAATGATATGATCGATGACGAGTTCAGCACGACGAGGCTGGATAAACCGTTAGCAGCTGATCTAACAGATCAAGGTACCATACTTACCGGAGAGTCATACCGCGGAACAGGCACACCCATACGCAGTGATTCTTGCATTTCAAAGCGTTGCTCGCGTGGACTACGGAAGTGGCCTCGCATGGGAAGTCCGCGGCCTCGTAAATGGTTAGCAAGTGCGCCTCGAGGACCTTTTGGAGGAGAAGGCCCATGTTCTGCAAGATCAGCATCCTGGAACCTTTAGTCAATAAACGAATCTTCGAAAATAGTTGCGGAAACGCACCACCTCTGCCATGAACTTGGCATCAGCATCGGAAACTGCTGGATCTGCTGGATCAGTCGCAACTTCCTTGCCTTTCGACTTGGATTTCGACGGTCCTTCAGGATCAGCAGGTGGAACACTAGGTCCGCGAGTACTGACAGCAGGGGAACCCTGTCTGCCTTGGTCCTCACGGAGCTTTTTGCGACGAAGGTCGTTCAGCTGAATGTAGAAACTGACGATCTCGGCATTCTTCCCTCCCTCTTCGGAGAGTTTGGGAAACTGCTTAGGGATCTCGTCACGGATAGTGCGGTACGCATTCACGGCGGAAAGTAATTCCTCCGCGAGATTGTCGTACGCCCGCAGATATTCCTTGTTCATACACGCAGCGTCGCGGGACACTCGAATGAGCTAGCGGAAATTGGTTAGTTTTGCTGGATCTAGCAGATCAAACGATTTCCGTACCAGATGAGTGTACGCGCAACGAACATCGTTCAAAAAGATCGTTTTGTTGGACGTGGTGAACTCGACCTTGTCCTTGCTAGAACTATACTTGGCACCTTGCCAGGCCAGGCTTTTGTCATCGCTGACACGAGCAGCCCAGTACTCCGCGTCGACACACCAGTTGGCAAAGTCAGCTTCAAGCGAGATTGGGAGATTGTGGTACTCGAAGTTGGGAGCCATTTTTTTTCGTTGAGTTGGGAGTCGGATATCTTAGATCAAGGGCTTTTATACCTTTTTCCGAAGCTTCGGGTCAGCAGGGGACTGCTGAGCTTTAGTTTGGGGGAGGGGACACACGGTGTTTCAAGAATTTTCGAGGGGACACACGGTGTTTCAAGAATTTTCGAAAATTTCGGAAAATTTCATGAAAATTTTACGAGATCTGGAAGACCTGTGTTCATTGACAGCTCAAGCATGCGTACAACGCAAAGACTCAGATCTAAAACCGACGCAGCTTGCAATTTGTATAGCCCAATGGATTTAACATGCCATATGAGGCTGCAACCACCAACTTGATAACCGAAGAATCAACATTGATGGGCTTGATCTAGCAGATCAAAATGATCTAGCTGATCAGACTGAAAATTGTGCTTCAGGAATGACAAGAGTAAGGCAAAAGCGTTAGAAATGTCAAAGAACAAACACTTAGAAGAACAACATGGTAGCAATGAAGTTACTTATAAGTGCTCTTCAGGTGTTGGTTAAGGGCAAGAGCCCTAAAAGCTTAAAGACATCTTAAAGAATATCTCAAGTATCTTGAAAATTAACTTGGGAAGTCTTAAGGAGAGCTCAGACCAAGGAAGGACAAGAGAAAGCCCAACAGGGCATTGACATTCAAGATTGGTGCTAGCTACTGAGGACCAAAGAGGCAGAATCAGGGATACAAAACTAAAAAGCTGTGGTAGTCTGGCTCAGAAAAAACGATGTGCGAGTCCGATCACTACGATAAGCTATCAAAGAATGGTACCATATGCAGAAAAATGTCTAGTCCGCTTCCGCGTCTTCATCTTCGTCACCCTCGTACTCTGCAAGAAGGCTTCGGCCCGGGGTAGCTTGAGCTGGTTCCTCTTCGTTCTCCGATTCCTCATCTACCGCGGTGGCGGAGGGAGGTGGCGCCGAAGAGGTGGAAGGCGTCTGAAAGGCCCGACGCAAGGGGAAGTTGACAGGAACGGCGGCAGCGGGGCGATGCTTGGACTTCAGAACTGGCTGACGCACCGTGCCGACAACGGGTCCTGAAGACGCAGGTGTTTTGGACGGAGAAGGTTGGTTTTGAGGAGGAGGATTGGCAGGAGTCGGAGGTTCAGGATCGAGTTGACGAAGGAAGGCCTCAAGTTTTTCAATATCCGAGGGGCTCGAGAGGAATTTCGATACGTTGCAAGAGGTGTGCCAACCGAAGAGAGTAGATAACCAAGAAATGGTTTCGAAATCAACAGGGGTGTTGGGATTCTCCTCGGCCCAGTGGGAAAGCACGACGTTGGCATCAAAGCCCTGAGCACGCAAGTTTCGCATTTTCTCGGATAAATCCTGCCGGGCATCTGCGAACAAAGCCTCGAACGATGTTTGGAGGTGGATGTAGCGATCCAAGGCTTTCTCAAAGGCGTCAACAGCGTTGGCATATCCAACGGGGAAGCCTTGCACGGCCTGATGGATAGCGCGGAAACGGTCTTGGTGATCTTCGAGGCCAAGGCAGCTAGGGCACGTACGATGCGTGGCTTCGCAGTTGTTGCAAGAGCCATTGGATTTGCTACCCCCCTCGCAGACCAGTCCGCGACTCAAACAGGTCAGGCAGTTAGAGGTCGAATACATCGAGGTATGCGCAGGCAAGGTGCGAGAATTGAGCGTTCGTAGGTGACGAGAGGTGAGATAATTGTATCGACTGAGAGCTGGAAGGGAGAACGTAACCTCTGGAGTGGAAAGAAATGCTCCTAGCTCCTTCAGCTCATCGGCGATCAGGAACTTGGGAGGTCGAAGAAGTGGGGGTCGAGCCCCGCGTCGCACATTGGAAGATTGTAACAAGACAGAGGCGAAACCGGTGGTAATGGTGAAGTCGGGGTTGGGAAGCATCAGGGCCAGACCCGGGTCGCGAGTATCGTCGTCGTCGAAATAATCCGGTGGACCCTCTTGGATACGAAGGCGTTGAGAATCCGCAGGTTGTGTCGTCGGAACTACAGAAGTGGACGGCGAAACAGCGCGCGATTTCCCCAGGACTTTTTGAGACTTCTTCTTTTTCGCTGGAGGTCCCTCGGGTGCCTAAGAGAGAGAGTTAGGTTAATAAAAGCCAGGGAAAGACAAGGAATGACCTTACGATGGTGTCGTTGGTGGGCGAGAGCTGGCGCTCCCTTTTGGCAGGAATTTGTACGAAAGGTTGGGTGCTGGAAAGCTCAGTTTTGCTGGTACCGCCGCGCCCTCGAGCCTTGGCAGCTCTGGCAATGCTCTCGCGGATCTCTGGTGAAAGGTTAGCCAAAAGCGCAGGAGAATAGACGGAAGGAACGTACTAGGGATCTCCAGCTCAATAGGCTCGGAGTCCTCAGCGGCGTGAGGGTCTGGAGTGTCGGCTTCGTAATCATCATCGTCAAGTTCAATATCCGAATATGCAGCAGGAGGAGGTCGACGCTTTTTAGGAGAGGGCTGTGTCCGTCCAGCGGAATGGTCGGAATCCGAATCATCAGCGGGGGTCAGACTTCTAGGTAACGCGCGGATAAAACCTGACGGGTCAGGAAGGAGTGATACTTTGGAAAATGGATGTATAAGTTGTGAACCCGGCGGTCCTCTGTGACACACGGTGATGATAAGCTGCCCCTCCTTAGTGGAAGGATCCAAAGGTAGGGGAATGGCGAGGGAAGTAAGGGTCACAGAAACATCGGGAAAGGAAGACTAGAGATGAAGGCTGAAGGTTAGAAGAAGAGTGGGGCCGAAAACAATTAAGGGTTACCTTTATTTGACGGCGGCTCCGCTTGCTCATACCCCCGCCCGTACGTTCGTCTTCGTCGTACAAGTACTCCCGATACTCGGTCGTCGACAGGAGATTTTCGCAGTAGTCACAGAAGAGGGCCATGAAGAGGGCAGCAAAGAGAGGGCAATCCTGACCCCTATGCCAAAAAGATCGATAATGATCCTAAGCGGAAGAGATAAGGACTAGGGCTGGTCAGTAGAGAAAATAAACACGAACCAGGCAGGCGGTTATGCGATCCGACTCCAACATCTCCAACAACAGCTCACGGTTGCGAGTCTTGGAGGCATGCTTGTGCACTATATGTGACACGGCAACCTGCAGCGATGCGATGGCCTGATACAGCAAGTAGCCCTCGGAGCGTGTCGCAGGACCCTTCGAAAAGGAGTCCACGAGACGCACCAGGGAACGGGGATAGTAGGTGGAAGGAATTTGCTTGGAGGTATCAAGAAAAAGCGTCGTGCTGAGATCAGCGGTCTCGGGCGAAGAGTAACGAGGAAGGTCGAAGGCGGAGGAAAAGGAGTTGGGAAAACGTTTCCAGCTGTCTTGAAGCCGCTTGCTCTCTGAAAGAGTAGCCGGTAAGAAAAGGACCCCCTCCGTGGCCAACGTGCCGCCCGCTGGTCTCACATCCTTGTTGAATGAGAAGGAAGATAAAGGCGAGGCAGCAGTAGGGGAATCGGGAATGAGAGCGTCGGCAGGGAATAGATAGGACTTCTTTATCCTGGCAGGAGGCGCGTCCAGTTTCTTCTTAGACGAGGAGGCTTTGGAGGAAGAGGCCATCGTGTCGAGAGCGTGGACAACGGTGGGGAGAAGGAAGAAACGAACTTAGAAAATTTTCCAAGTCCGTTGAACCTTTGTCAGCACTTACTAATCCCAGGCCTAGGCATAGGGATAGTATGTAAAATGTTGAAAAGAAGTTGTTTCGAGGAAGTGTGTATGTGATGTGATAGAATTAGAAGCGTGATTTACGTCATGATATCACACTCGGAAATTAAGCGCCGATAACAAACCGAGGACTTAGCGTCGTCGACAAGAGGACAGCGGAGTTGTCGGTACGGGTGCCAAGATCAACGGATCAACTTGATCTGTTAGATCACCGGGTATAATCAAGTCAGAATGTTGCGGAAAAAGTGATTGATCTGTCGGATCAGCTACAGTACCACTCCATTCGAGGGATACGAGCCTACACTACCCATAGCGATGACCGGGGACGGTCAGATCTTTAGTTTGGGGGAGATGTTGCGCGGTTTTTCCGCGCAGGCGTGCAATGATCAAAAAGATCAACTTAGACCGTTGCATAGTATCAGTAAGGACTGTAGTGAGCCCGAACTAGCAGTCAAACTTGTATCAGTATAAGCTAGGATACAGATCCTTTGGCGGGATCAGCCATGAATATTCACTTAGAGCTATTGCTCGCACCCTTGGTCGGGGATCCTTCAAGAATGCGGACTACTGGTACGAGCACACCAAGGGAATATCGACTTAGTATCAAGATCTGCCGGATCGGCACAACTGAGTTTGGTACTTGGCTGTGATGACGGAAATTTCACTTGATCTAGCAGATCAGACACGACGAGAGCCTATCCGGACGAGTTACCACACGGAAACCCTACGCAAAGTAGCGGAAACCGTCGGAAACATGATGATCTAGTATTTCCGTGGCAGTACGGGTGAAACCCGCTGCGGAAACACGCATATGTTCAAATTCTAAACTGGGATATAGCGTATGCTATGTACAGCTTTGACCAGCACTCACGGAAACGCGCGGAAACCTACGGAAAACACTTCTGAAGCATTTATCTTCGTTGTCCGCTCCAGAACACCAGGCTATAGGCATACCGTTCGAAAGCTACGGACGAGACCTACCTGATCCGCGAGATCAACCACTGTTACGAGTCTATTCATTAATTTGGGGCGACCACTACTATTCCGCGGAAGCAAATTCGTCGGAAACACTTGAGCAACACAGGCAGGAGCCACTCTGACGAGTTAGGCACCCTAGCATGTGGAGGCCGCACAGACCATGGTCGGAACTTGCTTGGTCTTCTAGATCTGGCGAAAGTACGACGAAATACGGACAAGTTTCATCTTTTTATCGGTTTTCTTTACTATTTCCTTGCGTGTTTGTATCGTTTCAGTCATACTTTACTATTTAAGTGTATATTATCGGACTCCGTCCGTAGAAATAGCTAGATCTACTAGATCAAGGACAAATACGGGTATTGGACTTTTCGTAGCGTACTTAAAGACCTGTATCCGCACAAATGAAATAAGTTTCGCGCCCAGATCTCTCTGAACTGGTAATCCTTTTCATCCATACGTGGGAGTAAAGGCTTCTAAGCCGTACCGGACCTTGCAGATTAAGTGTGTTACTTCATCGCGATAAGCCCGACTTTTGAGTGGTTTGACTTGGTGTCTGTCACTTGCTAGTTGAAGGTAGACTCCGTTCCGGAGATACAGAGGACTTGGTCTCAGGTTGTGCCGAGTGAACGTGCAGGGTTTTGGTGGCTCTGTTCAAGTTGACACGTAGTGATTGGTGATCTGCGTGATCTTCGAGGTTTTACTGAGAATAGTGATCAGTACTGCTTCACCCGGGAGCGGAATCGATTGGTCTACCATAACGTCTGGTACCCCGTTGCTTTCCGAGCCTAAAAACCCTTATCCGAGTGGAAGCCACTCAAAACAAACCCCTTAGTCCAGATCTTACGACTGGTATATCCGTGTCACTTCGTTCTGCTGACCAGTATTGCTGATCTAAAAGATCTTACAAGACTGCGTTCGACTTGAGATATAAGATAGTGCGGAATCTCTGACAACGCCCCACACCTCGCTATAAATACAATTGATTGACGAATCCGTGAAGTCGTACCCTGTGTTCGTGCTAAGTGACCTGTCATAAGGCATTATACTAAGAACCGACTTTATACCTCGTTAACGCGCTCGTTTACGGGTTTCCACAGCGTTAGCCGGTCTCGCGCTGAGCAGTTTGGTCGTAATTGAGAAGGTGAAAGATTAGAATTGGGAGGATAATGACGATGCGGTGCAGGAGCGGTAGCTAAAACTATTGATGAATATGTTAAAGTATTACTAAGATGATGTATAACACTACCAGGCGTGCTGGAAAGCGGATAGCATTCTTCCCTCTTCTTCAAGTTGCCACTGACTATAGCTCTGTCTGCTCTCTCTTGGGGGTCGGGGTGCGGCATCAAGGTTTGTGCAATGATCTCTCTCAATGAGCTCTGCGGGTGAGAGTGGGTGGTCATAGTCGACGATGAGGGATTGGAGATCAACCGGGATTGCGATTCGTGGGAGGAGGTAGCGTTCGGGGCCCACGTGTCCCCGCGAGAAAGGGTCTGCTGGATTTTCGGCACTGGGGATGTAGCGGGTGTGTGCGTGGAACTCGAACTCTGTAGTGATCTTATGTATGCTTTTGAATATACTGTTCGTAGATCTATTTCTGCTCCTGCCTGACCACCAGCCCTCAACGACTCCGTCGTTGTCGCCCCAGAACTTGTAGTGCTGATGTTGTGTTGCTCTGCTGGCCACGATGATGATGAGGAAGAGGAAACCAACGGCTTCTGCCCAGCCAATGTCTCTTTCGTTGTGAGGGCCTCTCCAGCCTGGGAGGAGTCTGTACGCTCTCCAGTAACCGCGGATGTATAAACCGATGCCATAGCCGCTACTAGCATCTGAGTATGCTCCGACATCGACGAGGTTCGCTGGTCCAGGGATTGGAGAAGAGATGGGAGCGGACAACCTTTCGATCCACCAAATCATGTCCTCGTGCCAACCTCGAGGTGCGTGATGCTTCGTAAGCGGAGCTTTGTGGCTGAGTTCTGCTTCGAACTTCTCCAATTCAACTAGGTAGGCTCTTCCGATGGGAAGGATCAGGCTGACATGAAGGAGTTTTCCATATAGCTTTCGTACTTGTTCCGAGTCATGAGTCTGTGATTCTGACCATTTGCGGATCTCCTCAAGATATTTCTCTCTCTTGCTTGCCGGTACTGATACCCTCATAGACTCTAGATGCCACAGAAAACCAAAGTAGAGTGGCTCTACTCCGAATAGTATGTCTTTATCTAGAGCCCACCTGTAACCTAGAGGTAGAGTGATCTGATCAATATCATGGAAAGCATATGTGAAAGCGGCGTCCTCCGGCGAGCGTGGTGAAAGGCTAGAAAGATCTCGGATTGGGAAGGTAAAGTCATCGTCGAATTCTTCCTGTCGTCCGTTAGGTAGAGTGTTGCCTAGGTGGAATAGCCTGCCTCTAGAGTGATGTAGTCCTCCTGTCTGCTGTACTCTGCGACTTAACTCTGCCCTAAGTTTGTTATACTGCTCAAGATACTTTCTTAGAATCCTAAGCCACAGGTGATCATCGACCCACTTGGTCAATGGTCCTAGTCCACGACCTCTGCAGATCTCCATGCCACCATCTGCAAGGTGTCCAAAGGCGCCGCCAGAAGATGACAATCCAAACATGACTCGAGTGTCGATACAGAATTCGTCTTGGGTACCAGCACGGATCACTGCCCCTGGCAACTGGGACGGATGAATCGGTAACATTCTATATGCCTCCGAGATGTCTCTCACAGCTCCCTGCGATCCCGGCGGCAACGTCCAAATCAGCCTACATGTGTTTGCGAACGTGCCCCAATAGCAAGGATAAAGAGTCGAATCGATATGAGAATTAATGGATGATATGGGAGTAGGGATGTGACTTGATATGATTAGCGGTTTGTACGGGTATGATAGGTTCTGAAGCAATCTGAATTTGCCTGGTTTGCCTGTCTTGGGAAGCATGGAGATGGGAGATGTCTGAAAAGGGCCTATTTCGCTCTCAATCTCCTGACAAGAAAAAGGGCCGAGCCACCGCCCGAGATGAAGCTCGTTCTCCATGACTTGTGCAAAGGCGGCCTTGGAAATGGGGTCATGTAATTTATTGGATGGGGTGAAGGAATGCTGAATACTGGGGATGCCTATATGGAAGCCGAAACGGATGGAATGTACTAAAGTGGGGTATTTTCTCGTTAGACCGAGATCAGACAATGCCGACTCCCACACTTCAGCGTTGAGCGTGGTTTGGGTGTGGATTCTCAACCCCTTCAGGGCAGTTCTGAGCTCCATGCGAGGTACTAGCACATCCTGAGCATCTGTGCTTTTCTTGGTGTGTACGGCTAGTGCACCCGTTGGGGCGCTGCCACTCCGCGCAGAGCTCCAATCCGGCGTGGATGCCTTGGGAGATTTCAAGGTATCCGCTTTTGTTCCAGTGGCAAAGAACCTTCTTCTTCCCGTTATGTATTGTTGTGCGCGAGCAGGATCTGATGTCGTGTCTATCCCTGCCCAGACATCTGTGGCATCGCGGGAGCTGGACCTGATTGCTCTCTCGAAAGGACCGGTCAAAGCTCTCAGGGTCGTCTTCGACTTTTGCGGTGCCACTAGCTTTCCTTTGGGCTGCAGACGGGTACGGGCTATGTCTTACTCCTTTGCTACGACTGCTTCCGGCGACAAAACTGTTACGAGAGTGAGATGGCCTCGCCGCTTCTGCCCGCATATCTGGAAACAATGTCGGATGAGGGTAGAGCGTTCGGTGCGAGGTGATTGAGGTCATTATAGCGAGTGAGTAGCATGCAACGATTCAATACATGTTAGGTACATATTCCCAATGCGTTAACGAAGACGTGAAAGACCATTGAGCAAGTCGACGTAAGTCGTGAAATGAGCGATGACAATGCGAATGACAGCAAACATGCGAAGCG
Organism: Lentinula raphanica; assembly: GCA_027919835.1. Taxonomy (NCBI): domain Eukaryota; kingdom Fungi; phylum Basidiomycota; class Agaricomycetes; order Agaricales; family Omphalotaceae; genus Lentinula; species Lentinula raphanica. The sequence goes on along the minus strand of JANVFP010000005.1, from coordinate 1,522,000 downwards.
AATGCGGTACGTGCGACAGCGATGCGTAGTGTAGCCATGATAGCGCATGCGATGACGATGGGTCAAGCGGGTGATTGCAAACGTGAAACGGCAATGCATGATTCAAGACGAATCGGGTGAGTGAGTGGAGTTTCGAGACAAATAATCAGTATACTGGTCATCATTCACCTGAGAACCGAAGCACATACCTATGAGTGACTTGTCGAACTCCTCTCTCCGAACTATCTTCCAACAGTCTTCTAACACTGCCCCATTGGTCACAGACAGGTCGTATGGCTTCTGCCTCTCATTTGCCTTGAACCAATCCATGCGCATCTCCGCTTGATACAGAACAAGAGCTCGAACACCACCCTTGGCGTTCAGCTCCTCGCTGGTGTCCATGCATGCAAAGAATTCGGCGAACATTTTGACGTGTTCGTTGGGCCAAGCGCCTAAGGAGAGCGCCTTCAGGTATGCGCCTCTAGCAAGTATAACCTGGCTCCATGTGAGTTTTGCGTCCGGGATGGCGTTGGGAGAGGCCCGAATGGAGTGAGTACCCACGAGAACCAGAGCCGAGCTAGAAGATTCGCCGCCTTCGTTGGCAATTTGGTAGTGGTTCGTATCTAATACCTCTTTGGCTCGTTCCTCGGCCTCTGCAGCGGCATCAGGAAGAAAGTACCACAGAGGTACATACTTGCGTGCTGACATCAACTTTTCGGCGTAAGGATGGATCCTGAGCGGCTTGCGATGAGCTCCTTGCCCTGCCACAAAGCTATAAGCGGGGATGCGTTTCTTCTCTACCTCCCTTGCCTGTTCTAGCACTCTTTCCCTGTCCTCTGCCTCCCTCTGCCTCTGCAGTACTTCTGCCTCTTCTCTCCTCCGGTCGGCTTCTTCCTGGTCAGCTAGCACGTGAGCTTGGTACTGCTCACGTTGCCGGGTGTTTACAACTTCCCATTGCTCTTTAAGGTGTCTGGCTGCTTCTTGGTTGTTGGTAATCCCAGCGTGGTTAGGGTCAATTATAAGGGAGTTACGAAAGGCGGCATAGAACTCGTCACTGAAGTCCGGACAAGGTATGAGAGCTGGGTCGAATTCGAGTCTGTTGGCCATTCTAGCGGATGAAGGACTGTGGTAGGTGGATGGTGCACTTTAAGGATAGTGTTGGTTTGGAATTTGAGGTAGATTATGATATGAAAACCGAAAGTTTTGAGCTGCCCTAAGAATAAGTCTCAGGAGTTGGTGATGCGGTACTGGAAGAGAACGACAGCACCGCATCACATGTCCAGTTCGAAGACTATAGTTTGCTGACTGTGTCATCAAACCGGCATCCTCGGAATCAGGCTGATCTCAACGACTCGGTCTTTCTCAGCTCCTGTACAGATATCTATCGCCGGCATGTTGCACACCAGTCTGATAGTCTCTGGCTCAGAGAGGACGAGGCCTGGGTGTCTGATGTTGAACGTCTCTCCGCCTTCTATCCCAACGCCGCCTACGATTTCTATGGCACTCCTGGTAATCCTCTGTGTGTTTATAAGAGTGGTAATCCCTGGCCCGTACGCAGTGGCCCGGAGTCTCAGCGTATTATTAGAGAGGCACGCTCCGTCACTTCTACTCATCGCATCACGGAGAATTGGCTCGATATTGGGAACGATATCTGCACCTTGCTTGATGACAAGAAGGTCCGCTGGACATCAGTCGATCCTGTCTCTTTCGCAGACAAAGGAAAAGAACCATTTTGCCAGCTCCTGCTCTGGATCGGCGTTGAACCCGCGTCTCTCTCCTATGAGGATGCTAAGAATGCAGCTGATGCTATCGAACGTTTACTGTCCGTCAATGGTTTCCCCAGCATTCAAATAGCATTCCGTGAATCCATTGTCACTCGCTCGGTGTCCGGCCCAAGAATGCTCAACCTCGATCCCCTCGACCCTTTGACTGAGGTCCGCAAACCCTTCACACCCACTCTTGGGCTCCCTATTTCCTTGCAGGAGACACCTCATCTCGAGGGTACTGGTGCTCTGTATCTCCGTGAGAGCAGACAGAGTCGCCGCATATTTTTGCTCACATGCGCTCACGTCGTCTCCCCTCCTCCCATCAACACCAACAAGAAGAATCCTGCTTGCAAGAATGTCATCGCTCTTGGTCAAACAGGCTACAACAACGCCATTGAGAGCATGATGGGAGAGATTGCCTACCAGAAGCGCTCGATACGGCTTTGTGAGAATATGCTTCGCAATCAAGACAAGTCTAAGGAGGACCAGTATCTCAAGCGAATTGAAGGGGCAAAAAAGAAAATCGAAATGGTGAATGATCTTCACAGTGGCATCACAAAATGCTGGACGCATACGACACAGCGTATCATCGGTCAGGTTGCCTACGTCGAGGCCATCGGCGTCCAGGTCAAGCCCTACGGGTATACAAGGGACTGGGCACTCATTGAACTCGATAGTGCTAAGTTTGACTGGTCTGCATTTAAGGGTAACCAAGTCTATCTTGGTGCGTACTCAATCACATCTTCAAGGGTAGTTTTATCTTGCATGTATAACTGAATTAATATTTACCCGCAGACAAGAAGTACTCGCCTATGGATTATGGCAGAATTTTGTCTCCCCATCCCAAGGACTGGTTTGTGTCTCCAGAGGATTGTCTTCTTCGAGTGTCTGGTGTTGTTTCAGCTAACGAAATTCACAACCCCAATCACCTTGACCGTCATGAGAATAGATGTCACTTCGTTGTCAAGAATGGCCTTGGAACGGGTACCACCTTTGGTCGCGCTGCGGGTATGGAATCTTTTACTCGCACATATAATGAGTCTGGTTCCCAAGAGACATCGATTGAGATTGCTGTCCTTCCTTACAGCTCCAGCGAGGGACCGTTTTCAGCCTCTGGTGATTCGGGCTCCATCGTAGTCACTAGAGATGGCCGCATTCTTGGAATGATAACAAGTGGTGCTGGTATTGCTAATGCCGCCAACGTCACTTATCTCACACCATTCTGGTTCATACTGAAGGAAATCAAGAAAGTTTTCCCGGATTGCCAACTTTACGAGGTCGTCGACACACTGAGCTCGGGCGACTAGTAGTTGTCTTCTTCCTTGGTCCCATCTTGTCTCGTGTCTTCTCCTTATACTCACTTGTGAGGGATCGAGGAAGCTTGGTGCCGCGCGGGTTAGCGCAAAGGAGAGAGACACAATTTTGAATCTGCTTGTTTGTGTATATGTATAAGATTGTAAACGGTTCGACTACCTAGTATGCACGATCACCCGTCATTATCGAGTTCAAGTTCTCCGTTTTCCTTGAAGCAAGACACAGCCAGACCTTGTTCAACTTTATCATGTGCCGTGAAGAAGCATTGGTTATTCAACTTGAAGCACGATAATCATGCCATTCAACACCATGATGATACGTTCGGAGGATAGAATTCAGTCACTCTTGTCACTAAACTCCTTGTATTCCACCATATAACCACCTAATCCTCGTCCCAGCCACCTTCCTAGCACGATGTTGGCAAGCCGGCCAGTCCAGAGAGGGAAATCAACCAGAACGACGTCTGCGTGATCTAAGAAGGCAAGCATCTGAAAGGGACTCGGTGCACGATTCTGCATCACACAAGACGATAGGTATCTACACGAGCCAGTGCGTGAGTTATCTGGTACTTTGGTCGGCATGACGATTTAACTTACCCATAGAAATTGTGAATGAACGTGTCGTCAAATCTGGGAAAGACAACAGATGAGTAACCTGGCGTTGATATCAGTACTTTACTTACCCAGCATTCGGTCCCCCACTGACGGTTATGTGGACATCAAGATCTACACCTGATTCTGGATCCAACCAGAACTACGTGATTCGCGTTCAAAGCTATGGAAGATCGTTGAAGTCCGAACGAGAACGCACAGTATGGTGATGGTGAGGAGGAATCGTCACACTTTCACCTGCAACTAATTTTCCCTCTTTGCCATCCAAGTCATAGCACAAAACACCGCTTTGCTAAGTTTCATGAATGGTCTAACCTTCTTCAACTCCAGCAAATAACGTATCGCACCACATCAAATCGCTCCGTTTGGTAGATATGCCAGTGGTAAGGGGCTACAGACCATCATAGTAGAGACCTGTGATGTCAACTTCTCCATTCTAGAAGGAGTACTGGATTCTGAGGCTTACGAGTAGCCGTTGAGTTCCGACCCACTCCAGTGTGTGGATTCGAATGCTTGAAGATCTGACGAGAGGTGAAGGAACTCCCGTCATTTTGAATCGCCCATGTCTTCAAAGCACCGTCGAAGAAGTTCCAGGCGCCATCAGGATCTCGGTTAGGGATTTGGAGAGGATGCTGCAAAGGGATAATGGTTGCTTCGGTTGATACAGAAAGGACTGCATTTTGGTACTTGCCTTTGGGAACAGGAAGGGCATGATTGAGCAGAAAAGAGAATAATACAGAAGCTTCCCACATGTGTGACCAGTACGAGAAGGTGTGAGAACACTTCGGATTATCTCAATTTGATTAGTATCTTTATTACGGGTAGGATGTCACTTGGATTTAGGCCATCAAACGAGAATTAGGAATGAGAAGATCCGCAAGTCGTCGTCTAGAAGAATACGATATAAGTCGATAACTTGGAAGTACAAGTTCCTAATATATATACCTAGAAGAATACGATATAAGCTAGAGATAGAATGTAAGTATGATAGCATATAGCGATGAAATAGATAGTACTCACTCGATAACTTGGAAGTACAAGTTAAAGAGTGATAAACGACGAACTCTAGCTTAAATACCCAAAAGGAAAAACCAAATAAACCAATACATCGATCTCGCCCATTATGTTGTCACAACACCGCGTCCCAGACATAACCATCGTCGCCACGACATACCGAAATCCTAACAAGGAAAATCTTTTGTCGATTAAATCTTACTTACGGGAAGTCCCAGGCTCCTTAAACCAGCCTCTGGGGAAGTCCTCCATTTCATATCCACTTCGAAGTCAAGTTGAAGAAGTGAATGTTTAATTACTACTACTTAGTTGAACAAGCCATCGGATGTTTGAAGGTAATAGGCTCGATTTCTTGAATGTGGAGAGATCAGTGAGTTCTGAGGGGAAGGAACACATAATATTATGTACTATGGCATAATGAGGGCTAAGGGCTTCAATGTACGAGTGAGTTGAAGGGAAAGAGTCATATTGTTAGCAAAATCCATTGTTGATTCAAATTTGCCATCTCTGTACTTCTAATTCTATACAAGAATTACTGCGAGTCAAGGCCTGTCAAGGCTCCCACCAGCGTTTCTTTCCTCGATAAACGACGGCATGGACTTCATCACAGATTCTATAAACAATAGTCAAGGCACGATTTACTGAGGAACCTCCCCGCATAATATTCATCCAGTCGGCCGGGGGTTGCGTTTTTTCCACACCGTCGTATTGGACGCTGGGAAACGGTGAATGAACGGTCATTTCTAACCATAAGTCACGAAGATCGTCGAAGTGTTGAGAAATCGACTTGAGTGCATCCTTCTCATCATGAAACGACTGAGCCAAATTCATCATTTGAGCATTCACGGAGGCCAGGAATTCCTGTTCTTAAATCATCAATCATCAAATGGATGAATAGAAAGCAGGTTGACAATTACCTTCATGGCAGCCGGCGGATTGAAGCGCTGTGAAGAGATATCGTATTCAGCGACCTGCTCGACATTTTCATGCTTCACCAGATATTAGTTGAATGTCTCAGGGCTTGAGACAATTTCTAAACTCACTTCTGCAATTTTCCGAAGGTTTATGCCCTCAACCTTGGTACAAACGTCAACTGCAATTTCCAAGGCAGACTTGATGATGGAACATTCAAGTTTGATGATGGAATTGGCCTCGGGCCCGCGGCAGTCTGATGAAAGTTTGTCGATTATTTCTTGAATGTCTTCGTGGTATGTACGGCATTGCTTTTGAACATCGATTCCAGGCGCCGAGAATATCTGCGCTAATTTGTGGAGTGATCCCACAAAGGTTTCACTAAAAGGCTACAAGTAGATGAATCAGCTGGAATCAAGGAGAGTTACACGCCCAATTATATACCTCTTCCGCACTAGGATGAGAACTGCTTTGCTCGACCCGCTCGACATTCTTATGTAGAAAGATCATTCATTAGTTGAAGATGTGATGATTCTAGGATACTTATGGACTCACTTGTGAAGAAGCACCAGTTGTATGATGTGAATCATGGGTCGAGGGTGCACGAGGGATGAGGAACGAATCAAAAGATTCTTCGCGCCTCATCCACTGGCCAGTGCTACTCTTGGGCTCTATGGCACCAGCACCAGCAAAAGGAGTAAGAGGTTGGACATGGACTTCGCCAGCCCCAGCTTTGATCGCGGTCCCCAGTACACCCGAATGATCACTGGTAGTAGAAGCGAGTTCACCGCTTGAAGCACGCTCCGTGCCGTCGTTGAAGGAGGTCGGCGCAGCGAAAACCTCAGGATGAATGGCGGAGGCGAGGAAAATGGAAATGAGGCCGAGAGGGAGGACGACTATGGAACGAGTCATAACTAGAGTGCTAGTAATGGTTGAAAAGACGTTGGATCTTGGATACTGCGTAGCAGGATTTTTGTTGGAAAGGCGCTTGTTGTTCGAGCGTTTACGAGGAGAAGGTTGTAGTTGTTGTGAGGAGACCAGCTCTGGGGGAAGGGAGATTAGCCTGCAGCTTTACTTTTATCCATGTTGTGATTCAGTCGGGGTGTGTCGGGCTATGTAGATTGAATCAGGATTGAATACAGATTGATTATCCGTTAGAAAATTCGCTCATCGGGACCATATTGTGATCATGATTGTAATCGTGGCAGTACAAGAACCAGCAAGAAATCTAAACGCAATGGTTGAGAGAAACAATTTTTTGCTAGTCAAATCCTTCGACGGATAGCTAGCAACAGCTTGCAACAGAGTGCTATTGAGTAGTTGTCCTTCGAATCTTTCGTTTTGTCCATGTCCACAGTGTACAGAGTCAGAGTGCACACCGCCCTAATTACCGCTTCGACTGGTTGATAAACCTCAAGCGATGGCCATCTTCCAACGGGTAAGTAATTCTGGGGTACTCAAATCTACGTAGCGTGCGTGGAATTCAGAATGAATGGTGCAGCGTGCTAGGCTCTAGCGGCTAGCCTAATGCGATGAGACCTGATGAGACGCGATGCCGCCACTGCGACAAATGTTGAGAAATATCACTATCTGAGCGAGGACAAAACGCACATGTAAGGTTGTCAGGGGAAAGTTGAAACCAAAGCAATGAGTGAATTTCCGTATCAACTTGATTCGTAGGGCTACTTCCTGCTATTTCCCTGTGGAAAACTATGAGGACCTCGTCTTCAACCATTGCTCAATTACTTGCACTCTCCGTCAGGATACAAGGAAGTGACTAGTACAAATTGGTCAGTGAGCTTGAATGATGGATTGACTTTCGATAGGGAAATTGGCTCACTGGCACTTTGTTTCACCCAGATATGATCAATCATAATCGTTATCGTGCATGAGGTTAGCTCCTTTGAACTCCTTTGGATCACCGCCGTCGAGACCCGAGACTCATCCTGACTCATCGTCACTGCGTTCATCCGTGAATTCTTCGACAGAGGCAGAGAGTCCTAGTGCCACCACAGGATAGCGCATCGGGATGAGGTATTTTTTAGGGTATTTCTTGCAGACTTTAGCAATCAAGCAACCTACGTTCTCCTTGTCAGCGTGTGCTCCAGATACGAAACGTTTCAGGGCAAAATCGGCGCTCATCCAAGAACAAAAAACTGACAGTGTTTACTCACGAAGTACTGTCGCATCGCAGGGGCATCTTTTCAACTCGCGAAAGACGGAAGATCAAAGATTGATCATGGTTTCCGTAAAATAGCGTGTAGTCTGGTGTCCAGACGTCGACTGAAGACTGTCCTTTCCCAGGGATGAGATGCTTGTGTCTTGAAGTGACCAGAAAAATATCCCCTTGTCCATGTAATCTCCCACTTTTGAAGTACAAGCGTCCAAGTTGGCAAGTTGGCCACAACATACGCGCATTGAATCACAAAGGAGGTTGCCTGCGGAAGGAGGGTCACGGGCGATGATCTTTGTCTTCATTGGGTCCTTCAACAGGCATGGACCTGTTGTGTCGACTGAGTCTCGAACGGTACCCGATGCGTCCAGCGAGCGAGCTTTCATTTCTAGTTTGGGCCAGCGACGTTGCATCATATGCATGTATTGATAAAGGGAGAAGTTAGACGATAGTCAACAGTAGTCAACGAAATCAAGTGTGTGACCGTTGTCGCAGACGCGTTGAGCTTACGTAATTACCTCTGCTTGAACTCAATTCAAACCCCGATTCTCTGCTCTTTCTACTACGAGCTCAGGACATAGCACTTCTCATTCTGTCGCTGCATGCTTGTAACTGACAAATTCTAGTGCTTGCAACCTCCACTTGCGCAACCCTATAGACTATAACACCCCCAAACGCGTGAATCGCGTGATAAGACGTGACCCAATCAGTACAGTATGTCCCGAGTTCCGCGTTGATTACTTATGCCCAATGGCCAAAGGCCAGTCTTGCCTTTAGACTCCTACTAGAGCTAAACTGCAGATGACTGGTGAACATACTAGCTCGGACACCATCGGCTACGGTGCTACTTCTTCAAGTTCTAGCAATACCTCACCGCAGATTGCCAATGCTGATGGTGATTCGCGCGCACGAATTGTCGATGGAAAACTACACCGAGGGCTTTCAGCTAGGCAAGTGCAGATGATCGCAATCGCAGGGACAATTGGGACAGGGTTGTTTCTTGGTGTGTTCTTCTGAGCTGTACTTGACGAACTGAAGCTCATAGATAATTTGTCCAGGTACTGGTAAATCTCTCGCAGAGGGCGGGCCAGCTAGTATCCTCATCTGTTACGCTATCATCGGATTCATCGTCTATGTAACGTTACTGCTCTTGGGCGAAATGGCTACCCAATATCCCGTGGCAGGATCCTTCAACGCCTACACTGTTAGATTCTTCTCACCCTCTTACGGCTTTGCGCTTTCCTGGAACTATTGGTTCAACGACGCAGTATCTGTTGCATCTGACCTTACTGCTGCTCAGCTGGTTCTACAGTTTTGGACTGTTCAGCACGCATGGATTGTCAGTTTGGTGTTTTGGTTGTTCTTGGTTGGTATTAATGCGGTACATGTCCGGGCATATGGGGAGCTTGGTACGAAAGTCTGTCCATATCATCACCTCATGTAAATCTGACCTTTGTGTGCAGAGTATTGGCTTTCATCACTTAAAGTTGTCACCATTATCATTTTCATCATCCTTGGCATCTTGGTAAACGTTGGCGTGAACCAAGAGCATGAATACATCGGAGCCCGCTATTGGTACATTCCAAACGCGCCATTCGTGGGAGGTTTCGGTGGCTTCGCTCAAGTCTTTGTGACTGCCAGCTTTGCTTGTTCGTAAAACATTTTGGAAAATACCTCTATCGCTCATACTTGATTCTAGACGGCGGTACTGAAAGTCTAGGTATCACGGCAGGCGAAACAAAGAACCCATCGAAAAACATGCCTCGAGTAGTCAAATTTGTTTTCTGGCGGTATGAGATCGCTCTTGGTGGTTGAGTTATGCCTGACAATTTCCCATAGGATCCTTCTGTTCTACCTGTTGAGTATTCTGCTAATTGGCCTGGACGGTACGCTCTAGCAACAGTCTATACTGCAAACATTTTTGACCGGTGCGGATGTGCGTAGTTCCTTGGAATTATCCGGACCTTTCCAATCAAACCACAACTACCTCCCCGTTTACTCTCGTGTTCCAACAAGCAGGCTCAAGTAAACCTTCCTTGTTCAATGATGAAGATGTAACTTAGTCTGCTAACATCGTGAATCCAGCTGTCGCGGCTTCTTTCATGAATACCGTCATTCTCACTTCTGTTCTATCCGCTGGAAACCACGCACTTTTCGCGGGCACTCGTGTTCTCTACGGTCAGTACATGTAACCCTATTGATTCGTAATTACTGTGCGCTGATCAGAAACCCTCAGGCCTAGCCGTTACATCACCTCGTCAAGCACCTGCCATCTTCTCCAAAACATCTGCAAAGGGTGTCCCTATTCCGGCTCTACTGCTCACCAGCAGTATCAGCGCTCTGTGCTTCGGTAGTAGCTTCATTGGCAGTGGCACACTATGGGGATGGTTGCAAAACATAGTCGGGGTATCTAATCAGGTTTGTGTCTTTGCGGTACAGTATGGAGGAAAAACTGAGCTGTGGAATCGATTGCAGATAGCGTGGTTCTCTATTGGGATTGCAAGCTGGCGGTTCAGAAAGGCATGGTTGGCACAAGGTCGTTCATTAGAAGAACTCAGGTTTCGGCCGAAATGGACTTGGCCCTGGGGACCACCGTTCGTGGTATGTTCCTTCCACTGCAACGTGTTTTCGAATCGCTGATCGTAGTTATCGTTCTTTCACCTGCATAGGTCATCACTGTAGCCGCAATTATTATCAGTGCGCATACATTTCGCCACCTCCCTTTCATACTCTTATCTCACTGACTTATCGTCCTTAGTTCAAGGATGGTCTGCTGTTATTCCCACTTTCTCCCCTGTTTCCTTCGTGTCATATTATATCGAAATCCCAGTGATGGTGATCATGTACCTAGCATGGACGTTAAAGCAGCATATAGGACGACCTTCACGTTCTCTAGGACCCACGCAAGCTGAATCCGAAGGCATCCGCGGAAGTCCTCGATCCTCTTCGCAGACTCCGCTTTTTGATGGAACTAGGAACCTCGCGCGCTCATCTTCAAAAGGGAGAGGAAGACGAAGAGTCAATGAAGGCCTGTGGTGGTGGTATAACGATATCGTCGATGTACATACAGTTGATCTGTATCGTGATGAGTACGAGGAGGAGGAGACAGACCGTATGGATGATGGAGAGGGGGGAAGACGGGTGAAGGACTCTAACATCGTAAAGAGGACACTATGGAAAGTATTGGAATTTGTAGCATAGTATCGGGAACATGGACTGCGTCTACTTTTTGCTTCGCCAAAAGGTGACAGCTCGATGATAAGATAAGATTACGTCTTCAGAAAAACCATGAATGATAACTGCGGGACGATCAACTTAAAACTTTGGAGTTGCACCAGGTTGCACCGTAACTTCGACGACCATAGGATCTTTTTGAATTTCTAGGCGGCCTTCTAACTTCAGCATCACTGAATTTGTTGAGATAGCATCTCGTGGACATGGGCGCATGTACATCTCTTGCTTCCGAACCACCATGAAGCGTACATCACAGCCTAACATTGCGACGCACCAGGCTTGCACTCCATCCTTTGCTCACACCGTCGTCCTCCTGCTCTGCGGAATCGCTCCTACTGTTGTAGCACAAAGCGGCGGAACACATGCCAGATCTGACGGGGGTTCTGGGTCGACCTCATCAAGATCACTAGGGGTTTCATCCTCGTTGCATAGACGTCCTACCAACACCCAATGTGTTGACGCAGATACGTGCGTCGTCTCTTGCACCTCGTTCCTATATCTTGATATTGAACGTTGATGTTATTGTAGAGGGGAATATGTAACTTGTCCACCCAAGCCTATTACTATCGCCGGAATTGTCATCGTCTCCCGTTCGTTTCTTCCTTGTTGTACTGTTCATCTATCCTGAAGCTCGCGTTTATAGTCGTCGTCGCCGCACTCCTTGGATACATCCTCTGGAGAACCTACAGATACTACAAGAGCCGTCGTGAACAGAAGCGGAGCATTTTGCCAACTGCGAGTTCATATCAGCCTCTGGATGGGCATGTTCACCCAGAAGGGTCTGCCGCGCAGGATGCAGGGAAGAACACGTATCCACCTTCGATATCGGATTCTACTACGGTGGTAGGACACGACGATAACGTATATATGCCGGAGCCTCTCAAAAGTTCATATCTGAAAGCTTGAGATTCTGATCTATGTTTGTATCTAAACTCTGGTGAATACTATCATGACCTTACTTCTTCTCCTTTGGCTACACTCGATCGGTGTCGTGAAATATCCCCCCCCCCCCCCCACTACGTTGTCGTTCTCGACCTACGCCAACTCTGCCCTCCATCGGGAATGAAAAATACAGCCAAGGCTGTGCGGCGGTGTTCCCCACCGGTTTCCCATATCAACGAGGCACATAATCCCATGAAGCACCACCTACACCACACCATCGGAATGGGATGAATGCAATCACCTTGAGGCTTGAGCTTTGGGAACTCGGGATTTCGGAGATATTGAAGGCAGTGCAGGAAAGTAAAGGGTATAAGAGGGTATAAGTAGTGAGTGCATCCCTGTGCATCCGGAGTCATTCCTGAATGCAGTATCACAGACATGTCCGGCCCAGTGTATCGAGCAAATTGTTGTAAGAGCTTCTCTTTTCACTCGAGGTATGTTCTTCACGCTCGCTGCACGCATCACTTGTATAAAAACTATATGAATACACAATGCGGAGTCGTGTCTTGCAAAAATGAAGGAGGGAAACAGATCTAAGCAAACTTTAACTTACTCTACTGCCCCAACGTTCTACACAGTACAGCTATGACTTGCCCCAGGTGCCGGACCCAGTAAGAGGCATCGATAAAGATCGTCCTATTTTGAGCAACCCACCAGGACGGCTAGGGACTGATGCATCAATCCCCGGCCAGCTATTCCCTCTATCTTCTTCTATATCTTCTGTGACCGGCTGAGCTCCCAATGCTTGTGATCCACTATACGACGATTTGCGCGAAAAAATACCCGTCCCTAACGCTAGTGTCTTCCGCCTTCTCGGATTCTGCATCGAAGACGACTGTTGATTGTGATTTTGTTCGGGTTGTGAAGATGTTGACTCTGGCAGACTGGATAACGGGGAAGACGAGGGAAATGTGATGAGCGAGGGTATCGTGAATGCAGGGAAGGAGGCAGGAGAGTTAGTCCCATGACTGAGAAAGTTGAAAGGGTTCGAAGTTGCAGGAGATGTTGACGGAGGAATCAAATCGGCTGATTTGTCCAAACGCATAGCAATCGGCTCTTCAGAAAGAGCGGGAGAGACAATCGTATTGGTAACACCGACACTCTTGACGAAGCTGAGGTCCCCAAAGACATCTTTCCGTATGTTCTCCTGCAAAATTGGGATGGGATTGGATTTTGAACGCGCGATAGACGCAAGAGGACGTGGAGCGGTCATGGAGAACGTGGTAGCACTAGTTTCAGTCACTCTTGTACGTGAGGAACCGAAGCCCGGTCGGGACGCAGCGCGAGTGACGTGTAGTGTCTGTGCTCGCTGCACATCCGAATGTATTCCAATTCCACCTGTAGGAGACTGCCTAGGCCGTGAAAGAGGCCTCCATCGAACACTTGCTATCTGTTTATCCCACACCAACTTGTCTCTACTCAGATTCAGACTCCTTATGCGAGCTTCAAAGAGCTTTCTAGCCCCATCCGCAGTAAACGTCCCGCTAGTCATCGCCTGCGTGAGCGGGAGTAGTGGCGCAGTGAGCAGTTGAATGTCTTGAATGAGAGTTTCGAGCCATTCGCCACACGATTGGATCTCTTTAGTGAATGGGGATGAAGGGGATGGGGCAAGAGTCGTAATCGGGGCAGATATTTGGCGTGCTCTCCGGAAATTGGTGAAGTAATACTTCACTGGATATCGGGAACGGTCAAACGTCCATTCTGTGTGTATGCCAGAAACAAAAGCTTCGGGATCGGCAGAGATGTCCATCATGAACATTTCTACTCCTCTTTCCTCACCAGTGCCCAGACCGGGCGGACGTGAAGGCTCCTTCGTAGGGCAGGGAAGCGGTTCAATCGCATCAAAGCCACCCCAGACCACCCCATTTTCGTGCAAGAATGTCACACCTTCAAGTACCTGCCTGAAGAAATCTATCCATTGCGCCACGGTACCTTGCTCCTCTTGTTCGTCAAGAATCTTAGACTCTTGCGTAAGAGGTACCAAAGGCGGATGAAACAGATACACCATTGATCCAGCACCTGCTCCGACATGTTCTTTAGAAGATATTGTTCGTTCGACGGCTCTCAGGATCCTGGGAATAGGATTCCAAGGATCTGAACGCAATTCTGGTGTATTGAGAGCGAGAAACAGGAGAAGAATCGAACTATCATCTTGTCTCTCTGGAAGGGGATTGGCTCCTGCTAATGGATTGAGATTCCCAGGAAGTCTGAGCGAATGCACTGTGAGAGGTGCGGACAGTGCACGGCATGACGAAGGGTGTAATTGGACCTAGAACCGAAATAGTCAGAGGACTACGAAATCATGGCGTGGTCATGTTGCTGCGCACATATTCCTCTTCACTTGAATCCTCCCTGTACTTTTCCGGCAGCAAGTCCACCAGCTGTTCGAAATCGCTACAAAAGTGTAAAGTTATAACGAAATCCTAAGCCACAGAGTCGGGACAGAACATACACATCGTCCCAGGCAACACTGCTAGTCTCACTGTCCGAATCGCTATCGGCATCCTCGGCGCTATGATGACTCTCCAGTCGAGCAGTCATACAAGCTTTGTATAATGCGGTGAGATCGTCGTCGTCCTCATTGGCATCTTCACCTTGATTCTCCTCGCCATCGGATGTCGTCTGACTGCTTGTAGGTGACAAGATGTCGTACGGTATCATACGCTGGAGCGGAAAGCCAATCGTTCGCTCAGGATCGTCGTCCAAGTCGGTTAAATCAATGGTGTCGTCGCTGTCGTCGCTGGATATGCTTCCTGTGGAAAGATTCCTTCGATGACCGAGAGCCATACGGTCGGGAGAAAGAGTGATAGGACCACCGTAGGTGGTATCGAAAGACATATCGAGTTCAAGAGGTGTAGACGGCGGTGAGAGCATTGTTTTGGGGAAGATGGTGGTGTGGTATTAGAGAGTATTTGCAGCGCATATGTTATGAGTTTTGCATAAGTTATGATAACCCGATCATAAAAGAAGCCAATGAGTTCAATGTCTGAGTTGATCTGAGAAACCCTAAGATGTCCATTTTGAGCCAACTGCCTTCTTTCACTTCTGTTGTTGGCATGCCCCTTGACCGTACCCAGAAGTAAGAGCATGGATGGTGTACGTGGATGAGGGTTCAAACGTTCATGGTGGATGACAGATGAAAAGGACGAAGACGTCCGTCTACAGTCTAACCCTAGGTTTACCCAAATCGGGTGGTGACGTTGACATGTCAGACTCTCGATTGCTCATCGATCATATATTTCTCGTTCAAATTCATAACCGCAACAAGGCGTTGCAAATACTCTCTATTGAAGGATGTGATATATGGAAACCTGGATGCCCCTAAACATCAATGAATACGAAATACTTTGCGTGTATTTGGCTCGACAGCCACCACGAGTTTCTTCCGCTTCATGTTGAATCCAGCGAGCACTTCATACATATAATCCATACAACATGCAATGGGAATGAGGCTCATATCAAGTGAGCAGAGGATCATGTAGATGAACAAAGTTGGTTACTGTGATAGAAGGCAGTATACAAACGGAACGATGTTTATCCGATTTTATCTTATCTCGTCATCTTCAAATTGGCCATGCTCGAGCTCAAGACTGTTCAAAATCAACGAGAGTCTCTGATTGAGAAAGAAGATAATCATTCGCTCTGAGAGTCTACTTCGCTATCCTGTTCTCTTTCTACCATCTTTCTGCCTCCTTTCGTAGCGCCTTTTGCAGGCTTTTTCCTACCAGGCGTTCCACCAGCAGCCGCGATTACGTCCTTGATACCTCGCGTCAACAGGTCAAAGTTCATATTGGAAGCACCGTTGATGTTCCTTTCCTTTCCTGAATCCAATCCAGAACTCGGGCTTAGACTCAGGGCATTGAGCACCTCGATTTCCTTAATCCAAACATCCCAGTTCTTGCTTGACCCTTCATGGCTTGGAGTCTCTAGGACGAGAGGTATGTCTTGCATTCGAGGATCAGTGAGAATAAGCGCAAAACTTTGAATCGAGAGATGGCCACTGTGAAGATTGGCGACAAGTTAGGATGGTGAACTTTGAAGCTGTGGAGAACGTACACGCCGATGTTATCGTGTCTATCCTTCTTCGAGCCGACCTGAGTCTTCGAATCGTTCAAGTGCATGCCTCGAAGATACTTGAGTCCAACATGACTATCAAACGATTCAACTGCGAGGGAAATTTAATGACGCTCAAACGCTTGTACGATCTGCCTTACCTGTAGAACTATAGAAGATAGCTTGATTATTCAGTTTAATGTGAGCTGGGACAAACATACTTCCATCCTTCTTTGGTACGAATATCGTATCCCTGCATCGAAGGGTCTGAGTGATTGTATGACAATCTGTGTAGCCATAACACTGACCGCTGCAAACATATGACCTATGCAAACGTTGAGACACCAATTGGAGAGAAGATTGTGAAAGGAAAATGAGCGCACAAGTATCCAGACAAACGCCCACACGAGATTTATCCTCTACCTGGTTTATGATCTCGCCCAAATGGGCAAAATCCGACCCAATAACGTTCCCGGAACCTGCCTTTCTTGGACCAAAAGAGATGAGCATACGAATGAGCGCGTCAGTCGGTTAGTAGCATCACCATGTTCTCTAGCACAACAACGACCTTTGAACCCGGTGTATCCTTATGCGATCGGTTGATACAATCAGCAATGTGAGTCATGGATGTCGAGGGGTCGACGAGGCCAACAGTAGATCCTGGACTGTGTAACTGAGCATAACTTGACAAAGACTTCGATTTGCTGGTCGTACTGGAAATTATACAACTCCAGTCCAAGCAAATCGCATCTCTGCAAATCATCCAGGAAACACTCATACGATTTCTCCCTCTTCTCACTATAGCAGACATAAATCAGAGAATGAATGCCCGTTCACAGGAGAGACTCACGCGTCTGGGTTTCCCAGATTGATCAGATAACTTCCATGCGGGAGGACATGTTTAGAGCTGTACGAAAGCTCTTTCATACGCGACTTGAATGATGATATGCTCGCCTCGGACAATGGCGGGGAGCTCCATTTCCTTTGGGATTTCAAGAAGAGCGCAAAGGCATTAGCACTGCGGGGATAAGGGGCCACAGTTTAGTGTTGGTGATATTCAACTATAGAATGGTTGAACGAAGGTACCCAATCTTAGCGGCATTAAGGACAGCGTTTTCCACACCTCCAGCAGCAGAAACATGAGCTCCTACTTTCCATTTGCTGGAAACGCGTTCTGGAAGACAAGATAGATCAATGGCATCTGGCCCAATAGCCTTGCCTTTCCCTTTCTTTGTTGCAGTTGTCGTCTCTGTACTAACGTGAGCGCAAGCCCTAGCATAGCAATATCACAACGCACGTGCAGTTATTTGAGCCGGCGCTGCTAGTGCTACCTCAACGTCTTCACCTACAGTCTCAGAAACCTCCGATACGACGATTTTTGCCTTTTTTGTCACCCGGGTTGATTCTCGTAGACCGTCTTGGATTCCATTGCTTTTGCGCTTGGCCATGACTGTACTGTATAGTCTAGAAGTTGAGCTATTCGTGAATAGACGCGAGGCGAGACAATGGCAGTTCGTTGATACTCTGAGCATCGAATAGACGCTGAGGCCAAGCGCTAGCGCTTATCCATCATCTTTGACGTTGATTGACCCTGAATTGACCTTGATTCCAGCCTATTTCAACCAGCTTATACCAAGACTATGCTCAAAGATCTTTCTGTTAATAAAGCTGTGACGCTCTTTGAATGTAGTTCAACCCATCGGAAGCAGTTGAAGACATTCTCGAAAAACAGCAGACCCTCACTAACTGGATTAAAATCTCCGCATCATACTCTTTGGAAGAAGCCAAGGACCTGCTACCGCTCTCGTGCTCAGCTTTCGACGGTCTTGATTCGCCGTCATATACAGCAGCAGAACGGGGTACCTATCGTAGGGATACTAGTACGAACTACCAGAAGTTGTGGCCAGCGGTAATGTGATCTCAAATCCGTATTTACCCTCACCTTCCTTCCGTGAAGTTCGTGACTGGCTTGGTCGTTCACTATGCACTGAATGTCGCATATGACTTCTTTCGCAAGTACGTACCTGTTCTCATTCTTCTGTATATCAACAATCTTCGTTGAAATGAACAGCCTACAATACATCCAACGCATCGTCTGGCTACAGAAGAACGTCTTGATATTGTGCATGCTAAAAATCACCCGCAGGGCAGGCAATACAAGGCATGCATCCTATGTAACACATTGGATATCCAAGACCGTTCTATGCCCTATTCATGTATTCAACTTCAAGGCCCCGTTACTCGCGCTACATGCTATAATCCTGACCACTGGGCTACTCTAGAACAAGACTCGGAAGGTATAAAAAGCCTTCATCCAAGCTTTGTCTCTTCAGAGCAACTCGAGGCATCCTCCTTCCTTAGCTCTTTCGTTCATCCTTCACTTCAATTTCGTTCACGCAATGTTCAATTACCTTCGTCTGTTCACCATTGTCGCTGCTCTGGGTGCTATTCAATGTAGGAATCATTCTCGTCGCCCGTGCTATAATCAATAGGAGATCTTGACATCTATCCTTCTCATACTAGGCGCTAATAGCATTGCTGTTCCTCGCGCCACTTGCGAGGCCACCTACACTGTCGTGTCTGGAGACACCTGCGATGAGATTGCTGCTAAGTATGGTATCACAGCAGCCGCCTTGGAAATTGCGAATCCGGTGAGACGAATCCTTGCTACATAGACCATCAAAAATACAAGAAGATTTCTGACAATATTCATGAATAGCAAATCGATGCCAACTGCGACAACCTCTTCATCGGGGAACAGCTTTGTATTCCCGGCACCCCTGTCTGCGCTGCTGAGTACACCGTCAAATCTGGCGACATATGCATCACCATCGCAAACCAATACGGCATCACAGTCGCCCAGTTGGAAAGTGCCAACCCCGAAATCGATCCCTTGTGCGACAATCTGCGAATTGGCGAGGTAAGCCGATCTAACCTTCCAAAATCCCTAGGAATGCGCTGAAGTTACTTCGATCATAGGTCCTCTGCATTCCCTAGGTTGAACTTCGCTTGTTGCTGCACTAAAGCTGCGTGTGGGCAATGCAATTCCTTGTAAAGCCGGTGGAGCAATATGATCTTGTATGTACCACTATCGAATTTGAACAAGCTCACTTCTATGTTGTCAATGTGCCCAATTTGAAAGTGGACGTTTGAGAACCACGCGAGTTGTCTTCACGCAATGCAAGATTCTCTTTCTTGAGACTGGGTGTCAATAACATGGGCTTCATCAGCTATTCGACCATGCTGTGGTCAAGGCTTTAGCCAAGAACGTCGTTTGGGGATTGTACATTACGAGATCATTGACTGCCACAATCATTATGTGATTAGAGTCGATAGGGATTCTCTCTCCTTCTATCTGACTGCAAGGTTAGTATCGAAAAAATAGCTTAACGGTCACACAGCTTGACACTATAAACATCGTGGAACAATGGATGCGAACAAAACAAAAGTAGAATACTGTCTCATTTCAATCACTTCGGCAGTCACAGGTCACAGCAGTCAAAATTTTGCTGAAATGTCACAGATGTCACAGGTCCCTACAGCTCCTGCCGAAAAAAAATTCCCATGCTGGACAAAAATGTTGCCCATAGGCCGAAAATGGCCTTGACCTGCCGAAAATTTTCCGTAAGGTCACAGATGAACAACAGCCCTGCTGAAAATAAAATTTCGGCAGGTCTGTCACAGGTCACACCCCCTGCCGAACTGATCGAAATGGGACAGTATACTTCTGTATGCCAAAAGATCTTACGGTGATGAAGGTGATCATGGAGGGGAGGCTTTCCAAAAATCAAATCTCCTGCCAGGCTGAGGTGTTGAAGCTCATGCCTGACTCGGGTGTCTATAATTTATCTGGAAGTTCTTTGTGCCGTCCGACGAAGAGTGTCAGAATACCTTCTTCAAGTTTTTGTCTACCAGAGGTCAGTGTGTCATGCAATCTAATCGTGGAGTAAGAATATGGACAGGCCGAATCCGTTAGAGGAGAAACTTCAAGGTTGCCAACATGACGAGATCCAAGTGCTCAGTGCCGGACTCTTAGCCAATCGTGTGGGAAGCCTTCAGGCCTCAAGCTCAAGTCTTGTCGCTGGCTGAAGCATGTTGCAGAGGCTACTAGTCACTCGAACTGCTCTACTCTTTGCTATAAGACTTTCTGGAATCTGCACCGTCTTTTCTTGGTTTCCTCAAATTTCGGATCCATTGATATATCTCAGGCTCTCCTCAAGAAGATTTTGATGTTCCTCAATGCTCTGGTTTAGACCAATGGCAACTTCGACCTTGTTGCCACATTCCTCGATGATTCACAGATTTCGAAAGCATTACTGAGATCGCGTCCATGTACAACATCATCTCTGACACGATGGTCTTGAACAGCACGAATCCGGTAGAAGAGGTTCCTACAGTTGCACTCTATACTTGCGGTAAAGACTGCGAACCGTACTACAACAATCGCCTCCGAGATGGTTAATATTTAGTTCTGTAATCCCAGTACCACACGCGTTCAAGTGCCTTTTTTGTCACCCGCGTTGATTCTCGTACAGTGTCTTGGATTCCATTGCTTTTGCGCTCGGCCATGATCGTACTGTATAGTCTAGAAGTTGAGCTATTCGTGTGTAGACGCGAGGCAAGACAATGGCAGTTCGTTGATAGCATTGAATAGGCGCTGAGGCCAAGCGCTCATCCATCTTGTCTTCGACGTTGATTCATTGACCCTGGATTGATTCTAGCCTATTTCAATTTTCAACCTTTTTCAACCAGCATATACCAAAAAAATGTTCAAAAATCTTACTGCCAATGAACGTGTGACGCTCTTTGATTCTCGCAAGATTGTCGTTCCACCCATCGGAAGCAGTGAAAGACATTCTCGAAAAACATCAGACCCTCGTTAACACTGGGATTCAAATTTCGATTCTCCGCATTCTACTCTTTGGAACAAGCCAAGGTCCCGCTATTGTTCTCGTGCTCAGGCTTCGACGG
This sequence comes from Lentinula raphanica, assembly GCA_027919835.1. NCBI lineage: Eukaryota > Fungi > Basidiomycota > Agaricomycetes > Agaricales > Omphalotaceae > Lentinula > Lentinula raphanica. The sequence continues at coordinate 1,501,031 of JANVFP010000005.1, read as the reverse complement.
TCCTGACTCGCCGTCATATACAACAGCAGAACGGAATACCCATCGTAGGAACAGTATGAACTACGTTGTGGCCAGCGGTGGTATGTTCTTGAATTTGTATATACCTCCACCTTCCGTGAAGTTCGTGACTGGTTTGGTATCTCACTATGCACTGAAAGTTGCATATGACTTCTTCTGTGAGTTCGTGCCTGTTCTGATTCTTCTTCATATCAATCATCTTTGTTGAAAAGAACAGCCTACAATACAAGCAACGCATCTGGCTACAGAGGAACGTCCTGATATTGTGTATGCTTAAAATCGCCCGCAAGACAGGCAATACAAGGCATGCATCCTATGCAACGCATTGGATATCCAAGGCCGTTTTACGCCCTGTCCAGCTATCCGAATTCAAGTTCCCCCGTTACTCGCGCTACATGGTATAATCATAACCACTGGGCTACGGGCTACTCCAGACTTGGAAGGTATAAAAAGCCTTCATCCAACTTTAGACCAACTCGAGGCATCTTCCTTCCTTAGCTCTTTCGTCCCGTCACTTCAATTTTGTTCACGCAATGTTCACTTACCTTCGTCTGTTCACCATTGTCGCTGCTTTGGGTGCTATTCAATGTAAGAATCATTCTCGTCGCCCATGCTATAATCGACAGGAGATCTTGACATCTATCCTTCTCATAGGTGCCAATAGCATTGCTGTCCAGGCTCGTGCCACTTGCGAGGACACCTACACTGTCGAGTTTGGAGACACCTGCATTGAGATTGCTGCTAAGTATGGTATCACAGCCGCCGCCTTGGAAAGTGCGAATCCGGTGAGACGAATCATTGCTACTTAGACCAACAAAATTACAAGAAGATTTCTGACAATATTCATGAATAGCAAATCGATGCCAGCTGCGACAACCTCTTCATCGGGGAACAGCTTTGTATTCCCGGCACCCCCAGTGTCTGCTCTGATGAGTACACCGTCGAATCTGGCGACATATGCATCACCATCGCAAACAAATACAACATCACAGTCGCCCAGTTGGAAAGTGCCAACCCCGAAATCGATGCCTTTTGCGACAATCTGCAAATTGGCGAGGTAAGCTGACCCAACCGTTCAAAATCCCCAAGAATGCGCTGAAATTACTTCGATCCTTAGGTCCTCTGCATTCCCTAGGCTGAACAGGGCTGAACTTCGCTTGTTGCTACACTGAAGCTGCGTGGGGCAATGCAAATTCTTGTAAAGCCGGTGGAGCAATATACTTTTGTATGTACCACTATTGAATTCGAACGAACTCACTTCTATGTTGTCAATATGTCCGATTCGAAAGTTGACGTTTGAAAACTATGCGAATTGTCTTCACGGAATGCCAGATTCTCTTCTTGCTCAAGACTGGGTGTCAATAACATGGACTTCATCAGCTATTCGACCATGTTGTGGTCGAGACTTTAGCCAAGAACGTCGGTTGGGGATCGTACACAACGAGATCATCGATTGCAAGCATTATGTGAATATCGATAGGGATCCTCTCTCTCTCCTTTACTCTGACTGACAATGTTAGTATCGAAAAACAAAATAACTCAACGGCCACACAGCTTGACACCATGAACATCGCGGAACATTGGACACGCTTGACGCGAACAAAACAAAAGTAGAATATACTTCTGTCTACCACTGAAGATATGGATCTTACGGTGTTGAAGGTCATCATGGAGGTGAGGCTTTCTGAAAATTAAATCTTCTGGGGTGAAGTTCATGCTTGACTCAAGTGTCTATAATTTACCTGGAAGTTCTTTGTACCGTCCTACGAAGAGTGTCAGAATACCTTCAACCTCAAGTTTTTGTCTACAAGAGGTCAGTGTGTCATACAATCTAATCGTGGAGTGAGAATATGGACAGGCCGAATCCGTGATAGGAGAAAAAAAACTTCAAGGTTGTCAATATGACGAGACACAAGTGCTCGGTGCCGGACTCTCTTGGCCAATCGTGTGGGAAGCCCTCAGGCCTCAAGTCATGTCGCTGAATCATGCAGAGGCTACTAGTAGAGCATTTTGAGTGATCCTTTGCTATAGGACTCTCTGCACCGTCTTTGCTTGGTTTCCTCAATTTTCGCTCAGGCTCTTCTCAGGGAGATTTTGATGTCTCTCGATGCTCCAGTTTAGACGGGCCAATGGCAACTTCGACCATTCCTCAAACTACCTGACGATTCACAGAATTTCACAACATTACTGAGATTGCATGTCCATGTACAGCATCATCTCTGACACAATGGTCTTAAGAAGCATGAATCCGGTAGAAGAGAGTTTTACAGTCGCGCTCTATACTTACGGTAAAGACTGCGAACCGTACTACGACAATCGCCTCGGTAGTCAAGAATTGGTTCTGTATTCCCAGTACCACACGCTTTCGAGTGCGCTGTCACTGGACGAGCTGAAGATATTTACAACACAATCAAAAAGCAACTCAGGATTACAGATATATGCCAATCCTGAGATGGATTCTTGGGTGACAGTTCGGAAATCGGCGACGTATGCATTCGATTCCACGTCCGGCGCGTTTCTTGAGTCTAATCTCAATTAATCATGTTACTGATGTACTCTCACCAAGAACGTGTGTGGGGTGATTAGTTCTCACTGTACAGCAAAAATGGCACTCTAATTCTGTACTGTGTACCAATCCGAACTTACAATGATACCAATTTCAGCTCTTGAGTTCAGTACTGAGCACATCTTTACCTTGTCAACTTGAGCAGCGGTTGGCAGCGAATGGTCAAGTCCCTGATCTATTTTATTAAGAGGGGGTGACTGTCCACTGTTCGTAGGGTCTCGACTCTACAATTATTACTTTACTGTTCTTTCAAGAAGTTCAATCCCGTTCATTACGGAAAATGCCGGGCGTCTACTCTATTGGCTGAGCGGTTAACTTCTTTTCTTCGCTGTGATCTTCCATTGCCCTTCCCCCGAACTATACATACTTTCTTGATACACATACCAAGCTCCACATGTATCAATCTTTGCCACTGTTTCCGCCTTCACCGACGTTTTCCCCTGTGTCATTCCGCAGAGCACTTAACAATTCTTGAATTCCGCCTGCGTTCTTGTCGCAAAAGTCATATGATCAAGGACATGGATTCCAGCCTCCCTCAGACGTCCTTTCCAAACCCCCGATGTGTCTTTCTCCTCAAGGATGAAATGTCAGTTGCATTTTTCTCGAATCTCTATGTTGTTCGTCACTATTTGATATCTGACCACATGGGTTTAATCCTATAGGCAGTCTTCAGGTTTGTTCCCAAAGCTGTCTCCGAAGGCGGACACGACAGGCTTCCAGATCGATAATCGATATTCATAGTAAGGCCAAGACGAGACCCAGGCAAGTAGTTTTCATTCAAGAAGTGGTATGCGTGTGTACACAACGTGCAGCTGAGTCAAACATCACTGGTTCTTTGAACAAGGAGATACATTGGCATATCTCTTTATAGAGCACTTCATGCATCAGCGAGTGCCTGTTTTTAGGGTGACTTCACGTTTTGCTGACAGCGGGTGACCTTACCTCTTTACCCTGTGCAGTCAAAGCACTTTCGTATGACGACTGAAGCTCAGGAAAGGGAACGAATTCGTTCGGGGCCTTTTGTCTGTCTGCGAACGTCCAATCCGATTCAGCATCATTGCGTCAGTGTAACGGAACCACATACTTGGCCTTGAACCAGATTAGGAACTCTAGAGATATAAAAACCCATCTCTTCCATCTCCTTTCTTCAGAGTACTCAACTATCAGTTCTCTACTTCGCTTAGCTCTTCATTGACCTCAAGCCAATATGTTTGCTCGTCTTTCTCTACTCGCCATGATTGGTGCTGTTGGTGAGCATTCATCTTGTACAGACTAGTACTGGCAACGGACTAACGTCTTCATGTAGGTGCCGGCGTGATTCCTCGCGACATAGATGCTTCCTGCACTGCTGGGATCAGCACTCCGATCACGACTGTGGTAGGAGACACCTGCGACACGCTTACATCTGCGCTCGGTATTGCACTGACTGAGTTACAGTCGTTGAACCCGGTAAGATTATTTGCTCAATTGAGCCTTACATTGTGTACTGATCTATCTACCACCCCAAACAGGGTCTTGACTGCAGCGATCTCATTTCCGGTTCAGAGATTTGCGTCCCTGAATCTGATGGCTTACTCCCAAGTGGTATTCTCCCTACTGGCATCCTCCCCACTGGCATTCTCCCCACTGGCATTCTCCCCACTGGCATTCTCCCCACTGGCATTCTCCCCACTGGCATTCTCCCGACCGGGATTCTCCCTACTGGCATCCTTCCTACTGGCATACTCCCCTCTGGCATCCTCCCTACTGGCATCATTCCCTCTGGCATTCTTCCCACTGAGTCTTCCTCTACTGATGATGGCATTCTGCCTACTGGTATTCTACCTTCTGGCATCCTCCCGACTGGTATTCTTCCCACCGGTATTCTCCCTACGGGCATTCTCCCCACTGGTATTCTCCCCACCGGCATTCTTCCTACAGGCATTCTCCCTACAGGCATTCTCCCTACGGGCATTCTCCCCACAGGCATCCTCCCAACCGGCATCCTCCCGACTGGAATTCTCTAAATAACCAGGTAAAATTAGATGTCGAGAAAAAGATCTGAGCCCCTTTGCTGAAGTTTGTTTTCAGGCGTTGCCGCACGCATTGCCGGTTGTTCAGTCTGAATGTCGAAGACCAGTGGGAATACATGCTACGAATACTTCTCTTCTTTGTACAGAATCTTCTTTCGTGATGATCTTGGTTTTACATGTCAATCTGCTACTATTTGTAATGATCCCCCGTACGAAACTTGAACGCGATTCTTTGTTAGTCCGCCTTATATGCTACATAGACCTGACTGTTGTGAACAACACGGCTCCGAGGTGGCTATTCGAATAGGCCATATCTGAACTCTGAACTCAGCTTTTGTTTTGATTCCAACACAAACCAGGGTTTCTTCTGCTCCACTTATGCCACCCGGTCACATTGTGCGAAGGCAGTTGCGCTTCGAACATAAAACGTGTTTCCTCGGCGGTGGAGTCCGTCCAAAGTTGTAATCAGAGATTGTCTTCAATTAGTTCTGCCAACGGTGTGGGATCACAGGCTCCAACAGAACCAAACCTGGGATTAATTTTACATGAAAATCGCTGAAACAGAAAGTCCCTGCTTCTTTTTCTGCACCAAGAACTCAAGAAGATGTCGGATATGATGCTCAAAACCGGCTCATTCCAGACTCAGGGGTTGAGCACCGAGCTTTCGCATCCCGCTGTCATCTCTCTATATTGTTTGCATCGCAGATAATATTGGGCATGTTGAATTAACCAAAATTAAGTCAAACTCGCACGGAGATGTTTGTATGAAAGATGGAATCCGCAAGTTGTTGAAGATTTTTAGGCAGATGACGATAAGCAGATTTTTTCTGACGGATTTACATAGATCCTACTTTGGCACAGACTTATGGATTGAAGTCGACGGTTGGACTAATAATCACCGGTGGGTCTTTGAGATATTAGCGGAAAGTCCACCTGCACGAACTTGCCTTCCTGTATAGCCCCCCTTGACAGATCGATGTTCGTGTCCACGGGTTCCACAATATGTTCTTGTCAGCGAATATCGACACAGTGCACAGCACTTGAAGGTATTTCACATAAAGCGTCGAAATTTTGTCGCCTTCCTTACGTGGACGGTCAAAGCTGTAGATATCAAACGTTTTTGGTAACCGGTGTCTCGCCGAAATTTCACGAAGCTCCAGGATTACGCCGCACAATATCTGGTTGTCTCCAAGAGTCTCCAAGCTGTCAACAAGTAATGTCACTGCATAATCTTCGACTGGCAGAGACTAAGTAGCATCTACCAAGTGAGGCCTCAAACTGTCCCTGCGATCAAAGCCTTGAGGTTGCCCTACAATGAGGCTACCACAATCAACGACTCCAGATACAAGATAAGTGTTTACAATAACATACAAGCCAGGTTGTATCAAGACGTGATTTCTAGTGCCTGCGTCTGTCTGATTCTCTGGAATAATCACGACGATAGTCGCGCTCTTGCTCTGACCTATCGCGCCGATTGTTGTCTCTATGATCGCCATCTCGAGCCCGATACTTGTCCCTTCTATCATCCCTCCCCTCACCAGCTCCTTTATCTTTCTGAATGTAGTCCCTACGACGGTCATCGTAAGACCGTCTATCTGGAGACGAACGCCTCGACGAAGCTCTCGAATCGCGCTGAGGTGACCTAGAGCGATTGCGTCGCTTTTCCTTCTCTGCATTTCTCCTCCGAAACTCGTCTTCAGAGACGATATTTCCGTCCTTGTCTTTCCTGACTATGGGGATGTAGCGTTTATCTGCACGTCGTTTCCCAGCGGATTTGTTGGAACCATCGTCAAAAACTTCCATCTCTTTAGCTCCAATTCCCAGCAGAGCTGGTCGAGATTCGGGTATATAGGGTTGTACGATGCCATTGCCTTTCCGAGAAGCCGCGGTACCTTCCTTCCATCCCATACCTCGTAGCATCGCAGCGCCGAATTGGGAAACGGGAACTCGTTCGTAATCGGCAAGTGTGGAAGATTCAGGAAGCTCTTCAACATCTTGCTTATAAGCGTCCTTCTCCGAAACGGGAGTAGGGATGATGTCAATCCTAGGACCACTTTCTTCGCCATCTGCACCAGCGAGTAAAGCACGCAAGGCTGCTTTATCTTCAGAATCCTCCTCTTCTTGTTTCGAGATCTCATCCTCGGGTGTCTGCCCAGGTTCGACCATGACAACATCTTCTTCCTGCTTAACAATTGCCACATCCTTCTTCCCATATTGTAGCCCCGAGACGACTGGACCGCTATTGATTGTGTCCCTGGTACCGAGTCCACCGACACTGCCATCACTCCCTATTGTCTGCGCACGAGCAGACTCAGGAACATACTGGCTCAGCGTTCGCCGTTTACGAGCAGCTTCGCGCCAATCACGGTTTTTGAGAGCAGGAATGATAAGAGGTCCTTGAGGTTTCTTTTCATGAAGTCTAAAGCAGTGTTGAAAGTAGACTTTTGTGAGTTGAGACGGCTGTATACACAGTGATTGGCAAGAGACACACCGTTTAACTCCAAAAGCATCGAAACTAGTTACGAGTTCATCCTGATCTTCATCGTCCTGGTCACTGTCTGAGTTTTCATGGTATGGTGATGAAGTCCGGCTTCTAGCAAGAGGGCTTCCAGGCGCACTGCTATCATTCGTGAGGTGACGAGGTAAAGCAGGAATTTTGAAAGAGGAGCCGCTATCTGATTCTGGGCCTGAGGAGGTAGCTCGCGAGGTTGGACTTGGTCTGCGAATGGTGAAAGAAACCTTGGGTGCAGACATGGTGGTCAAAGACCAAGGATTAATGGATTACGTGAGCGACCGGATGAGGATCTTCCGGGCTACCGTTAGTTTCGACTCGACTTTCATCTACACAACCATGGCGTGCGGTATCACCCCTCGAGCAACCAGAGGTTTATTACGGACCTTGACTAGACATGGGACGCATCCCAGGACGTTGAATTGTTCTTCAACATTGCGCGCTTATACAGCTTCTGCTCCTCGGAGAACAACTATTGTCACCCAGCATCTTCCCTCTTCCCCAACAGTGCTTCTTTCTTTACCTTCTCAAAAGTATCTTGAACAGGAAGAGATCGATGTTCAACTTATATCTCCTGAAGATGCCAAAGTCATAATAACAGATAGAGCTGCGGAGGTATGTATTCGTCGGAAACACAACTTACACGATACTCACCTTAGGCCGATCTATCAGCAATTACAGAAGATAGCTCAACGAGAAAAAGACCCAAATGCCGCATTGAGGGTAGCAGTAGAATCTGGAGGATGTCATGGCTACCAGTATAAAATGGAACTAGCAAAGACTCGGTCTCTGGATGATTAGTAAGTCTTTATTCAAACAATGCGAGCTCGTATGAGGTACTTTTCTCTTTCCAGTCACTTTTCGCATCCTACGATCAAGCCTTCAAACATTGTTGTGGATGCCGTTTCTCTTACTCTATTGAATGGTTCAACGATAGATTTCGCCACAGAACTAATCGGGAGTAGCTTTCGTGTATCCGAAAACCCGCATTCCAAGGGCAGTGGTTGTGGATGTGGAGTCAGTTGGGAACTTAAGACGTAGTGATTATCTATCAGATGGGTATTGACAGTGTAACATATCGGTACGTGCTATGCTCCAATGAGTAGCTCAAGGGACCCTACATGTTCCTATAGAAACTTAGAAAAACCACATAATGTCAAAAATTATTTCCTCCTTTGTGATAGGACGAAAGGGAGCACCTTTCGTGAGATTAGCCGTCCGAGAACCCAAGACCGAACAATGCGCCCCCCAATCAAACCGGTCGCTCTGCACGTACACCCAAGGTAACCTTTTGTGGTTCCGTCCTTCTCTCTGGTGTCGCGATAGACCAAGCCAAGCGGTAGCTCGAATCCTGGGTGAGCCAATATGAACCTGTAACTCGAATCGATAGCCTAAACTAATGCAGGGAATTCCCGTAGGCGTCTTGCGGAAAGTGAATTGGCCATGTCGGATATTTCGTAGGTCCTTTGATTATTTTAGTGAAATTTCAGGTATTGGTTCGAACCCCTCCTCGGAAAAAGACACGTATCGCTTCCGAGGTCTCCCTTGCTTTGGAAACATCGCTCGTGAAGACTTCCTGTGTCAGATTTGTTTTTTCCATTCAACTGATAGCACCCGAGCTGGGTCGTCACATTCGGACCACGAAGAGTGCTCCTATCGGTTTCTTGCTTGCGCATAGTTGCCAGCTAGTTCGTTGCCGATGAAAGGTATTGAAAACAGATCTTGACTATAGCTGTCGCCGACGTGATAGCCTCATCTTCACCGGAAATCTCAACACCGGTGTATGCTTCCCTCCATCTCAAGCGCTGTTTTTCCCTGCCAAAAACTCAACGTTCAAGTTGTATGCCATCCTTGTACGTGAACACATGGCCAACCCGATGCAGTCGACAGAAAATGTCTACACCCTTTCACTTGTGCAATTGAGATTCCCGCGAACTTGGCGATACTCAAGTATAGTCCCATGTTTGGGACACAGCCGTGCGTTCCGTTTATGACCGGGTGCAGTTCTGCAATCCAGTTCTGAATTCGAGCACGAATTTGGAATGTGCTCGAATGAGACTCCGACATGGATTTTGGGGTCACTAGAGTCCTTCGGACTTCGCTGGACCCTTCCTTCCTGATCGAAATGCTTCAGCATTACGGCGCGAACAAATATCATATGTTCAAGTTGTACTACACTGTCAGCATGCCTCAAATGTAGACAGGAAGATTCTTCTGTGTTGAGCATACTTGTTCGAACTCAGTTTCATCGCGACTGTACATAAGCGTCAAGAATAATATATGGGAGCTGAGTTATCCAGTGGTGTTTTTGTTCTTACAACCTTGCCGTCGAAGAGAAGACAGACAAGTGCATGTGTTTGAGTCTTCAACATGTTATGAACCATCTTCGGTAGAAGAAGAGGCTCCTTATGCGACGAACTCTCCCTCCTTACATGGCGCTAACTCTGCATGCTAAGCTCGGAGTTGAATTCGAAGGCATCAAGGAAATGAAATACGTGTTTCGACACTGACCGTAGTCATTTGGATGGAAGATGAAATCGTGATAAATGCAACGATTAGAGTCTATGGACAGAATATACTGGTAAGAGATCAACAGGGGAGGAGGTAAATCAAGATAGCAAAGAAAAAGGCGTGAAGAAACAGGAAAAAGTAGTCAAAGGCAGTAGAGACAACCGGATGGCCAAGGAGAAGGCCAGGCCGTAGTTGGTCCATTGACGTATACGATATTGATAGAGGGAAGACGACAACAAGGAACGGGATCGATAAAGCAGTTGAGTCCGGTCCTTCCCGCATGTATCGAAAGAAACGATTTAGCACACAACGCAACACTTCCATCCGCTTCCAGTATCCTCATGAAGGGCACTCTTGGTGCTGCTCTTCCGTCGATGATGACGGCCGTCTGAATGAGAGTGCGACTGCGCACCATCACGCATTAACATGCTGGCACGAGTCGCCGTCTCGAAAACATCATCAACACCTTCTATTTTCAAAGCAGAGCATTCTTTATAGGCACGGGCACCTATCGCTTGAGCAACACGTTCTCCCATTTCGCGAGTGACATAGGGAGCAGGGTTGTCAGGAGTGTTGGGATGTGTGGGACTTGGGCGAAGGTCGGCTTTGCAACCTACGAGGATGACGGGAATGGTGGGGCCACAAATTGAACGGACTTCTTCTATCCACTGTGAATGAGAAGACCAATGAACAAACGTCGTGGTGAGCCTATCAGGGAGTGACATACCTTAGTTTCTACGTTCTCCAAAGAATCAGGGGTGTCGAGAGCAAAGGCGATGAGAATAACATGGGACTTTGAATAGGACATAGGTCGCAAGCGCTGCAGAAAGGCTGTTCAGTACCGTCGCGACGAAAAAATGTAACGCAGAAGACTGACTTCATATTCTTCCTGGCCACTGTTGAATTCCAAACATTGTGGGAGTTGTAAATGATGAAAGTAGGAAATGACGCACGCAGTATCCCAAAGTGCTAGCTGAACAGGTTTCTCATCGAGTCTGATTTCGGCGACATAGTTATCGAAAACAGCTGGGCGAAGAGAGGTGTGTCAATGATAGAAACGAGAATTGAGCCTGTTTGACTGCGCACTGGGTTGCTATAGGAAGAGTGGTGAGATTGGTGCAGACAGAAAGACAGGGAGCAATTTCAACATACATATTCCTTAGGAAATTCTCCTAGCGCAAAGGAACACAGCAGAGACGTCTTTCCGCAAGCACCTGGAGACAAGAAACAAGCTGTGAGTAGATAAGTCAAAGGCAGAGTGGTAGATATTACGTGCCATCGCCTACTATAACCAGTTTTCGTCGGATCTAACAAGCGAACGAGGGTTGAGAAAGAGGTAGAAAGGCCAGGTAGAAAGGGATTATAGCGAGAAGAAGACATACAGGGTTTTGAGAGGACATGTCTTATGAGATAACTGGGGAACAAGAGACCGGTCCAGTGGCGAAGAAAGCAAGAGGAAAGTATAAGGATGGGCTATAAGAATAGAAAGAATATAAAGAAGAAAATAATACGATTAAGGCTGGGTAAAGAAAGACCTTAACCAGAGGATATGGCGTTCAAGAAAGAGAGCACCGCAAACGCTCAGCTGTCATTTACCGGCTTACGGCAGCCATAGGCTTATTTCCTTCAAGTTCTTTCTCTGGCTTTCTACGGTTTCTTCATTCAAGCATCTTACCTCAGTTACTGTTTACATATCTATCCTTTGCTTAGCCCCCCCGCACAAGCTTTTAGAGCAGTAACTTTACTTGAAGCACGGAGAACCCTCACGGATACTATCCACTACCGACACATCTATCTTATATCGACGGTGTTTCTTCGCCGCAACAAGAGCACGGTTATAGTCGTCGTGCGTAGTCAAGTCGATCCATTCAGATCAATGGAATCTACCATGCCACTCAAGCCCAGCCCTCTGCCATAAATCACTTCATGATGCATAACATCGGGCAAACATAGAGAGGAATCACCGAGAGTCCACGGCGAACATCTCTTGAGAGAGTAATTTATACACTCACCAGCTCGGTTTCTCATGAAGATTGCACGAACTTGTAAAACATGACCGCATGATGTACTCGTTGATTCTTCGAGCATTCAACATTTTGCTCGACCTGGATCAGCCGATGACATGGCGCGATGGACAGGAACAAGAAGCTTGTTCTTTATCAAGGTCAAAAGGATTAGCACAGGAACGGCGGGAGAGAAACTGGATTCGGGGAAAACGCGAGAGTAATGACAAAGATAAACCACCAATGTTGTGATAGATCATGGTTCCACTCCATGACCATTCCACGTATGCCGAGTGGAATTAGAAAGATTGTGGCCTCAGCAGTCAGGAGTTGAGGTGACGACGTAGCGATGTCACGGCGAAGAGAAGGTCAGAGAAGAACAGAGAAGAATGAGGGATTCCTCAAAGGGAAAGACTTCGTGGAAGAAGCGGCGCTATGGACCAGAAATGGCTGTCCCAACAGCAAGCGAACTTGAGATTGTTGAGTCTAGTCGTAGATTGAGAGCGATAGGGAAGACAGCCTTCAGTTCAGGGAGGTTAATAGAAAAATCGTTCTAACAAAGTTTAAGGAGTCTGCAGAATTGGGAGGAGTCGCCGAGAGGTATTTAAGCGCTCAAACTATTAGCGCTGATCACGTGGTCGGAATCCGGGCGCGGAGACGCGGATATCATTTTTGTCTGCCAGAACGTTTTTCACTTTTCTGATTTATGCTCGTCATCTCAACCTTAAGCTTATCGGCACTATACCCTCTTCTCTTGTTCTGACGACGACGACTTGCACGGTTAAAAGGTGAAGAACTGACTCAGCACTTATACACGGCAAGTGCTACACGTCTGTGAAATGTTTGGCTCTTTTCTCTCCTTCTCTGTCGTCTCTTTCTCTCATCTTGTTGGCGTACAGGCCATGCCGTCCATCTCAGAAACACCAGAACTGCCTTTGTGGCTACCAACTTCCTATCAAGACCTCAATGATCTACCTCCAGAGGATATCGTCTATCAGCCTAATCTAGGCGGGAGCAAAGTCGTTCGCACTGCGCCAGGCGTACTGATAAAATACAGAGGAGACCTTGCGGAGGAAGTTAACTGCCTCCTCTACACTCATCAGCATCTATCTTTCCGTGTTCCACGAGTGTTGGACCACCCAGGCGACGCTCGTCAATCCAATCTATGGGATCCACGCACCGAGGAATTACCAGACGTCTGGTACATATGTATGGAGGAAATTCCTGGCGTCCAACTGAAGGAGGTCATCGATACCCTCACGCCTGTCCAGTTAGAGCATGTCGCTTCCCAGATCAAGGGTATCCTCACCGAGATGCACTCGCTATCCGCATCATACATCGGATCTGTCACTGGAGGTCCTTTCAGAAACCTATACTTCTTTCCCGATGCCATCAGACCCCAACATGCCTGGACAAAAGTTTCTGAATTCATCGACCATTTCCATCGCCTGCTGATGACATTCGGCACTGAGGAATACGCAAGGGAGCTACTCGCCAATTTTCCTCAGGATTGCCCGATATACTTCAGCCACGGTGACCTCGTTCCACGTAACATCCTTGTGGAAGGATCTACTATAACGGGGATCGTTGATTGGTCGATGGCCGGATTTTATCCCGAATTCTGGGAATATTGTCGGATGTATGATGAAAGCGAACAGTCCAAAGGGTGGAGTCAGGTCCTGAGCATGATATTTCCCGGCCCTCGACGCGACGAGCAGATTGCGTCCTTGCACCGTATGATGGGGACTCTACTCTACAATCTCTGATCACTCACGATGGATAGCTTGTTTTCTTTCGTGTTCGTATGATATCTGATCATCTTGATTATATGACTAGGTAAGTCCAAAAGTTCGAAGCAAGAATCGAGATTGATATATTGTCAACAGGTATTTTGGCCGCCTCAGAGTCAAGAAACCACTACTGTATCGATTTGGATTCAATGCTCAAATTTCTCCCAGGTTGCGCGAGAATAACATCCTTGTATTCGTTTCAACATTCCTATACTATGCTAGTATTGATATTTCCTCAGACGTGGCTACCGCTCAAGGTCTGTCAATCGCCTACGACAGTAACACTTTCACCCATGTATATATTAGATACTTGTATGAGTACTTACAACAAGTTTTATACGGCGCGAGAAAGCGCTACTTATTTCTCTAGCCCGGCCATGGCTTGGTCATGAAAAAATTCAATGATGTCAGCATTTCTTCTTAGTGTGGAACCTTCCTCGGGTTTCGCTCCTCGTTTTTCTTTTTCTTCTCTTCCTCTATGAATCCAATAATATTGCTATTGTGATTTCTCCCTTGTCAATCTTGCTCTATGCTTCCAACGTCTCCTTGCCTTTGGCTCCAGACTACTTCTTCATTATCCCAAAACGTGCAATCTCTTCAAACGACTTCAATCATGGTGCTTCTTATGGACTTATGTTTCTCCTAGGGCTGCCCTCTATGTCACGGCAAATGAGCAGAAACTATTACGAATTCATCCCGGATGATGATACTGAGAAAGATGTTTATTTGCAAGGTGACTGCGATTTTTTTTCGGGTGAATAAGTACCTCGATACTGACTTCTTCTCCCTTCGCATTGGCAGCCCATGGGCATAATTTCGATGGCCGAGAGAGACATGTTGTAATACACTGGGTACTATCACCTTCCTGCGCATATCAAAAAAGGTCACTGAACTATAATCCCAATCATAACCCAAAAGGTTAACGGCACACTAGCTGATAATCCGGTGACCCAAATCGTCCAACTCAGCGGGATCAGAGGAAGATTCGTTTTTGATTCGTTAGTGGCCAAGCTTCGCAATCCTGCCACTCTCGATTCACACACTCAGTATTACCTGGGTAGTTTCACCCGTGGCGAGCGACAGCTCTTGTTGCGTCTCGCGGACGAGATTGAGTTTGACAAGACGTCGGTCGTGAATGGATGTCGGGTCTGGATGAGAGAGTTGCTTTTGGCGTTGGTGAGAGAGGGGTTGATTTCAGAGGAGACGTTTGAGGTTATTGAAGAGGAGGTTCCCCTTCCGAAACGTATGCCTGAGATGGAGGAGGCTTCACGATCAAAAGGTGTGTAGCTGATACGATACTTGGTTCAACAGATGTTCTAACTCTGCATATATCCAAAGATTCATAGACATTATCACTCTTTTGGCACCATCATAACATTATAAGCATTAGCATAGCAGGAACGCCCAGGGACTTTAGTAACAACCAGGCTTGGACTAAACACACTGCATTATTGCATGACGGTCTCGTTAACGAACATTTGCACGAGCTAGATCATACACACGATAGGATATTCGATACGATACGAAGGGAGATACATACTTTATATACACGCTACATGTATGTACGTAGTAATTTATACAATGGGATTGACGATAATCTACCCGCCACTGGTTTTTAAGAATTGTGCGAATGAAAAATGCTATGGTGGTACATGGCCTATATGAAGCCGGCGGTTGTAAACGCTGACATTTCCACCTTACAACAAGCTCAACCTTGGACCAGCGCAGAAGGAAGTTTGGTGGCTGTAGGTGAGATACCAACAGGAGACATACCTAGTCACAATTATTCGTGTTGAGATCCCATGTTGATGAATTAGAAGCCACGGTAACTGCGAATTGTGATGAGGTCCAGTCGTCCCAATTAGTGATAGGGTCGGTGGCAGCGCCTGCATAGCCAGTTCCTAACATCGTTCGCAGGATCATCAGGCCACGAGTGGCAATGCTGGTCGCAGTGCCCATAAATCGACTCTGTTCGAGTTGGGAAGACAAACGGAAGATGTCGTATACCTTCTCCAATCGAGTGGCAGTTGTATACGTGAACTCAGGATGCTGTTCAATGTGCAAGTTCAGAGTGACACACGCTCCCAGCAGCATTAGGAGATGCTCTGAGTGGAATAACGGGGAATTGGCAACGATTGTGTTTTGCGAGTGGGCAGCAAGAAATCCGGACGCCCAGAGTAAGGGTCCTATCTCGTCGTACGTAGCACAATACAAGTCCATTGACTCGATACAGACACCCAGAAGCACTTTTTGACTAGAGATTGAATCAATGGTTCCTGCGGAGTGGAATGTGCAAATCCGTTCGCACAACTTCATCTTGAGAAATAGGTGCCAGGACAAGAGTGTGAATTTCTGCGACGATCCTACTATAAAGTGGTTTTCCTCGAATATCGGCTCAAGAGATTTCGTTCGCTCAAGGCAATGTCGCAACCTTTCTTCAAGCGCTTGACTCCTTTGCTCATGCGATTTTTGGCTTCCAGAGCACTGAATATATGGATCCAATCAGAAAATCGTATGCAAAGACCTGTCAAAAAAACTACCGGCGCTAGGTTGATGTGTTCGGCCAGTACACTCAGTTCGTACAAAACGTCCTTATATGTGCACAAGGGAGTCGACGGTTGGGGACCGGGGACTCTTTGAGAATTCATCGAAGGTCGGGAAAGCAGCAGTGAATAAAATCTTCATCGAATAATATGAATATCCTCAATGCAGCGAGGCGAAGATGGACTTACCTATCCCAGATCAAAAGGTTGTCCCAGGCTACCTTTCTTACTGCTTGTTCTTCTTCCGACCAGCATGTGTAGTATCCATCTTCATGGTGCAAGTTTAGCGACTGGGCCACTCTTATCCAGTTCCCGATGAGCAGCCATGCATCATTAAGCCTGCCACTGGCAGTATACTTCTTGCCAATGAGAGATACAGCGAAGCATGCAAGGATAATTCCCTCCTCGCTCCTGGAGTGAAACATTCCATCCGATGCTAGACGTAGTGCCGACATGGCGCACTCGATGAAAGCGTGCCCAGAGTTTACGCTCAAAACGTTGGAAGGAACATAAGCAAGAATGGCGTGAATGAGACAGATCCAACTGGGATTGAGCTGGGTGTTCAAGGATGCACCGGACGGTAAGCGAAAAAAGTCCCACATCCGCGAAATAAGCGTTCGAATCCAAGTTTCGGGAAGACCAAAGGTCCAATTAGAGCAGGCAAAGAACGCAGATATCAGGCTTTCGGTTTCCTGATAGGATGGTAAATTCTGAATGAGGGCTGGAAGCAGCATAGTCACGGTACGGTCGGGCTGGGACTGCATGAAGATGCTGAACAACGAATGACTATCTGGTAAGGCGTAGTCGGTGAGAGGATCAACAGATATCATCTAAGAATCGAATTTCGATGAGCAAACGACAATCACATCCACATGGCAAGGATCATACTCGTGAATGTAATAGTCCTTCCTGGCTTTCCAAAGGTTGCGCCATTCGAGTGCAAGTATCAGGGCATGAGACATTCCCCGAGCATGGTGAACATTTCACAAGCCCGTCCTGATCTGCGAGCACTGTCGATTCAGTGCAGGATAAAACGGGAGAACTGGCAATGGAGCTGTGGTAAGTCCAATCAGGTCTTTTGGAGCCGGGTGCATGAGCGGGATACGAGGTATCTTGGGCCGTAGTGCGCTGATGCTCGAGCTGTCGTTCGAGGAAACGTATGCGTTCTGACAATTGCTGGATTTTGAGTCTGTCCGCCGTTGAAGGTTCAGCTAGTATGACGGGAATTTTGGCTGGTGAAGGGCGCGCAAAGGGCACTGTGGCCCATCGACAAAGGTGCTCAACGCCTCTGGATCTACATAGACCGCAAGTCGGTTGGGCGCGATCGCATCTCTTCGAATTTCGTCATTGGGCACTCGTCTTCTTCGATTGAGGACGATCAGACTTACCTGACGCCTTTTTGCACATTCGATACAGCTGAGTCGCAAGCGTCTTCTCATTTTCTTCGACTTGAATGGGTCCGAGTCAGTTGAGGGATTCATCTTCGACATGTTTTGACGTACAAGCCTAGGCATCTTATACTAGGTTTAGTTTCTGGTAAGCTGTTCAGTGGCAAAACAAAGAGATTCCCCATTGAATGCTATACAAGTATCAAGTGGCATACAGTGATGTGAGAAAAATGCTCGGGCGTGATGTGGAGAAGATAGAAATGTACGACGATACAATGCGAGTCAGGACAAAATGATTAAAATAACGTACAGGTAAACCAAAACCCAGCCAACTAGACTCCAAGAAGACGTTTCCCATTTTGCCACACTGCATAGCTCACTGCTGTCATCGGAACGACTTTGAGATAACCTATACTGAGTCCAACGTAGAATCCCTTCCACCCAGACGATGCCCATATTGCGCGTACAGTCTCTCCCCAACGTAACCATCGTTCAGGATGAGTTATCCCGCCCACTTGCATTCTCCTTCTGATTACTTCGAACGGGTAAGACGCGGTCTGTGCCATAGCACCTGACACAGCACCGATTACCAGATCAGCGGCAGGAGTTGATTTCATCTTGGCGTCGTTAGGTGGAGGGAGAAAGCGCGCGCGTAGGTATCCCCAGGTTAAGAAGGATACACCAGCATATGGAATCATTCCGATGAGTGTGGCAGAGAATCCGCGATAGAATTTCAAGATGGGATATTGATTAAAGTAACGTGTTCCATCGATTTGTAGTTGTGGTATACCAGTAGCCTGTTCGTAATAGATTTGTCTAAAGGCATGAAAGAGGGAAAGATTTGTTTTGTCCGAGGCTTTCGTGTGGAAGGCTAGTCGTACGCGGAAAACTTCCAGTGGATAGGTGAAGAACACTGATATCATTCCTAGAAGCAGGATGCAGGGTATGAGAGCAATCCACATTGACGGAAATAATGAATCGCGAAATACCTGAAAGGGAACCTGCGGAAAATCTACGAAGGTTGGTTTCTTTATCGGGAGATGGCATGAGATACTTAATAGAGAGGCATCGATGAATGACAAGGAAGAAACAAGTTGGGAAATGTATACCGACATGATGGACTTGGTCATAGGCCATGTACTTTATGGCAGCATATGGAAATATACGAAGCAATGTTACCGAATGGCCTTGGAAAAGCCCTCGCGTTCCAGAAGTTCGATATATTTCTGCACCAGCTCGAAACGCCCCACTCCATGTCCCTATTGTGTCATGAATGATTAGTTCATTAGAGCAGTCAGTATCCGACGCACCTGCATACTTCTGAAAATCAGGATTCGAAGCTTGAAATAAAATCTTCACTCGGTCTAATGGGGCGACTACTGTTTTCGCCTTGGATTTCATAACATCAATCCATGATGGATATGTGAAAGCGAGTGCACGCACGAGACAACCAGCGACTCCTCCTGCTAAACCCGAACGAACGATATAGTGTAGACTCCGTTTATCTTGTGCTTGTGTAGTAGAGACACCAGAACTCATTTGCACAGCAACCGCGGCGTCTCATACGACTGTCGTATACCGGGTCCTTGTGTGAGCTGCGAGAGCGACGAGTAGGAAATATACCAAGTAAAGACTCAAAGTTTTCCAAGTTCCGTT
This sequence comes from Lentinula raphanica, assembly GCA_027919835.1. Classification (NCBI taxonomy): domain Eukaryota; kingdom Fungi; phylum Basidiomycota; class Agaricomycetes; order Agaricales; family Omphalotaceae; genus Lentinula; species Lentinula raphanica. Next base: position 1,482,032 of record JANVFP010000005.1, on the reverse strand, counting down.
CGGTGAAGTTCGGCGTTCCGCTCAAGCTCCGCGAGTGAAAGCGTCATGTGATCTATTCATTTCTCACAAACGTCGACGAACTTCCAGCTTCTCCGAACTCGAAAACAATGGCGAGCAAGCAGAAACCCGATGTGAAAGTTCTCAAAGGTCAAGAAGGTCTGTCTGCGCTACTGTCTCAATATCTCGACACACTCATATCCTTCTAGCCGAGGATAAAGTGCTGGAATACATTCGCCGAGTAAGTAGTATGCTGGCTACTGCATATACTCGCGTTATAACGCGTCAACACGCGTCCTTACATTAGATGAATCGACCTTACGGCGCTGTTGACGTGGCCGCAAATCTTAAAGGTGCAGTCCCTAAAACAGCCACTCAGAAGATCCTTGTAGCGCTTGCGGAAAAGGGCGAGTTGGTTCAAAAGAATTATGGTGCGTATCGATCGCCTCTCAAACTGCGATGAAACTCATGAGGCACTTGGATAGGGAAAACAACGTTCTTCGTTGTGAATCAGACAAAGATCGATACTCTCTCACCTGAGAAAATATCTGCCCTTGAAGAAGACTTCAAGAAACTAGACGACGAGAACAAGGCACTTGCGTTGCAAATTAAAACAGCTACCACTGGTATGTTGATAACATGTGCAATCTCGTCCCTCAACGATCCAGCAGAGCTTTCCAAGATCAGAAACCTACCTTCTGACTCCGAACTAGAAGAACAACTTGCGTCTATTAAAGATGCGGTAAGATCTGCCGCTACAGAATATTTTTGACCACATGTCAAGCCTGATTCTTCAGGTTGTCAAACGAACGAGCCTACTTCAACCACTACGTTCCGGTGCACCACCTGTATCGTCTGAGGAAGTTGCTCAAATCGATACCGATTGGCTGAAGTGGAGAGAAGAGTGGATACGTCGAAAAAAGATCTTCAACACGTAAGTCAGGAATGAACCGTTCGATTATACCTTCTCAGATTAGACTATGGTCTCTCAGGCTTTGGGCACTTGCAACTGACTCCTTACCTCCTCAAGACGCCGCAATTCTCTCAGAAGATCTTGGTATAGAAGAAGATACCCCTGAACACACTGCCTTGGAGAAAAGTCATCTCTGCGCCGATACAAAGAAGAACCTTCTCAAGAGGAAACGATAGCACGAGGTCACTATGCAAGATGAAGAACGAGACCTCCTCGATACGTGCTCTTAATGCTGCTCTATACAAGCTGGTGCTGTTTTACGCCTAGATTACCTCATATCTGTTGCGGTATGCTCGGGTATGCTCTACATACATGCTTCTGCGCTGCAGTTTCTGTATCAATGTTGTTCGACAACGTACACTCAATGTCATTGCTCTGGTATGCTCATAAGATTGTGTCCTCTTTCCCAGAATATATGCGCATTCTTTTCAAGTTCCACTCAAAATTGCAACAGCTCGATCATGACTGAACAGAAGACGTGAAGACCATGGAGGAAGTGCAATGTGCATTGGCAGCCGAGTGTTTTGCCTTCTAGCTTCATTTGGATTGTTCATGATCACGTTCACAGCTAGCCTCTGGGATTGGTCCATGATGATGTAGATTTGTCCACCTACAACGAAGATTACTACTTGGTCTCTAGCGGACTTCTTGATCTCAGTCCGTTTTACCGTTCGATATCATGATATCTATCAATATATGGGGGAAGGAGTTCATGTACAGATGCAAACTTCAATTATGCAGTCCTAGTCGAGTCATGAACGGATGGTCACAACAGCAAGGTCCAGGCGAAGTGTTATACTTATCATTCCGGGGCGGCGCCATGGTATACAGGCTTGTCTTCGTCACTTTCGGTCGTGCGGAAGGCTTCTGGCTCTACAAGCTCTGACATCGAACCACAATGAAAGGTCTGGATCACCAAATAGTCAAGGATACTTACTGATGAAAATGAATTTCATAGCGACCGGAACATTCTCAATTTGCATGATCGTCGGTAGGTAATACTGGTAAGTACTGAGTATATGCTAGTCTTCCTGAGTAATCGACTACTTTACCGCCCGCCCGCCATTTGAACCAACGTAGATATAGGCGTACTAGACTCTAGTCCAGCTGAGTACATGCTCCCGCAGCTCCACGGCTTGTTGAGCCGCATATATTTGTGCATTCTATGTTGCCACGGTTTGTGCGACTCTTGTCGTTTAAGAGTTCAGGTCAGCTAGGAGCTTATTAGTACTGAATCTGGCAACTGCGTACTAAGGTCCTGGTCAGAGAAGAAAGGCTCAAATCTTCGAAGCTTGCAGGTGAAGTCTCAAACCTTGAGGAGAACAAGTATCACCTGAGAATCTTCGCATCCAACTCCATAGATGGCAAGCACTATGTTTTGACTATGTTGCCACCTGCCACTCATCGATTGTATTTGAACCTTGAAGGCCAGACTCCTGTGGCAGGCTCCAGCGAACACTTCCTGGACCTATTAAGGGGATGATAATGCACAAAGTAGCAATTGCTGATGCGCCGCCACAATCCTGTATCTTTGTTTCCAAATTTGAGTACTGAAGAGCTGTGTAATAGCACGGTGTCCGACCGGAGGATGCCTTGGAGTTCTCCCACTGCCAGTGGTTTCGTACAAGGACAGACAAGGACATCCTCGTATCCCGTCAACACATTCTTGCCGTCAATTCAGTCTGCTATTATTTTCTGCGTCGATTGCCTCGAGATAGGGATCTGGCAGACGAAAGGAAATCACGAAATCTCACAATTCTCATGATAATAACGGAAGAGACGGGGAAATCGCAAAAGGGGTAAGGAATGGATACCTTGGGATACCTCTGGAAGCCTTTGAAGGACTTGTATGCCCTTCGCTCGGAAATTTTGGGTCTGTTAACCATCGATCAGATACATGCTGATACATCGAGCACTGGCGAAGTGATCCAATGGAGAAAGTTGATATACCAGATTATCTAGAATCTGATACATTGGAATTAGTGCGATCATGGGTGAACATGGGCAAGTGTTGCCACGTCTTACTTCCCAAAGGAGACTAACTCTGACCAACTTTGTGGTTGTTTTTTTTGCTCGATCCTTTCATAATCGGACTGCCGATCGAGTGACCGTCCAACACTCGAGATGCTTGGTATTGGCGACCAATGCTAGAGCACTGTCAGAGAGAAGCAGAATGCGTCGAATGATCATAACTTGATTAACAGATCCTGAGAAATCAACAATCAGAAGAGAAGGATGCGCCGTAAGTAATGCTGAGAAGCAAATTTGTGACACAGGTACTTATCTGTTGCATATTGTGCGAAGCTGTTCTTGCCAATTGATTGAGAAAACATATCAAGAACCTGCCAAATTCAATGAACAAAAATCGAGATTTACCAACAACAAATCTTTCGAAAACTCCGTGGTTAGTTTGCCTAACAGTTTTCAATGAGATGCAAGATACACAAGCCTCTTGGATCTATTTGTCCGCTGACAAGGGTTGTCGGGACGCACAGGGAACCAGTGAACTTTGAAGAACCTTAGTGGAAGGCGTCTATAGATGACAAGAGCGCCGGATGATCAAGACATGAGAGCAACTGTTCTTTTGTCCTTTTGTTTGATGAAGTCAGTCAAGACATCGAAATATATCAACGGCAAGATTCGAGTTTTAGCCTTCTTTATTCTTCTCCGATTTTCACGATACTTGACTCTTGCAAGTTTCTCATGAAGCTTTTGAAAGTGACTGGTGTAGCTACGAGTTTGTTAAATTTCACCATAATTGACAAGAAGATTGAGACACGTATCGTGATAGTCAGGTTATTAGTATTTGGGGGGGTCGGAGTATGAGAACACACATGTACATTCCAATGTTATTGCGGTACATTGGGGACGACCATTGAATGTGGTGGTGGTTCGTTTTCGGTCAGGAGCAATGCTGTGGCGATGATCTTGTGATGCCGGGATCCGTGCCGAACTGGAGACGGCCACATCGGAATCTTAGGGTAAACTTGTCCACTTCTTTCTCTCCTGTCATCTCTTGGTCATCTCTTCCCATCTCTTCCTTTTACTTGTCGATTTTCTCTTTTGACAAGACTCTTCGTCCTCAAGTGCCACCTTCTCTCGGTTTTTGTTCACACTGAATCTCACCTGGACAGTGGACAACATATCTCTGATTCATTTGCCACCTTTTGTCCCAAAAGACCCACTATCTTCTGACAAAAACCGACAGGATGCCCGTTCCTCTGCGGGCCACTGCGAATCTTCGTGCAGAGGCCAAGTACAACGTTGTTACAGACTGTAAGGTCTTTTACTCGGGCTAATCATACACGATTATCATCTATTCACTTCGACCTTGTTTCTAGTCCCCAACTATGATTTGCACTCTGCAGCGGCGTCAGGCAACCAAGGTCTTGCTGAATATGCACTGAACCGAGGCCAACCCGTCAACTCGGTCGTAGACGGTGTACTTCCGTTGCATGCTGCCTGTGCCGGAGGCCACGAGCAGGTGGTCAAATTGTTGCTTGACCACGGGGCAGACGTAAATGCTGCCAGGTGAGCTTGTTATATTAGGGTCCCACCATTACTTACTCACTCTTCAATGACTCAGATTGCCACGACGATATTCCAATGAGAAGAACCGAGATGCCTCTGCCCCCATTCTAGGTACCACTGGCTCTACCCCACTTCATTTTGCAGCCGCCAACGGGAACAAGAATATCATCAATATCCTACTCTTGCGAGGTGCACACGCTGATCGTGGTGACAAACACGGGATTACTCCTGCTATGCTCGCCGAGCAGCATGGCTGGCTCGAGTGCGCCGAAGTTCTCAATAATTGGGTTAAGAATAAGGACCGAGATCTGAGAGAACGCGTCCAACCGGATGGCTCTGTTTCCATGACTCCATCAGTAGCACATCCGTCTTCTGGTCACGAAGATGATATCAAGCCGAACACGAAGAAGCATATACAAGTCAAGCGTTCAATTGATACGGCGCTCAATATGTTCAAAGCAGGTTCAATGTCCACACCCCCTTCCAAGCTTGCGTCCAGTTCCACTAATAACGTTCGCAACACATCACCTGTTTCCCCGACTAGGTCACGCCGCGATTTCTCCCCTTCTCCATCAGAAGACGGGCGCTTTAGCCCAAGTCCGAGTCCTATCAACCCAGAATCCCGACGACCATCACTTCCTCACATATACCAGACACCTTCTAACTCCTCGCAGCGGCCTCAAAAACCCACGACATTGACTAAATCTAGGCATTCGCGTAGGCCACGTTCCGCTGGGACAGATGCTGAGCAGGATCCCGATGTTGATGGGTCTAACACTGGATTCGGCCGAGGAAGCACAAGCAAAAAACTTGGAACCAAATATTCACTTTTAAACTTATTCAAGAAAGGGACTGAATCCGGAGGTGTCCCGCTCGAGAGGACAAGCTCGCATCAGAGTTCTACATCTATACTAGGAATGTACTCACCTAGTCAAAAGTCGACGAAAACAACACCCTCTCTTTCAGCCTCCCCACAACAGAATTCTCTTTCTCTCAACGATAACGGTCCACTTCCTACCTCAGGATATCGATTTGGAGCCCCTTCCCACATGCGTACATCTCCATCGACGTCATCATCTTTCCACCAACAGAGCTATACCCCGCCTCCTCGTCCTTCACTTCCTCTTGCCGTTGATTCGCAAAATTCCCAGCAGCGCCGCTACTACAACCGAGACAGATCAGGTTCTTCAGGAAGCGCCGCCCGCTATGATCCACCAATGGGTCTTGGAATCTCATTTGACGGAGATGATACTCTGACTAGCGGAGAAAGATCAGCCACGCGACGATTTCGACCTGATATAGAACAATCTCGCGATAGGTCAGGCTCCAATGCCAGTAATCGTAATGTTACGATCTTTGACGATGAAGTCATCATTCCTCCTGCCCCGGACAACAATAGTTCGGGAAACGTCTCTGTCTCCGAAAGCGTCATGAAAGGAGCTAGCAGAAATAATTCGCGGCCTAGCATATTACGAGGTCACAACAGGACATCTTCGTCGAGTCAACAACGTGCATTACGCTTTGAGACATCCGTTTCTGGGAGTGGTACGGCTCCTCGAAGGGAAAGTGATGCTCAACCTCCGAAGACAGTCAATATTCCTCTTCGTGGCTGCATCAGTGCAGGCTCCCTTAATCGTTTTCGCAACGAACGGAATGGCTCGCCGAGATTGCAGTCTATGGCTTTGAAGCCGGAGGACCAAGCACAATGGAAGGCTCGCATTCCGGATTCAGCTCCGGCCACCATTGGCGATTTCGATTTTACAGTCACAGAGGAGAATGAATACGGACATCCGATCCAGCCCTCAATCGCCGCACGCATCCAAACCCGCCATCGGGGTTCATCATTCGCCTCGTCCGACTCATCATTGTCCCCCGCGCTCTCGGGGGACGAACCTACCGCAGAAAGTACTTTGCATACTGATTTCCCATTCAGCCTCGATGCCCCACCTCCAATTGATGAAGTCGACGTTGTAGCGCCCATCCAACTGCAACTGTCACCGCCTCCTGTCGATTCTCGGACGAGAGGAGACAGTGTGAGTAGTACGAGTACGGCCGATAGTGGGCTCAATCCGAGTTTGAGTGCCAGTGCCTCGACTAGCGGAAGTGGCGGAAGCGGTGCAATACCCACACCCATGATTTCACCGGACGGGGGCTCATACTTGAGTCTCCCGAGTCCTGATTCAAGACCGAGACCTAACAGGGACAAGGTCAACATACCCGAAGTTTCCTACAACGATTACCATGAAGGATTAGAAGACACTCCAGTACAGGATTTCGCAGTGATTGGAATAAATGCACGTCGTGGGAACTCAGCATTAGAGAACATCAACATCATTTCTTCGCATGCTGAGGCCGAAGCACTCGTACAGCGTACGCAGCAGGATATCCTTTCTGCTCATGCTGATGGGCAAAGTTCGAGTGGTGATTCCATGCCTCTGAGCGCTCGCCTGGCTGCGTTGGGCGAGAGTTTGGAACTGGAAAGAAGGTTGAGGGAACAGAAGCAGGCGGAAGAGCTCAGAGCGCAAATATCAGCTACTGAGTCATTTGAAGACGGCACAAGCTCGACAGCACGTACGGAGATTCTTCGTCAGTGTAGTCTGGATCAGCTGTCCAAGTCTGCTTCGCCTTCGCGAATTAGGAGGTTTGCAACTGGTGAGGCAGCGCGTATCGGAGTGCTCAATGGTGGGTGCAAGTGTTATCAAGCTGATCACACATTTTGCTGATTGCTGTACTCATCATTTCAGATACTGATGGTGCGTTGATTGACCGGAACAAACCAACCCACCATCCTTCACTCTCAGCGTCTATTGTTGAGGCATCAGTCTCGTCGCCTACTTTTGACTCAGAGCTCGATTCACCTTCTCTGCAGTCTAGATTCTTTGATCGACGGACAACTCGCTCTAGGACACCTGATCCTGATAATGATTTGAGCCGTATCAGTTCGTTGGAAGGGTTTGACGTGGATACCGAGCTGGGACCTTCACTGTTCCGCGTGTCAACTGCGCCGAACTCTACCTATGCTGCTCGTGATAAACGAGAACGGGAACTGGCTAGCAACACCAAGCTGACCCGCATGGGTTTCTCACCTAGCGAAACTGGACGTGCACCGCCAAAACGGTTGCGAGGTTTGAAATCACTGATGCACTCCCTCAAGGGCAGTAAGCAGTCCTGATACCTGATGAGGCCCTGTGCTTTTTTGTGCTGGGACTTATACTCAACTTTTTAATATTATTCTTGCTCTGAACTGCATTGTCATCGTCGCGCTTTCATTATTTCTATCTTGCTTCGTATGTTCTTCATTTGTACTGTTACACGCATTATTTGCCTTGTTGTTGCCCATATATGTGTAGTATATGTATGTACATTCTTTCTGTGTAAGTAGAATCTTCTACCACTTACTTTGACGATGCAATCTGAATGTTGAATTTCTGAACCAGCGGAGGAATACATGTTTTTTACACGTGTTGATTCTCACGGCGTGTTTACCAGATGTCATTGTTCAGCCTGATGAGCTTTTGTTCTCAACAAGCCAGATGAGATACTGCTTTCTCATATTTCTTTCTTCTTCTTCTTCTTGATCCCCATCGCACGCTCTTCTGTCGACCAGAATGAAACGCTCTCAGTCAAGAGCTGCTTCCCCGACGCCGACTGCCTTTTCAGGCATCTCCAACTATCGCACAGACTCATACAAACCAATTAGCAAAAATGCGCCGCCTGTACCTCAAATCGACTATCGCTCGATATCCAAGATTCACTTTGAGGAACTAAGCCAGTATCTTGCTGTATATCTTACCAGAGGTCCGCTACTATCCTCTGCAGATCGCCTTGGTTCTCATATTTTACCAACTAGCTGCTCCCAATTCTCGGTCATCTGCAAGGCAGAAGCTCACCCGACTAACCATTCAACAATTCCACGAACTATCCACCGACGTTTATGATGAACTCATCCGCAGGAAAGGTGACAAAGAAGGCAAATGGATCTACTGACTGGATCAACTCTATTGTCTCTTACTCTTTTTTACGTCCTTAGTGCCTTTCCTTCCGGTCAGAGAAGATTTTCACCCGAAACGTAACCAGGCTCGACAGAAGCTGGCCACGCTCCCAACTTCGAGATTCGAGGATCTTTCCAGTGATGTGTATTTCGAGCTCGCTAGGAGATATCCTGAGTTCAGAGAGGACGTGCGTTCCTGGCTTTCTTTCAGCCTAATTTCAGCACTTATGTTTTCGTCTACTGTACTCGCAGCCTGCAGGACGGGCTTCGGTTAGCTCTAATTACGACGACTATCCAGCTCCTGGTTTCCCTTCCACTAATCCTCGTGCCACAAATACTTCTCGAACGTCTGGCCGGGCCTCGGCTGATCGTCCTTCAGACAGTGGATACGGCGGTAGCGTATCGAGTAGACGGCCTTCACAGGATCGTCGTCGTCCCAGTGAGGATTATTACGGTGGACGAATGAGCGATGACAACTATGCTTCAAGCATCTCATCTCGGCGAAAGGCGTCGCAAGATACAACCATCAGAAGATCAGAAGACAGGGAACGAGAGCGAGAATACAGTCGACGGCCTAGTGCTGCTGCCAGTATGAGTGGCAACAGTGATAGCACCACAATTGCGGCTCAAAGTACTATGGCAACCAGCGGAATGATTATTCCCAACACGAGTACTATGGAGGAAGAGTATATCGAGGTTCCGTATGGACGTGATGCTCGAGAGAGTGGTAGTTCCACCAACGACGAGAGGGATCTCAGTCGGGATCGAGGTCAAGATCCCGGCTTCTCTCCCGGTTTCACAGAGGAAGAACCCGACAGTGCGAGCAATTATGCTAGCCCGATGAGTCCAAGTAGCCCTGCAGTCGGTCTTAGTGGCTTGAGCGCAAGATTCAAGAATGACGATGACGACGGTCCCTCCACACGGAGTGGCGACGACTTTTACGACAAACCGTTATCATATGGTCGAAACTCTGCCAACTCTGATCGGTCTATCAATGCATATTCTAACCGAATGGGCGGCCGCACGAGTGTCAATGAAGACAGCGAGAAGATGCGGCGGGATTACGAGTACAGGATAGCAACCATGCAGACGCAGATATCGAATTTACAGCGAGATCTCGGTGACTCTCAGCTGGCACAGTCGAAATTATCAGCGTCTGAGATGAGAGTCCGGCAATTGGAAGAAGAACTCGCCAGTGTTTTGCGGGTACGTGCGACTCTTCCCATGATTCCAATCACACCGTTGACCATTGATTGAATTGTTCATCAGAAAGCAGAAGAGCAGACTTCGGCTATGCGCGTGTTGCAGAAAGAACTCGATGAACTGCGAGAGACGCGGCAGCGAGAGAAGGAGCGAGAGTCCCGACGTGCTCGAGAAGATGAGGAGGAACTGCAGATTCTACGAGATCGATTAGAAAGTTTGGAAGAAGAGAGAGCTAATGGAAGAGGCAACAACGTACGCGCTTGCTTTCTTGTGGATGTATGCCCTCCTCTCCTAACAATTTCTCCAGGCCGATGCGGAAATGGTCGAGCAACTGCGATCTGACATGCAAAACCTTCTCACCGAAGTCAGCGACCTTTCTCGGCGCAATGACGAGTTGATGACTGCTAAGGATTCCGATCTGGTGGTCATACGAGACCTAGACAATCAACTCAAAGAATACAAGCGGAAGTATGAACAAGCTAAGACGGAGTTACGCAGCGTTAAAGGTACGTGCTTGCCCTGTGATGCTCTGTTGTATGAAACTGAAGGCTCTCGTTAGCCACATCCCAACTGTTCCTGCAAGCACCGAAGATCGACAAACTCGAAGATCAATTACCTGTCAGTTCTGATGGTGGTGTCCTCGACATCCATGTCACTGCCTTCCTATCTGCCGTCGACGGGCTGTTGACTGCAGGCCGTTCAAATGCTCCCACTAGGGTGCTCTCGCCTATGAAATCTGTTGTGAACGCTGTAACAAATATCATCGATGACGTCCGGACGTATGAGAAAAGACCATCTCGCTCGGACGTGGATATGGACACACTGCATCTCTTGCGAGAACGAGCGGAGGCTACCCTCAGCAATCTCGTCACTGCTTCCAAAACCCACGCTACCAGTGCCGGAATGTCTCCTGTCAGTCTCTTGGACGCAGCCGCTAGCCATGTAGCCGCCACCATCACTGACATTGGGAAGCTGATATACATCCGCAAAGCGACCAAGGCTGAACAAGAGCAGTTTGCTTCATCGACCTACTCTCCCGGTCCCTCAGCGACGAATGGGTATACGCCCGGCCTGAGATCCGTGAGCGAGAAGGATCACCAGCGCAAGGGGAGCGCTGCATCGTCTGCGTTTGGCAGCAGTTCGCGGTATGATAATCCGTCGATGTATCCCCCAGGTCGTTCCTCTGATGACTACGCTCGCCGGACTCCATCTGATAATTCCAGCTCTGACAAGACGAACTCACCCCCTCCGATATTTGATCAGCCGCCGAATACGGCTAGTACCGCCAGTGATGGAGATGGGACAGAAGATAACTGGGCTGAACTGAAGGTAAATTCACGATCGCGGTTATACCTCTCGATTAGAGGAAGCTCATGAATGTTGTTATAGCTCTACCTGGAAACTCAAACCGAGTCAATAGTCTATGCCATTCAGAACGTCCTAGCTGGTGTCCGAAGCCCTACTCCTTCACCAACTCTCAACGAGTATGTGACGCAGATCATAACGATTGTGTCAAGTATCGTCGCTGTTTGCAAGGACAACTTCCCGCCATCGTCTGCACAGCAAGGAGACGAGATCCTACGAGAACTCAGTGAACATGCAAACACTCTGAGTGAAATACAGACATTGCCCGAGGTCACCAAGGAGTCACGGCAGGTCATGGCCAAGTCGAGCTTTGCTATCGCAAATGCAATGAAAGGGCTAATGAAGCTTGAATAAAATTCTTTATGATGGATATTGCTGGGTTTGTTCATGTGTATAACGAGCTTTCGATCTTCCTCCCAGCTAGCTGGGCTTTCTGCCATTCCCTGTACGTATGATACCCCATATGCTTTCCTCTCTCTTTTTTATCTTCACATCACATCGCATTCGACGAGAATTCTTCTTACAGTGCTTAACACCGCACTCGCACAGCTGTGCTCATGTTCCATATGTGTATATACGATTAATTCTAATCCAAGGGACAACAGTGGAAAGCACTAGTAGACAAACAATGGAAAGCATTAGTAGATAACTTTTGAGATCTGTTTTGACGAATGCGCTAGACTTCTATTGGGCCTTAGCTTCGCGCTCCATCTTTTTCAATGCACGTCTTCGGATATCTTTGTGTAACCCATGAGTGTATTTGATCAATAGATATGGGATGTTCAGCACTGTTGCCGCATAGTCAAGCAGCGCGTGTGACCAGTAGGGTGTTGATGTGTTCGGTCGTCCACTGTAAGCTGCACCGCAAGGGAGACCGATTTTTGACAATACAGAACGAACGTAGGGTCCCGGACGAGGAATCAAAGCTGACGATTTGCGGATTTTGGAAAGTTTTGAGACCTAAGTGGATTTGTGTAATCAGAGTAACGTTGACGCAGAGTTTGTGTGTACGACATACCACGAAATAGGTATTGACATGTTCCACGGTAATACCATGTTGCCCTACTTCTTCTGCAAGCGCGCTAGTGAAGGTAGAAAGGAATGCCTTGGTTCCAGAATATGTAGCCAGCATGGGGGAAGGAATAGATCCAGCGAAAGATCCAATGTTCAATATAAGCCCCCGTTTTCTGTGTTGAAGGCTCAGACAGTGGTTCTATACGGCGGTAAACATATAGCATGCCTTTGTATCATCCCAGGAATAACAGAGTACGTGACTCTTAGGGTAGCGCTGACATTGATAGCGACGATATCAGCCATCTCTTCTTTGGGAGTGTCTATCAGATAGGCGGGCATTGCATGCGATTTCCCGACGTTGTTCACTATAGTGAGGGGTAAGTTACCCGTGGTTGATCAAATACAAAGAAGATGAGCTGACCCAGTACTCCGACATCTAGCCCTTGGAACTGAGTACTGAGAGTCTCGTAGGCAGCGTTGTCAGCTTTTGCAAAGTCGATTGACGCGGTTTTCGTGGACACGGAATACTTGCTAGCTAGAAATACAAGTCAGCCTTGAAAAGCTTTAGTCCTCGCGACGCAGCCACATACCAATTTCAGCAGCAGTAGCATCTAGCACCTCTGTGTTTCTAGCAACCAAGAATACGTTGAAACCTGCTTTGGCTAACTGGAACGCGAATTCTTTCCCAATTCCGTCCGAGGCGCCAGTGACGATTGCCCATGCTCCTTTCTTTGCACCGTAACGCTTGAGCTAGAGAACTATGAGCGGCAAAAGATTTCCAAGGGTGGGCTGCATCTTACATTTTGCCCAGGAAGAATGAATATTTGAAGGAGGACCGAGAACGTTCTGTAACAAGATCTGGCTATGGTGATTGCACCCAAGCCGAAAAGCAAAGTTGACGCGAGCGGATACGCGTTGGCTACGTGTACTTGTCATTGTTTGTGTGTTGCAGTTGATGAGATGGTACCTACCGAGCTGAATGGTTGGATTCACGAAGGAGTGTGCGTAGGACATCGCTGGCAAGAGCAAGCAAGGGCGAGACCGGGATCAAAAATCAGTCAAATCATTAGTCATCCTCTTTTCCTCAGTTTCACGACTAAAGATGGACATCGAACAGTGAGCCGCTCAAAAACCTTCCGTCCATGATATATTTGATAGACTAAAGTATGCCAATATCTTACTTATAGGTTTAGAAAAGCCGGGTATTGATATGGGACCAGCGAGTCTAATTCAATCTTGAGCTAATGATTCTGAACAATCTAGCTATCAAGCAATAGACCGTATCTGCGATTATTACTACGCCTTGCAAGAATCCAAATTCACTGTCCTGCCGGACGTTGAGCCTGGTTATCTACGCCCCTTGCTTCCTCGTCAGTAATGATTACTGTATGCCGTATGTGATGTCTACCTCTCAACGTGCCCAACTCCTAGCTACCGCACCTGAAGCAGGAGAAGATTTCACCCAGATAGCGGAGGATTATCAAAAGTTTATTGTTCCAGGTTAGATTTCGAAGATCCAATAGATGTAAGTGGTTCTTATCGTGCTCGTTGACTTGCGCAGGATATACGCACTGGCAACATCCTTCCTTCTTAGCTTACTATCCAGCGGTAAGATCACTGGTCGATTCATGTTTTCGAGTCAAGTCAGGCTGACGTTAATGTGAAGGGATTCAGCTTTGAAGGGATATTAGGCGATCTCTACGCAAGTAGCGTTAGTAATCCTGGCTTCAATGTTCGTGCAATCTTCGTTTTGTATATCATCTTCGTTTTCAAATTGAATTTTAGTGGTTAGCAAGCCCGTCATGCACAGAACTGGAATCGATCGTCCTCGATTGGGCTTCTCAAATGCTTGGCTTGAGTTCTTCCTTCCTAAATTCATCAGGCATAGGCGGCGGGTGTTTCCAGGTATGATACATGGTCTCGATCACAGAGAGCACTAAATCATATTGTGTGTACAGAATACAGCTTCTGAAGCTGCGTTAGTGGCAATTATAGCTGCACGTTCTGCTTACAAGGCTTCATACCCTGACACAAAACTGGAAGACATGCGGATCTACACAACCACACAGACTCATTCGCTCGGTCTGAAGGCTGGTGTGATCCTCGGTCTCAGTGTTCGTGCACTGGAAGTCACCAAAGAAGACAATTTCTCGCTGGGAGGACATGTACTACGTAGCGCATTGGAGGAAGACAAGAAGAAAGGACTTCATCCCTTCATTCTGAGTCTGTCTATACACTTACACCTGATCGATACCTGCTGACATCCTGGTTCATAGTTGCAACTATCGGAACGACGTCTTCTGGTGCGATAGACAACATTGCTGAAATTAGATCAGTAGGTGTGTGTGCAGAAATTATCGATCAGGACCAGCTTCTTGAGGGCATGTTGCTGAAGCCAAGGACTTTCCGGAGGTCAAAATACATGTCGACGCTGCATGGGCCGGAATGGCTTTGGTTTGTCCGGAGTTCCGCGAGATGTGCTATCTGGAAGATATCAATTCGATTGCCGACTCGTTCTCGACGAATTTCCACAAGGTTGGATATCATGCAACTGATTCGAGTAAAATGTGAAGCTGAATGTCATTTCGTCAGTGGGGACTAACGAATTTCGACGCTTGTCCACTTTGGGTCCGGGATCGAAAGTATCTGACTGATGCTCTGGATATCACACCCCCTTTCCTGCGTACGGCCCAAGGAGATGCTGGTGAGTATTGATACATGATGGAGATGGATCCCAGTGCAGGCTTGAACTTGCCTGACTAGGGACCGTTATCGATTATCGGAACTGGCATTTGGGTTTGGGACGTCGTTACCGCTCGCTGAAATTATGGTTCGTCTTGCGTGGTTATGGAGTAGAGGGCTTTCAGAAGCATATCCGTAAGGTAAGCATTACATACCTTCCATTATGGCTTCAATGATCTCTTTGTCAAGGCAGTCGGTCTGAACGAAACCTTTGTCAAACTCCTCTCCTCCTCGGATATGCTCTCACTCTGTGCACCGCCTTCGCTCGCACTCTCTGTCTTCCGTATCGATCCTAGACCGTCTGTGTCCAATCAAACGACTCTTCCGGAAGACGCGTTGAATGATCTCAATAAATTGTTTTACGGAAAGATAAGTGCCAGGAAGGATATCATTCTTACACAGACGGTCTTGAATGGCCAGTTTTGCATCAGGCTTGCCATTGGCTCGGCCTTTACGCAGGAAGCTCATATACGACAGGCATTCGATATTATCAACCACGAGGCAAAGCTCACGTTGGAAGCTTGGGAGCAGCCGCGAATCGGGGCTTGAATGTTGTTGTTCTTGGGTTATGTTTAGGCAGAACTCGACGTTGCTTTATCGTCTCGCCTTCCCTCGATGCCCTGAATATAGTTGAACGTTCTCCGTTCAGGAGTCAGTGGGTTCAGAATTTCAGTGTTTTGTGCATACTCGCCCATGCTCAAGGCTCAACAGCTTCCGACTCGCCCTACTGTCAATCTTCGTTTCTTTCTCAAGATCTCATCTCATTCGAGTTTTGCGAACATAGCTATTCGGCGGGATTCATCAAATGACACTCGCTAATCCGCAAGGCCTGCAGGATCATAAAATGTCTGGGACCGACTGAAAACTCGACAAGACATACGGTCTTTCATATATTGTACCACCAGACTCAAACAAACTTGTATCAGTGGGTAAGGCATGAAACTTATCATATTCAAGGACAGCTGAAAGCTTGCAGGGAACTTGTTCGCTAAGAGCCGCCCGCTGTCCTGGCGCGCGCCCGACTTGGACCCTCCGTTTGGCAAGACCTGGGCAAGACCGTGGATTCAAGACAGCTGCTTGGCCGGACCTGGACCTGGACCCTTCCCTCTTCCCCCCAGCCAACGTCTCGTACACCCTCTGAGCGGATGCGCAGGGGTATACGGGTTCTCGAGCTGACCTCCCCCTTCCCCTAGCCAATGTCTCGTACACCCTCTGAGTGGATACACAGGGGTATACGAGCTCTCGTGCTAATCTCTCCCTAAAGCCAACGTCTCGTACACCCTCTGAGCGGATGCGCAGGGGTATACGGGTTCTCGTGCTTGTTGAATACATTTTTGATACTCATTGCCAATGTTCTCTGAACATCCTGAAGGATTCATAAGCGTAAGTGATAAGGGCTCCGTTTTCCTGTGCGATTGAGGTTTACACTTGATCTATACATAGTTTGATTCGCTTCGGAGTGTTCTGTGTAACCAGAAGCTTTGTAGATTATATCGATATGGAGCTAATTTGTAGCGTATGGACTTTTACACTACATGAGAGTAGATCTATTCCCTACACCGATATGATTCGAAGAAGCTAGTGGGGCGTCGCCACGTTCGAACATGAACGCATGATATCTGGTACAAGAAGTCAGCACTGCGTTTCAAATAGATGGCGCGTGTTTGTTTTTTTACATTCTGTCCAAGCGTCTACGTTCTTCCAATGAAACAGAGGGCTTTGTTGTCTTCAAAACGCGTCGCATGTGCTCCTGGGTAATCTCCTGCTGACATACAACTTGCATTAGAGATACGTGAGTAGAGACGATGGCAGTACCTTATGAACCACGGCGTTAACTTGACTACCTGTCTTTTCTGGCTTCGGCCGGGTTGCAGCCTGAGTCTGCGTCTGTATTTGCTGGAGCTATCGGGACGATCAGTCGATATAGCTCCTGATGAGATGGATTGCGACTGTGACCTTTCTTTGCAGTGCTGACTCTTCTGCTCTACTTCGAGTTATTCTTGACGACGGTCCTCCGATAGCGGTGTATCTGATCGGCTGTTGCTCGTTGATCTTGACCGTATCTCTTTCGGAAGGAGAAGATGAGATGGCAGCATTGACCACCTCGAGGTGCGCATTGTATACGAGAGCTTGCAAATCAGCGCCTGAAAATCCTTCCGTGGCTTGCGCAATCTCATCAAGATCAATGGAAGGAGACATGGTAACTTTACGGCTGACAGCTTGTAGGATCTGTGCGATGGACATTCAGCAAAGACGATAGGTCTGTCACATGGACATACCTCTTTGCGTTCATCGACATCGGGCATGTTACAGAGCAGGGACTTGTCCAATCGACCCGGTCGAAGAAGAGCAGAGTCGATGAGATCTGGTCGACTAATTCAAATTCTGAACAGCCGTCCGTACGTCTGGACGTCGTTTCACGCACCTGGTGGCAGCAAGCACGTAAACGCCATCGAGGCCTTCAGCACCATCCATCTGGGTAAGCAATTGATTTACTACGCGGTCTGTGACACCGGTGCTATCGTGTCCTCTCTTCGGAGCAATAGAGTCAAACTCGTCGAAGAAGAGTACACAGGGTTTCGCGGAACTAGCACGATCGAATATGTCTCTTACCTGAGGTACTTTCATTAGGATGAATGTGCCGGCATTATAGTCATAAGAACTCACAGTCTTCTCGCTAGCGCCGATATATTTGTTGAGAATTTCTGGGCCTTTGATGGTGATGAAATTGAGACCGCACTCTTTTGCAACTGCTGAGGCCAAGAGAGTCTTGCCGCAACCAGGATAACCGAATAAGAGAAGTCTGGGAATCTTTGATTCAAATGTGCATGAGCGTAATGGATGCCAACCATACGAACCCAGAGCGCAATCGAAGCGGTGATTGAGCAAATATGGGACCATACTTGGTAGGCCATTCTAGGGTTTCTCTGAGTATCCGACAAGTCTCATGCAAACCTAAAGAGATTGAATGAATCGCTGAGACTCATTTCGAAGAGCGTGAATGTCTCACCACCGATATCTGCCCAGGACACGTCGGATTTATCTAATTTTATATCTCTCAGCGAAAGCGGCACGAAATCTGCGCGCGCAGCTTCGAAGTCTGCTATCGTAAGAATGGGCTAGAATGATGAGAGGATATTAATCACTACGTGGGCATAATAGGAGGAACATGTGGTTGACTGACTTCCTTGTTCTCGCTTGTTAATCTCATGGTAACTTGATGTATAGCTCTGGAAACCAAGTCTTGCAGATCTGTGGCAGAGTAGCCCTCGGTCTGAGTTGCCAGGTATGAGAAATTGATAGGTGCATCCGGCGCTTGGGTCAAGTCGTTTGCCGCATTCAGACGGTCGTGGACAATTTTCGAGAGGATCTAGAAAATACATTGAGAGATTCATCAAGAACAGAAGATTCTCATGGACATTACATCTCTCCGTGCGTCTTTATTCGGTGGTGTGACGTGGATTACTTCCTCGAATATATGAGCACTAGTGATCAGTGGATGCAAAGCAGCAGAAGTCGGTGCAGTTGCCAGTATGATTATTCCACGACAGTTGACCGATGCGGATCGCGCCGATGAAGAGAAAATCGATAGAAATATCTCAGTTATCTGCCGCGTCCTGAATGAATCACTTTGCTGCCAAAAGAGAATCAGAGCGCGATCTTTGAGGAAAAAAAACATCCTGAGATGGAGTACAGACCTCTGACTCAGTTCCCAACAGTTCGTGGAGATTGTCCAAGACTAATATAGTAGGTTTATGCCAGAGTGCTGTTTCTAACCAGTATCTGAATAGAGATTTGACGAAGGGAATGGGTTTGTCGGCGTATGGGGCAACATCAACATAATGGATATCTTGATTTGATGATACATAAAACCGTACATGGAACAAGTTGAACAAGGCTTACATGTATACGTCTTCGGATTCTCCTGTAAAGCCTTTGCCACACTCTTGGCAATAGATGTTTTGCCCACTCCAGCGCGTCCAGTTAGAAGAAGAGACGACACTATCATTTGAGTCATTCTTTGACCTTCGATTGATATGAAAAAACCTACGCACCTCCCCGCACAGAAATTTTGGTACCGTGGATTGCTATTTTCTTCACACAGAAATCAATGCATCGTTCAAGAATATCGTTTACCCCAGCAAGAAAACCGGCCGTTCTACAGGAGCAGGTAAATTTTTACGACGCTTGCGCATAGGGTGCCAAACCTTACTCTTTCTGGGGCGTTAGAGTTTCGGTGGTTTTATCACCAAAAACTTTGAAGCTCTGAGCGGGATTATCCGCAGCTATTCTACATTGAACAGGAGTTGAGTTTCAATGTAGCCAACCTATTCGAGGAACGAACTTGATGAGATCCCAATGTTTTACACCAGTGGGAAGACTGGGAAAAACGATATGTTCGTTGATCAACTCGTCTGTTCCGTCTATGTAAACGCTGGTTGATGTTTCTTCTTCCTGTTTGCCTTGGCTTCCCGGGTTCAGCACCTTTGCTTCTGGAACTGATTCTGAGGTTTGTGCTGGAGGTTTTTCAGGATTGATAGGGGGTTCTAGGCGTATCACAGACACTTTATGGCAGATAGTATGCTTTGCCACATCTGGTGTTGTTGGAATTATCCGAGCCAAGGTTGAGGCTGACACATATCCAATCACTTCGGGACCACTGTGGGGGGTGTATGATTTTGGTAATAAAGTAGCTGGAAGTACTCGAAGGATTTGAGAAGGATTTTTCGGCATGGACTTGGGAACAACAACATCGCTTGAAGTGGCTTCTCCATTAACCGTGGATTTTTTCACATCGGCGCCTCTATTGGCATGCAGTTTCGGTGATATTGAAACTTCGGTGTCCGTACTCAGAAGAAGGGCGTTGTTTTTAGAGGGTTCAAGAGATACTGCGGCAACTCTTTTATTCGTGGAGACGGGAGAACAAGAGCACAATGGAACGTGCCTATTTTCAACCGAACACGCGTCCTGCCTAACACCCAGACATTGATTTCTTGTCCCACTTTTGCTACGCGGACTTGAGATAGTAGAGTGGATTCAACGTGGGACGCATGAATTTCCTAGAAGGCAATCAGCAGCAATTCAACAGTAGAACTTGATATGACCATACGATAATTTCCCAATCATCCGATGTCAAGGGCTCAGTCGCCACAGATTTTGCGACAGCCATGTCGTGAATCAAACCAATTTCAACCTGAAATGTATCAGTATAGTCATACCAAAGATTTTCAATCGCGTACTGTATCTCCCTGAGCAAAACCTAAGCTCTGTGAAAACTGCGGGTCAATCTCTATCGTCTCCAGACCTTTTTCCGTGGTGTCCGAAAGATTGAATTGAGCCAAAGACGACGCAGAAGCCATGCCAGTCCATCCTACGTAGGCCTCCTTTCTGCTGGCAGTAGGCTTTGAAGGCACAAGAGTCAAATGGACAGCCAAATTCTGGGGACGCTATAGCAAAATTCGGCTTGAGTTGTGTGCGCATATCTTGCCGAGAACGAACGCCATACGATGTTACGCTCAAGGAGTGGACCATATATTGAGATAGGAAGGTTGACCAGCGAAGAACGCAGAGAAACGAAATGGATTCGGGCTTTCCGTGGCATTATCGAGAAGGAAGAAGGATTGACTTGTGCCGGGACCTCGGTATCGAGGTCATGGTGAAATCAAACAATGCATTGGCCGCGATTATTCACGCGCTAAAGGAACGTTGAGGGCTGTTAGTTTTTCAATGATGAACAGTTCTTGAACAATCTTCTATTTGAAAACAACGGTTATACAGCACAATCTAGGTACAGATATACACAGAAAAAGACATTTACATGATTGATGAATAAATATCACGACAGAGATGAGAGGGGAAAACATATAAGATGTCACGATAAACGCACAGCAGCTGAAATTGGATATAGTTTATTCTTAGAAGAAAGCAAATCGCACAGCAGAAAGGAGTTGTGACACAAGGTGGCAGCATAGAAAGTTCCAGTTCATTCCAGTTTGTGCCACTGGCCCACAGAAACGGCCTCGTGCCACATAATTGGGTACCGAGATATGACATTGACCTTGCTGTAAAGATCAGTAGGTCCAGAGGACTCTGTTGGCCGCTGATAGATAGATGCGATGCGGATGGATGAAATTGAAAAGAAACTCTCAATAAGGAAATTCTAGCGTTTGAGATGTTCGACCGGTAGTATCCTTGGAGTTCCGCTTCATTCATAATGCCCACGGACACGCCAAAATGGGCCAATTGCATGTAGATCTATAAAGAACCAGATAGAATGGTCAGACAAGTGCCGGATATATAAAGCCTCATAATTGCAGCGTACCATTTCATCACCTTCTGCCCCTTCGAATTCATCCACTCAAAACTCAACCCATAGCAAATCCGAGAGGGTAGGCACTTTCCGGAGATCCTGGACTACCAAACCTCTCTCTTGCATTGTCAGGTAACGTATCGCCGTATGTGGGATGATTACCAAAGGACGACATTCCACCAACACCATGTTCATGGTGCTCGACAGAATTTGTGGGCAAAGGAATTGGTGAAGCGGGTGGAGAAGAAGCGGGAAGGAACCACGAGTCTGTTTCCACGACGGGGAAACCAATCATCCCTAATCCTACACCAACGCCCATCATGTCCATTCCAAACCGGTTAATCCCCATGCTCACGCCGAATCCGACGCTAACATTTAGATTCATTCCTACCCCTTGGATGCCCGAATCAGGAAAGCTTGCTGGACCCGCATCTGTAAATGATCGAGTTGGAACAGATCCCGAAGGGGGCATCTCAACATTTGGGAAGGAGTGTCCAACGCTCTCGTTCAGCACAGCCGTACCGCCGTACATGCCCATTCGACTCC
Organism: Lentinula raphanica; assembly: GCA_027919835.1. Classification (NCBI taxonomy): domain Eukaryota; kingdom Fungi; phylum Basidiomycota; class Agaricomycetes; order Agaricales; family Omphalotaceae; genus Lentinula; species Lentinula raphanica. The sequence continues at coordinate 1,460,360 of JANVFP010000005.1, read as the reverse complement.
CGTCGTGGAACTCAGCGTTGGACCTATATGCAACATCCTCGTTGGATCGTACATGCAATGGTAGCGCGGAGAAAGCGTTCATCCCCGCCGACGACGTATGGTATGAGTCATTTCTGTGTACCACTGCGTTCAGACTGCTACCCGAGCTAGTAGGGTCAACGGATGAGGAATTGGAAAATCCGGAAACAGACACAGGTTGGATCACATCAGGATCGATATCACCTTCAGCGTCTTCGTCCGATAGGTTTTCGTCCATAGCTATTTCGGGACTAAACCCTGACGGCGCGAGGGGAATATCGCGAATTGAATCAACATTCGGTTGAGTTGTAACAACATGATTCAAATTTCCTGATGTTACTGTTTGCGGATACTGGTATCGAGTTTGATCAGTACCACAGCCGCGACTTGATCCTTGTTGGAACTCAACATCTGTTAATGGGGTTAGTAAAACAGCCTTTTCCGTTCAAAAGGAAGAACAAACTTTGCATGATATCAGAAACCCCTCCGTCACCAAAGTAGTCTTTCGACCCCCAATGGTGATCTCGGAAAGTTTCCAATTCACCGGGTTGTACCGTCAACGGTGGCCAGTTCGCATCAAATGTGGCTGGCCTCTCTAGTTGTGGGTGGTTCCCAGCGAGAAGCGCTTGCGGCGATGATGTAATAGGGCTCGTCGACATCACGAAAGGATTGAGCGTGCGGGCAGCAGAATGGGATCTAGGGTCGGAAGATAGCGTCGATGGGTAACGTGTCGCATACCAGGCAGCAGAGCCAAGAGGGGGAAGTTGTTCCTCATCCTTCTGGAGACATGCTTCTGAAATGGCAGGCTTGGAGGCATGCTGGACTATTTTACGATCCTCGAGCCAAGCGATCAGGTTCCTTCGTCGATTCGGATCAATGGGGGTCCCATGTCCTATCGAGCCTAGCTTCCTCGAAGCATAGTTCAAAAGCCTTGTGTAAGGCGTACGAAGACGATTTACGGCTCTCCGTCCTATCTCAGCACTGAGCACAGACGGACACGTTGACGAGGAAAAGGTTGTTGGCATGTCATTTTGGAACAATTCTCGAACTCTATCTGCCTGATATATGGGCAAAATCTCCTGCTGAAAAGTCTCGCTAAACCGATCGGACTCATGTATCCTCGTTTGTGCAGGCACAATAGACGCCAACGGAGGGGGAGGAATAGTCAACGGAGGAGGTGAGAACGTTTCTGTTTCCTCAGGCGTAGGAGATCTGGTGACGAAACGGTGTACTTCCGGCGAAGACTCGGGTGTTTTGGATGGAGCAGAGACAGGTAACGCAAAGACGCTGGTCGAAAAAGTTTGCGAAGACTCGGACGAAGCCAGAGGAGTTAACGCTTCTGCTAGCGATGATGGTGTAGGCGTGTACACGGGTAGCGTTATTTGCATCTCACTTTCACATGAAACAGATGTGAGTTCCTCGTTCTCGTCGGATTCATCGCTTTCCGTGTCCTCATGCTCTTCATCCGTACTGGCTGCGCTAGGATGATCTGATGTTGGGGAGCGCTCTACACGTTCCTCTTCTTCCTCATCGCTTTCCGCCAATTCGAAAGGAAAATAGTCTTCAGTTCGAAAATCCGGCTCTCGATCGGGTAAACCTTGATCGGTAGGAGAGGTCACAGCTGTTGGAGATAGTGGAGGAGATAGTGGATGCATATCATGTATAAGGCCATCCCAATCACCGGCATGTTGCAGGCGGCCTTCCCAATGTAACCGCAGGCTCCAGGTGGGGGACTGAGGCCGGGTAGGAACAGAAGCAGCGGGACCTGACGATTCTGGTGTTGCGCGCTGTTCATCAGGGGTAGATGAAGACTGGCCGATGGATTTGGGCTGTGATGATGGAGAAGAAATTTGAGTAAAAAACTCGAACGCCTGGTCAGCCTCATACTCTTGGAGTTGTCCAAGGTAATAATATTTCCTGTTCAATGATGATTTCAAGATAGTAAGTGACAACTTCAAACATAACATAGGTTTGGGTGGAACTGACATGTAATCCACTCTCTCGCGACAGGCAACGGTGAAGAGGGTTTCGGATGGCTTTTCAGCTAATGCAGCTCGCCGTCTTCTTCTGGTTCGTGCTCCAATGGACTCCGGGCTGGATGACCGACCTGGCATGTAATCCGCAGAACTTGCTTCAACAGCGAGCGACGATGATTCATCAGCTATCACCTCTTTTCCACTTTGCCAATCCCAGCCCAACTCTGGGTTAAATTCACTAGGAGTGTTGACATAAGGTATAGAATCATTCGCAGGAGGCAGAGCAGTAGCTGGAATGCTTTCAACAGTATTTGGAAGAAGTGAAGGAGGTGAAGGAGGAGGTGAAGGAGGAGGTGAGGGAGGGGTTACAATCAATGTGGGAATCGGATTCGGGAGAGACATAGGATAAGGAAGCACAGTGAGTTTGGGTATCTCTGGGTCAGATGAGACGCTTGAATTGATTTCAGGTATATCAGGGAGGGTAAAAGAATCCGAGCTATCATCAAGCTGCGAATCTGGCTCAATTGTCTTTGCCTTCTTTTGGCCAGTCGGTGCACCCGCACTCATAGTTCGCTTCCGTTTCGTCGGCGATGTCTTTGGCAAGATCTTGATCAAGGTCGCACTGCGTGAACGATGGGGTGACCTCTCTTCTGCGACCGGCTCAGTATCGATTTGCAACTTGGTAATCGTTCTGATTGCGTCAACAGTTGGAGGAAATCTAGGTGTTGAAACGGCTTTTTTGCGTGGACGCAAACGTTCGGGTATAACATCGTCAACTACCGCAAGAGCCTTTCGAGCACCGAGATCGTGATGTGAAGGCAAAGGCGAAATATCGTCGTCGACGGCTCGTTCTTTGCCCTTCAAACTGGGCGTTCGAGTTTGAGCATTGGAGGTAGGAACTGGTGTGCTTCCGGTTTCCTGGCGAAGGTTCAGCAAATCAAAAGTGGCAGCAAGATAAAAACACAAACTGTGGCGATTCTTTTCACCCCAACGTTTTCCTTCTTTTGAGGTCGTCGCAATGTCAATTCGGCCGAGTCATTCGCAGGAGTGGGAGAAAGGGATGACGTCGAGGCAACCGTCTGAGAGGTACTGGCCGGAAACGAATCCTCGTCGAAAACACTGGGATGGCGACGCCTGTGGCGCTGAGATCGTGCGGATGTTGAAGGGTTATTGTTGTGAGATGAGGTTGTTGGGTGATTGGCAGGTGGGGTATCGACTTGGCTAGTATGAGAACGTTTGGGTGCCCTTCCTGAAGGTAGTTCTTTAGATGTAGAAGTACGTTTTCGCTTGTTAGAAGCGGTTGGTGGTAGTTGGGATGGTAATGGTCCTGTAGTAGTGATATTCTGAGGATATCGAGATGGAAGTCGAGCAACCCTTGTGCTGCGCCGTAAGATGGGAGTGTCTGTTTCTCTCTCAATATGTCCCATTGCAGAAGATGAAGGGATACGCTTGGACTGTATAGTAAATTTGTCCGTATCTGTTGTAGCCATGCTCACTGGCTTGTAGTTGACGTGGAAGGATGGAAGATAATGAGCATATAAGTAGAGAAAAGGGTCCTGGTTTCCGTTCGTCGTTGGCTGTATGTATCCAAAGCGATAGGCTTATTGTTAAATTGAAATTCCGTGGCTTTCCGGTGACTAGAAGCGGCAGATGACTGGGAGAAGAGATGAAGAGAGGGCAGTGTGAGCTTTCTCTGTACATCTTTTCATAAGTTACAAGGGCGCGTACCGTAGACCGCGTTGTATAAGCTCCCTGAACCCCTCTCGTGAGATTTTGAGCTCGAAATCAGGTTCGCTTGTAGGTGTCGTTTATAGTAGTAAACAAAAGCAGCCAGAAGTCAAAACATGACTAAACCTAACCAAATTTAAAAAAGAGTTGCCGAGTTGCCGAGGTCACAGCCACCGCATCGGGGATTCCGACGAGTCGAAACTCCGATGGATCTGGCAAGAAATATTGAAGACTTGAATTTTTAATCGTGAAGCCACTATACTATGCTTCTGTTCTGTAAAATGCTGCAAAGTCAAAGACTTATAAACCCTCTCTACATCGTTGACTCCGAATATGTAATCGGAACATGATTTCTCATGGCTTAACTTAGTTTTTCTGAAGATTCATTCTCCAAGTTCGACTTCATCATCTAGGCAAGTATCAGTATTCAGTTCATGTTACGATATCTGGATCTGAACGCTCGAGCTCAACCTGAAAGTCGACTCTATCAGAAAAATTGCCCTAGCTCTTCATCGATTCTTTATCTGAAGATTATTCGGGTGCATCACCGAGCTAACTTGTGTGCCATTCAGAATCACATCGACCCCACAAAATAAATGCCAACTCCGGGACTATAGTCCTAGTAGTAGGGCTCGAAAATTGAGTCGCAGCCTTCTGCAGTCCATAACATCAACGGGAAGGGGAGCTAAGGAACAGGAGAGCAGAGTGAACCTGAGAGCCTCACTATGTGCAAGGAATCTTGACCAATATACATACTATTCAGAGACGGGCGTCGGATAGTCACATAGAATCACCACCGCCCTTGTTCCTTCCAAGGTCCAACTTGAAGGTCGACTGCTGCTGTATCTTTCGGCGAGCTTCGAGCTTGTACGAAGTAAGAGACACGGAAAATCTGCGGACAACCATCACAGTTGTACATTAAGCTGGCATTCAAAATATCAAACAACAGATTCAACGGATGCGAACAGCTCATTATACCCCAACGCAACGAATTACAAGGGAGGAGGGGAGCATTGACAGCTATCAGTATGCACAGCTGACGTCCCCAACTGACATCCCCAACATTAATAGCATGAACATCGTATACGAGCGTATACGTTACCCTCGGTTGAACGGCAACGAGTTCGCCAAGGAGGACGGGTAAGGCCTGTAAGGGACAGTAGGGACAGTCGACTGAAAGTTGAAACTAATCAGAATATGCAACCAAAATAAGTATGTATCAGCGACATAATCAATCATACCACTGGCAATATGAGAGGGTCATCGGCATGAACTTATAATGCAGGAACAGTCGCCATCAAGGTCGACTGCTGATCTCCTATGGCTGTACTACCGATACGGTGTTTCGGATTGGTACGAAGTCAAGAGAATGGAAGATTTGCGAACGACCATCAGCTAAATATTGACCACTCTGATTTTGTTATATGACTCGGAGGAGCTGGAGTAGGCTGGGGTTTCAGTGTTGAATATGTTCGAGATGAGATGATGGTCTATCACCTCATGACTAGCTCGGATTTTCGCAGTGGAACTGGATATATACAATGCATAGTATGAGCCAGATATGAGCTTTATATTATGCACTGCTCACATTCCTTCATGTTCGATATCCTCAATGTCAACTTTCCACCCAGTTTCTAGTCAGGCTCCGATGAGTTTCAAGATCAAAATTACTCCATAAAATGGACCAACCTGGAAGTTGAACATCTCAAACTTCACCTCCCTTCACTTCCTCTCTAGCGGCAGGTGTCACTGACTTGATCAACTATGACCATTGACGATCTTCACCACTTTACTCAACTTCGGGCGACTTACCCAGAGCTCACTGACTCCAGCCTCCTCAACTCCAACAACCGTTCGAGCTTTTCTAACAATCCCGACGTCGTAGTCGCGGGAGCCGGTATCATAGGTCTCTGCTATGCCATTCATCTCAAAAACATCTCCCCCCACCTGAACATTGCGATATACGAGAAAAGTCGCGCACCAGTACAGAAAATCGGAGAATCAACTCTTTCGTCATTCTCCAGATTCACCACTGGAGCTGTCATGCCTCAGGACTACTTCTTCCGTCTTTTTGGATTGAAAGACGGGTTGCAGTTCTATTGTATAGATCGCGACGAAATAGAGGTGACGTCCGAGGATGTTGGAGGATTAGACTTGTCCTTCCAGCTTGATCGTCGCATGTCGGAACTGTTCTTCACGATGTGGGCGCAGAGCATTGGTATTAATGTATACCATGGGGTCGAAGTCGACTTCAGTATACCACAAGAAGAGGAAAAGTCGACCCAAGAGGCAAGTCTATTCGAAGCTCTGAACGAAGTCCCATCATTGATCATATATGTGTTCTTGGCACAGTCTCACACTCACCGCTTCACCGCTCCTCAGGTCAAATTGAAGGATTTCCCAAATCGCGGTGGGACCGAAGTGGATGCTAAACTAGTGTGCGATGCATCCGGCTTTTCCAGGAAGCTGACATCCAAGTTCGGAAAGAAAGAAACGTTTGATGGGTGGAATTGCGACGCTTACTGGGCGTATTTTGAGGAAAAAGATGGTGGCAAAGCTGAGAGTCGATTAGACCACTGGGACTATCCAGCGACAAAGCACATGTGCTTCCCGGAGGGATGGGGGTGGTTCATCAAGCTAATTTCATGGCACCACGCTCCCCTGGCTAACCTCATGGATCTCATTGCCTATATCATCGCCAAAGCGCAGAGTGGAGTACCCGCTCACGCGATTCCATCCACCACAGCACTTTCCAAGATGTTTGACTGTCCATTCGAGTTCATCACTTCTATTGGATGGGCGGTCAGAAATGATCACAGGTTCCCCGAAAACCTCGACCAATATGGAAACGGCGAGGGTGAGCAAAAGTTCAACTACTTCAAACGACGTTATCCGACATTGGACAAGCTGATGAATGGAGTGTATGAGCTTCTTCCCCGGTATTACGGGAAACAGACCTACTTTGTACGAAAGTCGATGACTTATCGCAGCCCTGTTGTAGCTGGAGAAGGTTGGTTCGCGATTGGGAATTCCGCCGGATTTACAAATCCTCTGATCTCACCTGGGATCAACGCTGGCATAGGAACCGCTGTCTATGCTGCTTACCTGTCGAGACAGGTCCTCGACGAGCCTCCTGAGCACGCTCGTGCGATGATGCAGAGATGCGCCGCGGACTACCAAAGATATAGTCATGATTTCATGATTCCTCGACTCCACCAGATGAACCGCTACTGGTACAACAGCTTCCGAGACCACAGACTGTTCGAAGTCATGGTTCCGTGCTTCTGGTCCCTTGGAGTTGACAATATCGATGGGCATTATGTAGACGAGTTCACAGAAGAGGACTTGGACTGGGTCGTTGGAGCAGGACAGGATGAGTTCATAGAATTCAGTTGCAAGGTGCTAGATATACTGGAGCCTTCAGTGGATCTTGCCATATGTGAGGACAAGATAGAACAGGTTCGAGTGTTGGCCAGACAATGCTTGGATAATCGCGTTCAGCTCTTTCCAAAAAACGAGTGGGGGAGGTATCTTCGAAGACACGATAGCAGTCTGCAGCTGGTGGCTGAGAAGCACGAAAGGGATCCTGGAGGTCGTTGCTTCGGAGTTCGATGTACGCTGTGTAGGGTTTGGATGCACAATGGCATGAAGGCATGTCCTGTTTGTGGGGCCAAAGTTTCCATGCATTGTAAAGCGATTTCTCCAGCTACTCACGATATCGTATCATACTAGTACCCTTTGCTTTTTCTCGAAGTCGAATACAACATCTTGCTCGTTGTTTGAAGTTGACAGTTGTGGTTCTAACTTCTCCGTCAGCCGGCCGCGGATAATTGACGCCCGATATATCTCCGCGTTTGACTTGGCGCTTATTTTTCATTCCTTGCTTCCTCATGTCATCACGGCGCCGTCTTCTCTTCATCTTCCTGACTCTCATATCTGTCTGCTTATATCTCTTTGTGTTCTCAAATAAGTATGACTCTGCAATGCAATCTCTAGGGTTCTCGTCCAAGAGTAATCAACCTTCCGTGGACGAAATCTATGGCCTTATATCCCTCGTCACTCGCGACAGTGAGAAGAGTCAACGTGTGCTGACTGCGAATAGTGTCGATCCAAGTAAACCGGTGGCTATGAATGCGTATGCAGCGCGGAGAGGGATGAGCTGGGAGAAGGAGATGGAGAGATTGAATGAGGAGTATCCAGTAGTCGTGTTCAGCAAGGCAAGCAAGAGTCCGATTGTTAGGCATTCGTTCACTCATCGTCTGTCTACCTAGACTTATTGCCCGTATGTGTCACTTCTTTACATAGTGTTGAGAATCTTCACATGTTATGTTGTTTGGATTAGGTATTCGCGGAAAGCTAAGCAGCTTTTGCAGGCATATCAACTTTCGCCCCCTCCGAAGATTATCGAGGTCGATTTAAGAGGTTTGTTATTTCTCCAAAATTCTACCGCAAGCTGTCTGAACCCTTGACATCGACTTCCTTCGTTGCAAACGTTGTTCATTGAACTTCACTACTTCGTTCATCGTACCAACAGAAGACGCCATACAGCTCAAGAAGGTGCTAACCAGATTAACCGGACGATCTACATTCCCCAATATTATTTTACGAGGAAAATCTATTGGAGGCTCAGATGATGTACACGCTTTACACAATGCCAATGCGTTGAGGGATATGTTCAAAGAAGCTGGGGTGGATGTACAAGGGGAATACATGATGTAGATATTCGAGGGATATAGGGTATTTTTGCTTTCAGTTCATCAGCGTATACAATCTTTCCAAGTCACCTTATTAACCGGGGCCTTGAAAAGTTTTCCTTCACTTCTCGTTCACATATGGTGAATAATCGATATCTGTCCAATGACTTGGTATCATAACTGGAAAAACCCTTTTGGTTTACGCGTACTATGTACACCCTTGTTTCTACGTACCAGTCTACACAAATTCAACAGTTACAGTACTTCCACTTTGAGAAACCGAGGTCAACACCGAATTCTGCTCGATATCGAAAATTGTAGCCCCAGCTGGTGTGACAGTGCCCGAGCTCGTAGTCGCGGACGCGCTAGTGAACTCGACCGTTCCAAAGTTAGCGAAAGGAACCAACTCGCAATCGTTTCCTTCACATTCTTCAAAGTCCTCAACGATCCACTCGGCATTGGTTTCGCAGAGTCTGGAGGATGAAGTGACGGTCTTCGTGGCAGTGGTTCCCTTGCTGTTGTTCTTGATGGTCAACGTACCCTCAGTCGTGCTGATGACGGTAGCAGTGACGGTGATAGAGTCACCCGCGGATACGGAAAAGCCAGAGAAGTCGAAGGAGTCGGCAGGCTTTGATCAGAACATATACGTCAGTCCAATCAGCCACGGTGAAAAAGAACAACAAATCACTCACGAAAAATTCATACCTGGGGAGAAAGGAGAAATTTCGCATCAGTTCAGTTGGAGCTGGGTAATTACGATGAGAAAAAGGAAAAATAACTTACCATGCATCGAAAGACGTAGCGGATCCAGAGACACAAAAGTCAACACCGGTCTGCAAGATGGCAGTATCGCAAGTGTCACCGTCGATACCAACCCAAGCAGAAGCGCATTGTTCTTGACTTCCACCTGTAGATTTGGGAGTTGGGACGGTGAATGTACCCGTAACAGACTTGTACGTTGCCTGTAGTTGTCAAACAAATTTCATCAGTAAGTATTGCTTCTATCGTAGGATAATCGCCCCGCAAAACACGAGAACATCAACAGTAATATCGATGACAAGATACTCACGGTACTAGCAACCAACACAGCGCCAGCCCAGTTTGAGCTAAACTCTGGGTGAGACGCGTTGCCAGCAATAGCAGCGACTTGTGGGCTCGTGACAACATTCACGGGCTTGCTCTGACGCGTACGAGCGACATCACCGCTACGACGCGCTCGGCGGGATGCCAAACGCTCTTTGCTCGAGGGAAAGGCAAAGACGGCGGAGGCGAGGAGGGCTTGTACGAGGAAAGCAGCGGAGAACATCATCGTGGAGAGAGAGAGGTGGTGAAGATGGGGACTCGTAGAAGAGCTGGAGGATTGGTATTTTGGGTAGCGCTTTTATAGACTCATGGAAGAATGTGCATCGTCATGAATTATCAGTGCTTGAGATTTGAGACTTGAGCCTTGAATCTAGAATGGGTTCTTGACTAGAAGGCGGTGCGTGACACGAAACGAGCTACACATGTTAGAATCTAATTTTGTGAGATAAAAGAAACCGGTTGGGGGTTCTTCAACTTTATTCGTTGATAAGCCACACGACACCAGATCAGATATTGTTTGATTCCTTATGCTGGGTCCTTGTACTTGGAACTGAAATATATTCTAGTGCCTTTCAATTTCCTCTGCATCACTGAGATAACGACTTGGAATAGCATGACCACCATCTTCGAAGACGATAGGGCTTCTTGAAGAACTGTTGAAAACTGGCTGTCGTTCAAAATGAACATGCGATCATTGGCGGGAGAGATACAGAGATCCGAGAGATGGCAGATAAGAGGGAAAAAATAGACCTATGAGGACCATTGTGACTTTGCAGGAGCCATGGAAATTCCGGATTGTTGGTTTGATTTCAGGACACGAAACACTAAGGTGTGTTCCAATACCCAGTCCTGAGAGGATTTCCAGTCATTGTTTGAAGCGAGCAAAAGTCGTTGTGGCCTAATGCTCCTCGTAGAAAGCCAGTCAATGATATATTGTCGAGGAGGCACAGATGATCATGCGTAAGTAGGCTATAGCTTGATAAGAAAAATGAGTGGAGATTGCGGGAGAAGATTCGAGATCGTCAGAGCAAGAAGCCTTCGTTCTCAAGTCCTCCTATACATCGTAAGACTCGAAGTTGAGGGTGCTCCATCTGTGGAGTCGGGAGCTTACAGTAGAATACAGTGTAGCAGAAATATCGGTGGCGGCAGAGTCCAGACAAGGAAGCTTGGAGAACGGAGAAAGTGGTGGAGTTGTGAAAGGCCAAGAGAATTGCAACCGTCCAACCGTTGTGGTTACCCGAGTTCGTCGAACTTGAATGAAGTCCTACCAGCTTCCTCACGAGGCATTAGTTATGTACTTATTCTGTCGTGGTGTTCAAAACTCGCGAGAAACATGGAGAATTGTAGTCTCCCAAGTCAGACTAGTAGAATGAAAATGTGCAAGACACTCGTTGCACTCATTCTAATTGGCTACACTTACCGCCAGCATTGTATTTCCACCGACTAACCTTTTTCACCAAACCCATTTCTTGGCAGAGAGAATGTTCGCTCCAATGAGCGTCGCCATTCGCCGCAATTGGCACGAAATGAGCCCGAGCGAGAAACAATTTTTGTCGGTGCATCTAAGCAAGCATTGCGTGATGAACGGAAAAATTCATGTGGAATGAGAGTTTGGGTGCCGAGGACTAGTCATCTCTAGTCATGCGCGTAAAGAGCAACCGCCGATGCCAATAGCCTGGCTGAACAATGTTGTAGTTGACGGAGAGCAAGATTCGACGTTGACGGTTGGTGATAAAAGCGCGTAGAAGTCTTCACGTGCTGATGGTGCTCACGCTCATGTGAGTCATGACTCTTTCGCTTTCACGTCTTTTCACGTCCAGACTCCAACTTCCATCCAACTTGAAAGCTGATCCCAAGCTCGAAATGACGAGATCTAAGGTAGAGTATGTGCTGTTCGATATGGACGGTGAGCAACTTTCTACCGTATTTTTCTGAGATGTTTAATCGATCTTATGTAGGTCTAATGATCGACTCCGAAAAAATATACACCGACGTTACCAGTACGCTACAGTCTGTATGAACCTGAACCGACTCCGAATCTGTACAGACGAAATTTTGGGCAAGTACGGTAAAGAGATGACATGGGATATCAAAGCTGGGTGTATGGGGAAACGTACGTATGTTCTTCCCCATGTTGCGTCTTTTTCAGATTAACTTTTGCTATTATCATTAGCTGAAAGAGAAGCTGCGCTCCATCTACTCTCCTTCTTCCCCGATATTCCGCTCAAACTCGAAGACTATCTCATCCAACGCAACAACCTCCAAGATCTCGCCTGGCCAACCGTCCCACTCCTCCCAGGCGTCCGAAAACTCGTACTCCATCTCAGGAAACACAATATACCCATAGCTGTCGCCACAGGATCTCGCAGAAGGAACTATGAGATGAAGACCGGTCATCTGGAAGACGTCTTTGGATGCTTTGAGGGTAAAGTCATTTGCGGTGACGATCCAAGGCCTGGAATGAGGGGAAAGCCCGATCCGGATATCTTTCTAATCGCAGCGAAGGAGATGCTTGGGAGAGATATTGGACCTGTGCAAGGAGAAGATGAGGCAGGTGTGAGCTTAACGGAAGAACACAAGTCGGAGAGAAGAAGGGATTGGTGTTGGAGGATGGACTGCCGGGGATGCAAGCAGGTAAAAGAGCAGGGATGTCTGGTACGCGTTCCATTTATCTATGTGCGATCTGAGTCCCGACAATGACACTGCCCTACATAGTTGTATGGGTTCCTGATGTCAATCTCTTGAACGTGGATTATCTTGGACATGAAAAGGCAGATCAGATATTGAAGTCACTTGAAGAATTTGTGCCGGAGGATTGGGGACTACCAGCGTACGATTCATAGCGATATGTTCCCGGTCTACGTTACAATATCAGTTCTGCGCAAATTCGAACCTCATCCATCGTCTAGCTTTCGGCACATAAGAGCATAGTATGTAGTATGAGAGCCCGTTGGATTTCGTCGCGCAGCCTGTTCGCGCTTTTGTCACGCATCACAAATGTCACGTTTTCGTGACCTGAGCACGCAATAAGGCGCAATATCGACACCATCGACCTTCAGACATATAAGAAGGCCTTCAAAGGACAGCAAGTATTTCCTCTTCTTTCCGATCACCATCTTCATCATCGTACTCGCCATTGTCCTTAAATATCACCTCCTCAATCAATATCGAACAAACGCGCAATGTATCTTTGGACCAATCATCAAATGATCCTCGAATCATCCAGTTCTGGCCAACCCACTATGGACTATACAAAGGTCGATGCTTAGTCTATCTGGGTGGGTAGAGAACTACCTTGGTCGGCCGTTGTTGGAACACGAATTCCCTCTCGCCTTCGGCGTCAGCTGATAACGCTCCTCCTCCCTGGAACCGATTACTCTCCAACATCAACGTTTTGCACCCCGTTTTACGCAACCGACCCACTATCATTCCTTGGCCCGTGCTATCGTCCACTAGAATCCTGCCACGTCGCTATCTGCGCCCTGCTAACGCTCAATGGTCGGCTCCATCGGATCTCGCCTTTCATTGCCTCGTTTCATTTGTATATGCCGCAGGTTTTGGAAATTATTCGTTCTCCCGAATTTTCTGATTGGCCTCTGGTAACAAGACATCTGACGTCTGGTTTGGGCTGCTTCTGGTCCGCTGACTACCTGGACTACCTGAATACTCGGATCTGGTTCATGGGTGTGGACAAGCTTTCAAGAATTTAGGCAAGGTTGTTGGACATCAAAGCTGCTTTGGCTGGACTGTTAGCTTCAACGGTGTTGTTCGAGTTGTCTACCAGGAATTCCTTATCGTTATCAGCGTTATCAAACGGCGACCCTTCATTCCACGCTTCACACAAAATGGTGTTCATCATTCCGAATTCACTTTGCACCAATCGGATGCGGCGTTACTCGACTCTCTCTTCCGGTACACGGACCCAGTTTTTGCACTCAAAGTGGTTTTTTGTGCCCAGATTTTGTATGAATTAGCTTGTACGCCTCTCTAACAATATAAAGCCTTGTTCTTGCGCTCTTTCCTACTCCCCATTGCGATTATCCTCTCCCTCTGTGCGATGGCTTCTACTACAATTGCCACTGAAATAACTGGTCAAATCGACCGACTCGTCTCTGACTTCTCCTCAAAACACTTGAACCTGAAGCACAATGAGTCGATCTCCTCGAACTCGAGCCCTCGTTCTTCATCTCCTTCATATGACTCTGATTCCGAGTCGTCTTCGGCTTCGGAATCGTCTTCTGATTCTTTGACTTTGCTTAATCCTTCACACTATGTGTATATCCCTTCTACAGCTTACCCTTCGTCTGTATCGTCTGCCGAACAGTTTGGCCATGCCCTTCGTCGCCTGTTCGACTTACATGCCGTCGATGGGATATTAGGCCTAGTTCTGGCTGGTGATATCTCGAAGCCAGAACTCAAAGATGCTGACTTCGTTGTCGTGAAAGGCACACCAGCGACGCACAAACCTTCACTTGAATCAGTTGAGTCGACGAAACTTGATTGCGAAGCCACTGTACTAATGTTCTCGACTCTTCTTAGACGTCGAAGACCACAACCCCTACTCACCACGCCAGTTTACTCAACGCATTTGCTGTCGCAGGGCTGCGCTCAGTCGTCTCCTTCCCTTCTTCCGAACCCAAGGCTTACGTTTATATCCTCGAACGCCCACCCGTTGTGTTTCCAGCAATGTCCCACACACCTTCCTACTGCCCTGCTCATCTCTCCGAGGCCTCTTGCTCTGCCCCCGTCAAAGCTATCACTTCCATCGACAGCACTCCAAACATTCCAACCTTGGCTGAATGGAACACCCTTTGGGCAGCTTGGGACCTTGTCACGCTCCGTATGATTCCATCGGAGATGTTGCTACAGAAGCCTATTGATCTGAGGCACAAGTGTTTGTTCTATATTGGACATATACCTACGTTCTTGGATATGCTTCTCTCCAAGGCTGTCGGTGGGGAACCGACTGAGCCTAAATATTTCTGGAATATCTTCGAGGTATGAATACGTCTGCAGTGCCTTTGAGAATTGAGAGACTAATGAAACGTTCGTGTTCTCTCTTTAGAGAGGTATCGACCCTCACGTCGACGATCCGGATCACTGCCATGTACGTTTCACATCCGTTCCCTCTTGTAGTCTCCTCACTCACTACTCCCATCTTCTACAGAACCATTCTGTCGTTCCCGAAGCCGATTCTGACTGGCCTTCCCTCTCCACCATCATTCAGTTCCGCGACGGAGTCCGCTCTCGTCTAGAAAATCTCTACAAAGAACTAGACTCTGGAAAACGGGTGCTCACGAGGAGGATCGCTAGGATGCTCTGCATGTGCATCGAGCATGAGGGCTGGCACGTCGAGACGTTGTTGTATATGCTCATTCAACGTTCTCCAGGAGCACTTCCTTCGGATCTCCCCACGACTCTCCCTCCTCCAGGATTTGCTTCTCCTCCTTGGGACGTACTCGCTGCCCAGTGGGACGCCACATGGGAGTCTTTCAACGCTCACCCCTCTGAGTCTCACCCTGAGGCGAAGACCGTCACACTAGGCCCAGTAGAACTCGTTCTCGGACACGACGACAGCGAAGGTGACGATTTGAATTTTGATGGAAGCAACGCAGATGAAGTCGTCCACCACGAATACGGCTGGGACAACGAGTCTCCTGCTCGTGCTATCAAAATCGGAAAATTCAAAGCTGAGTGGCGACCAGTGAGCAATGGTGAATTCGCTCAATACTGGCGCGAAAGTCAAGGCAAGGTCCCTGCACCGAAAAGCTGGATAGTCTCCGAAGACGAAGTGACGGGTGAAACAGAAATCCAAGTCCGCACACTCTATGGTCCTGTCCCGCTCAGAGTCGCACACACCTGGCCCGTGCTCACCGCGTACGATGATCTCGAAGCATACGCGAAATCAAAAGGTGGGAGAATGCCCACTGAGGGCGAGCTTCGGTTGTTTTTGGACACGTATGAGGTCGGATATGAAGGCGGAGGAGACTCCGGGTTCAGGCATTGGCATCCGGTGTGTCCGGCGAGCGGGGGTTCCTCCTCGCCTTTTAGTAAAGGCACGAATGGCGGTGTTTGGGAATGGACTTCGACATCTTTCCAAGGACACGAAGGATTCGTTGGTACAAATTTGTTCACCGGATATTCTGAGGATTTCTGGGATGGGAAGCATCAAGTTGTTGTGAGTGTCTCCCTTATTCCTTCTCGTTGAATGGTCGCTGACTCTCCTTTCACGCAGCTCGGAGCATCATATGCCACAATTCCGCGTCTCTCCTCCAGAAGGACCGTACGGAACTTCTGGCAACATAATTACCCATATGCGTGGGTAGGTGGAAGAGTGGTGTATGATGTGGAGTGTTGAATGACTCGAACTGCGGGGGACAAAACAAAATGGTACAAGACAAAATGGTTTGGTGATTATGTATTACATGAACTGTATGCAAGTGTAGCTTTATTTATATCTCATTGTAAACTTTCGAGTCTCAAACACTCATGGCCTTCTAGGTCGTCACAAGTCTATGATATCTCAGAATCACCCACCGGTAAGTAACCTCTTCACCGTGCATACGTTTAGTGAGCGAGAACGGGCCGTCCTATCAGACCTATCTTAGAGTCAGCGTTCTCTCCGGAAGTCACTGTCAGTAACTACGTCAAGTTCTTCTATCATATCCGCCTAGTCTCCCATATTCCTATTCCCTTTCGCTTTCGCCGTCCACCAATTCATTCGAGTCATAACGAGCTCGCGTTTGCTGACAAACGATGATACCATCTCAACTCTGGAACGTTTCAATTTCGTACGTTTACAAATGCACCGTATGACCTCCAGCCTCCTTGTAGAAATGCACTATTTAAAATTCCTGAAAAGGTGAAGCACAACTGTGACTCGTTACTGCTCCGGTACTCCTGTGCGTTGAACTTCCATATCCTTGGAACGCTCGTCGATGGACTCGCGATCGCCTCTTCCATGCTATACTTCATCCGCCCCTCCCCCGTGCTATTCAGTGGATCTGAATGAGGGAGAGGAAGTTCTAGCTTCCACTCGTGTCTATCAGACTCCCACTGGAGTTTTCACTGCGCGCTGCCTCTCTGCCGGTTTGACTGTGACCGTGAAGGAGCAAAAGGAGGATATAGAGCTCCCTTTGTACCATCAACGAGGTCTGATCTCCGGGACGTTCACCCACAAGAATACAGAGAATTTTTTGCAGGTCCTTTTCAAGGTTAGCTTGCCTCTCATTTATATGCTAATTTATATACGAACTACCCGCGGCCTGTGGCTGCATTCCACTTCAGGTCGAGGGAAAGCTAAAGCTCAGCGTTCACGGCCAAAACTCAGTTTCGACCTCCATCAAGATTCTTGATCAAAGTTACGAGCTGTGGTCCAAGAAGCGGGATGGTGGAAAATGTCCTAACGATATCGACTTTGCCAGTGTATTGCCGTCCACTTTCAAGGACCGAGACAAGGCATTCTCTCTTCCTCCATCACACAAGATTTCATTGCCAGGAATTCCCGGCCTGTATACTGAATGTATGCAGCCTTAATGTCTTTCCGTGACTTTCCCTCATCTAACATGCTTGTCACAGGCTCATATGTCATGAAGTTGGTCATGATTGTTCAACGCAATTCGCTTTGGAACAAAACTAGATCGTCAGCCCCTCTCAGCGTAACAGAAAACCAAGAGCACGGTATACTGATTGAAAGCCATAGATTCTGTATTCCCTTCAAATATTTTCCTCGAGAGCGGCCTTTGATGCCTCTATTTTCCTACCCAGAGGCGCAAAGCTCTGAATGTGGACTGTTCCTGGAGACGTACAAGTGCGCTCCGGAAGCCTGGTTCGAGAAAGTCTCTACCCTACAATCTAGGCCCTCATTCGGACTCGCTCCCATTGAAGTTCAGGTCAGAGATTTCCCCCTTATATCTCATTTGCATGGAAGCTTATGTGCTATATCATAGTAGTTCTTCGTACCCTCAGAATTAGAATTCGGATTAGCTGACACGGTACCGTTTCACATCCAACTCACCGGATCCGTATCATCCTTGCAAGGTTTATACTCGCGTCTGGTGACTGAGCAGGTCGACGAGGTAACTTCTGCCATCCCACTGAATTCACCCCCAGGCCCAGCGGGTGACCTGAAGCGAAACTCAAAACGATTCATTTCTTTGAGTGTGACGCTCAATCGACAAGTACGAGTAGATGTCAAAGATCAAGTTGTATGGAAAAGCTTCGTTATTGGCGAAGCCCGAGTGTACCCGAATCCTCCTTCGTTCAGACCAGATATTAGCAACTCCGGTGACCTCACGTCGAGCTCCGTAAGAGATGCAGATAACATAGGTGTCCTCGATGGTTCAGGTACTATACGATGCACCCCAGAAGTTGAGCATGGCTCCTTCGACATTGGGAGGATCCAAATTCAGGCAAGGTCCTTGTCCCAATTTTCAAAGCCGAAAATAATTAATTAGATGGCAGGACTTTCTGGTTTTCCAAATCGCGCCCATTAATTCCAGCGATAATTCCAGATCTCCCTTCTTCCCACTAAAAATTGCGGTTCCCATTTTTCTCGTTCACGAGAGCTGGAGCGAGACAATGATCAACTGACTATGTACCTTACAACCAAAAACCTGATGAATGCTAATCGAACAATGTAGACTTATAATGTTAAATGTATACCGTGTCGAACAGGTGTTGAACGTTGAACTATCATGTAGACTTGTCACCTTGCGCGTTTTCACCAATTTCTGTAAGGCCTCTCCTGGACCTCTCAAACAAGGTTCAGTACCATACAGACTGACAATCACATTGGTGATTCTGAATGCACTGGAATATTGTATGAAATCGTTGTCTAAATGGATGGAAACCGCGAAGTTCGAACTCTGGGCCTGAGCAGGCCTGAGTCTCCTTGCGTGAATACAATAATTATCATGAAGGAAATTGATACATATTGGCTGGCCGCTGGGAATTCTTGGGAATCATCATGATTCATGCGAGCCTCGAGGCTTAACGGTGTCAGCGCTCGCCGCTCAGTATATAAGTAGTCAATCAATCACATTTTGTTTTACTATCAGGTTTGCTCCTACTTCTTCACATACTCATACCATGTCATTGCCCATCGTGAATGGCCCAAGGCATCAGCCTCGAGCACTGTTCAATCGACGCACGCGGCGCGGTAGTTCACCTCAGACTGCCCAGATATCACCTCCAGGCCCCGAACTCATTGCTTCTTTCATCGCTGCACATCACAAACAACATCAGTCTCCTCTCTTTTACCATATCCCTCCTGAGATTCGCAACACGATCTTCCTATACGCTCTGCTCAGCTACGAAGATCTCTCTGTAGTTTATCGAGATGATAAACATTATTCGCGCCCGGATTACCATCATGCCTCGAGGATCGATCCTCGTTTGTTGCAAACGTGTCGTTTGGTTTACCTCGAGACACGATATTTGCCTCTGAACGCCGACGAGCATGTGTTTTGGTGCCATCGCGCTCCGCCGGGGATTAGACACGCTAGTGATCCAAAGAGATATTTCGAGAGGTTTACCGAAGACCAGAAAGATAGGATCCACCGAGTGCACTTCTTTACACAGCAGTATTACTTGGAGGGGAGTTTCGAAACTGTCTGCAAGAATCCGGACATGAGGCCGGAGTCGATGAAGATTACTATAAGGCATGGCGATTGGTGGTGGTGGGAAAGAAACAATCCACTACGACTGAAAGAAGGATGGTCGAAGGGGCTAGAACATTCAAAGAGACTTGCGGAAGTCATTCTCGAGCTCGAAACGATGGAAAGAGACAAGGACCAGGTGTGTCGTCTCAAATATCCATGTGCAACCAGACATAACTTGGTGATTTTTAGATCTATGCCATTGCCAGCCGTGTTAGCAAAGAAACGCTGCGTCTCAACAATGGTAAAACACTCAGTACAGCAGGTAACGCGATTGTCAAGAAAGAATGGATTGGACCGAGTAGGCTTGATGATATTAGATATAATCAGATTCAGAAGATATGGGTGAAGCGCGACGAGGTCGCCGAGCAAGATGTCCCTGATCCAGGTCTAAAGTACTGCATTGTTGTGATCAGGTGGACGCCGCTCCAGGGATAGTAGTTGCGTCTTCTGAAGGATTTCGAAATCGTCGATAATCTCTGTCTCTTCGCGTTAGTTGTAACACAATAGGATCTCATATGTTGCTTTCTGTTTTCAATCCTTGATGAAACCGAGAAGACTCACCAAAATCTGAGCAAGCGGATGAAGACCATTTATACTCTTGCAAATATTGACTAGAGGATTGAGGGACACATGGCTGCCTGGTATCTCGAGATATACACGGGGAATATAGACCCAATCTTCATCGTTTGCCTCCATATCACAATGCGATCCTGAGCTGGTGCCCTCTCCACAAGATCTTGTACACCAATCTCAGGTAATCCACCCAACCCCATATATATGCCACAGTCAACACCATCCGTCTGGTAATGAAATCTAGATCTTCATCTTCCAGCGTACATGGATCTGAGACTGGCATAATTGACCGTATACGAGAAGCATATACAGGTTTGGTGTATTGGCAGAAGAGAGAGAGCACTTCTGAAGCCGTCGGTCGATCAGCGGGAGAGTTACTCAGCATAAGAGAAAAAAGAGGTCGAAGGCATGGTATTGACTGAACATGAGCGCAAGAGTCAGTAACTTCAGCGAACTCGATGTATTAGGGAACATACCTTCCCAAAGTATCTTTCCAAGACCATACCCAGAACGAAAACATCACCTTTGAATGGGTCATATAACCTTGTTGGTACCCGATTTCCCTCGTTATCGAGCTCGTAAATCTCGGGGATGTCCTTGTGCCATCCATGGCGAAAACGTACCAATCGACATTGGTCGAACTTGGTACTTGACCCTAGGTCAATAAAGAGGTAGCGTACAGGAGTGTCGATACGGTCGCATGGGTTCGTTGCTATTACAAAAGCCTCAACGATTAAGGATGAACACGTCAAGGAGATAGTCACCAGAGAAGCACTGGCTTGTAGCATCCATCATTATGTTCTCGGAGCGTATATCCCTGCGAGTAGTAATATTGTAAACGATATGTTGTTACATTCCATTCAAGTCGTTACTCACCGATGAGCGATATTATGTTCATGAAGAAACGCTAATCCCTAAGAGTATCTTTGAGGATGGCTTGAAGAGCCGATAAATACCAAGACGAACATTTAAGATCTGCCGAATGAACTCCAAAGATTCCCAAACCAGCCTGAAAGGAATATCCGTCCATTTCCTTGCGAACGGAAAAACGACAATGTATGCGTTTGAAAAACCTTGCATGCTGAGTTGTTTCATCTCGGAAGGAGTGAAAACTTCGAAACTGTCAATCATTTGGATGCAGTGATTTCGAGGATCCTGGTTCAGCGCGGGAGAGGAGAGATATTGGAGGATTTCGAGTTCGTTTGAGTCCGGTGTGTTGATCTGGGCAGACATAGATATGAGTTTGAGGGCGACCGGAGTACCATCACTAATGCGTGTAGCATCCATAACGGTTAATCGGCCGGGAGACTGTAGAAGCCAAACATTAGACGAGAATGAAGCTGATGCAACGGAACGTTCACCGGTGATGCATCCTCGTATTCATATCTCCAGGTAGGTCGTAGCAAGAGTTCAGCTGTTGAGATTCCTTCCTGAAGCCAGGAGCCCACCCATCCTGGACGATATCGCGAACGGAGCTGATAACCTCGCCGTGCAACATAAGAATAGAGATCGGACCATTGCTTCTCCGCGGGTGTGAGGCCTAAAGGGAAGTGGGGATCGCTTTCTTCAGCTGCTTCAGCAGCTGGTAGCGGAGGAAGAGTAGATGGTGAGGGGAGCATGCAAAAGAGCCGTCGTGGACGGAAGTGTTGAAAACATAAAAAAACAATTAGCGTGTCAGGGTCGAATTGTAATGTCTTGCGGGCCGAACGTGGACACTGGACAGTCACCAGAGATGACGAGGGGAATGTCCTTGTCTACTATGTTTAAACCAATTCAAGCTAAATCGCTGGCTAAACAGTGGATGGCGATGTTAGATCAACATTGCCGCAGAGGTGGGCGAAGAATACACGTACCCCGAGGACCGAGTTGAGCGCCAAGTGACTTCAATCTCTACGGCAAAAGGCTTCTGAAGACAATGAAGGACCTCCCATGTTTTCTGCCTGCTGCTCGATTTTGGTGCTCGATAGAATACGAAGAAAGGTAGTGCCAGTGGGAAGCGTCGAAGAATCAACCCACGTGGAAGATAGTGGAAATACCACTTCTCTTCACGTGGAGACGCGTCGATCTGCTTTGACCTTTACTCCCAAGAGCAACATACCCTCAGTTCTGCTCTGACCGGCGCATGTTCAAATGAGACGCGTCAAGGCAACAACTCTGACATTGACCATCTCGCTAGTAACTCTATATCTATATCACGCAACACGAAATCTTCCTATCCACTTCGGATCACACTCGAAGTTGAATTCCTATCTTTCCTCCAGAATTCACCCGATCCTAGAGGGTGCAATCCTCCTATACGCACGGAATCATAGCAATATTGAGCCTCAAAGTAGTCCAAATTGGCACGAAAACCTTCAGAAGATGATTCTATGTTCGGAGGACTCACGAAGAAGAACCGGCGATCGAGTTCCAATGTCCATTCAACAGCAACTCAGAACACCCTCAGAGCACAGGCGAGTCGGATTGCCAGATCCTGTGTGCTCGGATGTCACTCAAGACTGGCACAATCCTTCACCTCAAGATCCCCTACGCATCGAGAACCTGTGTTCCTTGCTTTGTCTCAAGAAAATCCTCTTTGTGGGACCAGAAACAACCTTCCATCTGCACGCAAATCTCTTACAGGCAATCGAAATACATGAAAACAGATCACACAGCTGCCTTGGGACAGAGTTCTGTACATTCCATCAAATCTGTCGCGTCCCTCGCTCGCCAGAGTCGTCCGAACCCTTTTTCCCGCCTGGTGGATTCAAAAAGTATCCAAGCAACCGAGAACTTGCGGCGTCTCAATCAGCTATTCTGAAATACATCTTGTCGAATTCGCTCTATGCAGGTCGGGATATGCAAGACCCAAGGTACATCGACCCTCTCGCACAAGTTGATTCAAGTACTGGCGTACGACAGAAAGAGCGATATTGGTTCGGACAGGCAAGGAAGGCAGATGTCATCATCCTGAATCGGGGCCCTATTCCTGCCCCTCAATGGACGCATGATGGTACACGGGAAGGTAACTGGACTTTTGCTCGAAAGCCCAATGCGAACGCGCGCCTGAGACGAGAGGATGTCGACGATGATGACACGACCAAGGAATTGTACGTGAAACGGATTCTGGATGTCGCGTTGCGCGCGACTGTAGACACATTTCTGCCGGAAGTTGTGGAAACACTGAAAGCTCTGTCCAAGGAGGACCGACAGCACGATCGAGTCGTTCTATGGCACGGAAGCTGGTTTATAGAATCAGCGTGTGCACAGGGTACAGAAGATGATACTCGGATGATGAACGTACTAGATTCGAGAATGGATCCGTGGACTTTGTTTTATAACGCGCAAGGTACATAAACTCTTTTACCTTTCCTAAATCATTCTGAACACTGTCATGCCTAGTATACATGCACAACTATGTCCTCAGCTCTTTGCTTCCATACTACCAGGTGGTGTTCGTGCCTATGATCCTTCCTTCTTGGGAAAGTAATACTGTTGATCTGGGTTACTCGAAGCAACTGATTATGGGTCGAAAGGATTGTCTGAAACACCGGTTTGGGTCGATCCTGGAAGAACATACGAGGGGCGCATTGGTTCGAGGCATGTCGCTCGCATTACAAGAAAAGCCAATCCGAGCTTAAAAGATCAATTTCCCTTTTTACGGCCTTTCTTCCGGGATTTTTCGGTAGCCTCGTTTCTGCTGACGCAGAATCCTCCTTTGTCCAGCGCTTCTTTGGCAACATGGCTAATCCGCCTCCATCTATCGCCTCCCAACTGCACACCTCCATACCATCTGGAGACGACGACGACAGTGTTTTCACAACCTGTCACGTCGAGAAGCCGAGCTAGCTGGTTTCCACTCCCGTTCTCTCCTCCATCATGCTGCCCTGTGACTATTTTTGAATTTGAATTCGCCGCCGATGGTTCAGGTTCTGCTTCGGAGGTACGGTACGCGTACATGCAATGTGTAGCTTTCTTGAGTTTGGGTGAGGATGTCAGAACTTCCAGGAACAGAGGCAGCATTGTGCTGTTGGGTAGACGTGAAGCATGTGCTAGAAAAATTGATTTTCGGTCGTGAAGCCGTTCTGAAGCATTTATAGGATATGGCCATTCTGCAGAGATCCAATTCTGCAGCTGAACGTTAGACATATCGATGAGGACGCACCGGCCATGGATGTTGAAAAATGGTGTCGTCGAACAAGAGAAGTTATTCTCTTTCGAGGACAGAAAAACATCAAATGACGGGAAAGACGGATGAGCTGCCGACCGTGAGATTATTGAAGATTTCGCCATATGAAAGGCTTTCCATGTAACCTTTATAAACTTGATACTTACCGATGAAGATCCGCAAAGTGAGGAAGCCCAGGCAACCAAGAAGGGGAGATTCTGCTCTATAGGAATAATGAGAAAGTGACACGTTGGTCGATAATCGGTTCTTTTCTATCAACAACTTCGCTGATAAAGGGCTAGTTCCATCCAAATCACACAAGAATTGCTCAGATTCTTCCGGATCGAGCATGATAATCAGGAGATTCAGAGGACAGTCCCGGTATATAAGACCAGCACATGGATCGAAACGGTTTTGCTCCCGGTTCTTGCTTCCCCCATCCTCTGCAATCCTACACGACTCACTGTAGTACTACTCTTCCCCGTTATGCGTATGTCAAAGGACCGTATCTGTCCATCTCTTACTGACAGAAACAGGTCTGATCATTCGCGAAAATGCACCCTCTGTCGGCGACTACATCGCCAACTACATTTGCAGACGGTAAGCACCTAGTAGGTTTTAGTGCTTTCGATGAGAGTATCTCATCGTTTGTTATACAGGATCAATGACTTCGCTCCAACCGCTGAAAAGCCTTTCGTCCTCGGTTTACCGACAGGTTCCTCTCCTATTCCTACATACAAAGCTCTTATCAAGCTCGTCAAAGCCGGAAAGTTGTCGTAAGTCTGCGTTCCCTGGACAGCGTGTTCCCCGACAGACAAGTTGATCACCCCTTGCATAGTTTCAAACATGTTGTGACTTTCAACATGGACGAATATGTTGGCCTTCCCCAAGACCATCCAGAGTCTTACCATACCTTCATGTTTCGTGAATTCTTCTCTCATGGTAGGAACTGTTTCATATCGTTCTTGAATAATATCTGAGAGTTACCGTTGTAGTTGACATACCTGCTTCCCAAGTCCACATC
The DNA here is from genome assembly GCA_027919835.1 of Lentinula raphanica. Taxonomy (NCBI): domain Eukaryota; kingdom Fungi; phylum Basidiomycota; class Agaricomycetes; order Agaricales; family Omphalotaceae; genus Lentinula; species Lentinula raphanica. The sequence goes on along the minus strand of JANVFP010000005.1, from coordinate 1,435,455 downwards.
TTGAACGGAAACGCCACAGACCTCATCGCCGAATGCAATGCTTACGAGGAGAAAATCAAAGAATACGGTGGTATCGAACTCTTCCTTGGGGGAATTGGAGAAGATGGTCACATTGCTTTCAATGTGAGTACTGTACGCCTCGCACTCCGAGAGTTCAAACCAATTGATGTCATTGTAGGAACCTGGTACGAGCACTCGTCGAATACTATAGTATAAACGAGTCTGATCGTTATCTCTACAACCCGCAGGATCCTCGCTTGCTTCTCGAACCCGTATCAAGACACTGGCATACGATACCATCCTCGCCAATGCTCGTTTCTTCAACAATGATATCAGTGCTGTCCCGCATATGGCTTTGACTGTTGGTGTGGCTACAGTACTTGATTCCAGAGAGGTCGTCGTAGTCGTTACCGGACAGCGGAAGGCTCTGGCCTTGAGCAAAGCGATAGGTGGGTCTTTCTCGTTCCGGTTACTCTCACATGAATGGTGACTAACTGTATCTGTTTAGAGGGAGGTGTAAATCATTTGGTATGCCTTGTAACACGTCGGAAATTCTCCTCTTTTCGTTGATCATCTCCTTCGACAGTGGACCTTGTCTGCGCTACAATTGCACCCTTGGGCTCTGATTGTGGTTGATGAGGATGCTACTGCCGGTACGTTGATGTTCTCAAAGTTTTTAAATTAGTCTGATCTCACAATTCGACACTCCAGAGCTTCGCGTCAAGACAGTCAAATACTTCAAATCCATTGAACGTGTACAAGACGAAGTGGAGGCCACTCAGCGTGAGCTCAAACTGAAAGGCAAAGGTCCGGTACCTCAAGTCGGTAGCATGGAGTGAAGCCAAAATTTCCGCTACCTAATGTCGCCTCTACTTGCTTTTTGATATTTCTCTTCAGCCAATTATGTATCCGATGGGGGCTGATATAGCAATGAAGTACCTATTTTTTCGGTGGAACGATGCCATTGTCTTCTCTGTCATCATCTTGTACTATATAACACTACGTGTTCGTTCGCGTTCGTTCTGTGAATTAGGTTTAGATAGAATCTCACATTGAAGACGTATGTGTTAGCTGGCGAGCAAACGTTTGAAACATATAGCTACACTGTATTTTTAGCTCAATAGTTAGGCCTTCTTCTAGTTGTGTTTGATTTCCACCGTGTATATCATTTCGTGTATTTTGTCCATCAATAATTACCTGAAAAGGGTTGCAAAGTACAGCTTTGACCCGCGCTGCGATTCAATTCTAAGTTGCCCTACTTGTTACATGATCAGGTTACATCCTTGCTCGTTGAGAAGATGAACTCTGTATCAGGAATATATAACTTCGTCCAGGTAATACAGCCTTGTTGCTCAGTGGTCAGAGCACCGCAGCCGAGTATCATCGGAATCTCCTTTCCTTTCCAGTCCAGCGGTGCCCAGGTTCAATCCCTCGCTTGTCTGGTTTCAAAACCGGTCGCACTCTTCTGACTGCGAATCTGTTAGATTCGCTAATAAATTCACAGTCAGACGAGAAATGACCAACTTTTCAAGATTTTTTTCTGAGCCTGGAGTACGTGCACGTCAGAGTGATCAGGCTTTGGTTTCTCTGATTTCAGGCCTCGTCTCTAACGCAGCTCAAGACCCGGTCCCTCTTCATAGTAATATGATAAGGAGAAATATCTCGTTAACGACAGCAAATGAATTCACATTAGCATTGTTGATGTCGAACATGGGTTTCAATTGGTATACGAAAGAGAGAACTGAAGGGAAAAGAACATATACAAATAAGTAGTAGGTGTATAGACGAGCGAACTCATCCATTTTCCCTGGCTAGCATGTCTTCAACGCCAAGTATCGTTTTCAGTATACGAACCGCTCGCAGGTGTAGTGATTTCCATGTTGGGATCCGATTCCCAGGTGATACTAGAACCATCTTTACGGATGTACTTGTACTGGATATCCGTGCTCGCAGGCAGGTTAATGGTAACTGATAGACAAGGATGAGCGGCAAACACAAGTAGCATGAAGGATGTACGCACTGCTCCAGATAGGATAGTCTGCCGAACTAAGGAGCAACGCAGTGTCTGGATCCCAGTTCTGAAGAGCATCTACAGATCTACGTTCCAAGTTCAGAAAATCAAGTCGAAAATGGAATGCCATGATTGATATATACTTACCCACAAATATAGATATTTTCTGAGGAATAGTGCAATGTGAAAAAATATGAGTACACTTCGAAGACTGAATCGAGTATGGACGTACCTCCAAAGACAGTGGTAGCATCGACGTTGAATGTGACAGCAACAGTGTCGCCTCCTGACCCGGTCGAAGTGCCACAAGTGCTGGTCAAGTTTGAAGCACCCCAGCTGGCAGGTGTAATTCCTGCTCTAGCGTCAAAAGCAGTCAAAGCAGAGGCGTAACTCCAAGTGAGGTCGACAGCACTCAATTGTGAGCCGTCAGTTTTAGAGTACCTAGGAAAGATTTTGTTCTGTCAGTTAATGCTCAAAATTCCAAACGAGGATCCAGCTTACTGCTCCGATAATTCTCCATCTGAAGGAGTGTATTGGGCCACAATTTCAACAAAGCCATCAGCGTAGTCTTGCACACCAGCAGTAATAGTTGTGAAGGTACTAGTACTCGAAGCGTAGGTACCGACAGCTACAGAAGAGTCGAACAGTTGGAAGAATGGAAGGGAAAGAGAGGTGACATTCAAAGATCCTTGAGCATTCCAGACAATGAGGGAGTCATAGAGCTGTTCAGCTACAGCAAAGGTAGCCAGATACCACGGCTATGGCGACGGATAAGTCAAGACTGATTGAGAGTAGTAGTAGCAAGTTGCATGAACTCACGTTTCCACCTTGGTAAGAGTCCTCGGGATACCGTCCGGTGGCGACAGCTGCGTTTTCAGCTATCCCAGAGTTGATGGAATAGACAGATCGGAAAGCATCGACATATGTCAGTAAGTTTGATAGGGCAGCGTCAGAGCAAGGCTGGAAAGTAAGAACATCACAGCCGGCAGCAGCGTCGAAAGTATGTATACTGGCAAGAACCGTGTTTGCGTCCTTGCCTGATCGACCGCCTCCGGTATTAGCTGTGATATAGCCTGCCGTGTTCCAAAAAGATTGGAGGAAGCAGAGCAGGTTTTCAGCCTGCGTAGTCCAGCTGGATACAACAGACGTTTGACCGATAGCATTGGCAAGCTGAACACCTTGGCGTAAACTACGATGCTGTACAGCAGTAGTGAAAAAGGACGATGAATCCACTTCTTCCCAAAGGTCAAAGCTGGTATAGCACGATGTCAGATACAAGAGGCTTTGAACGAAACAAGACATACGTAGACTGATTCCAATTTTCGGCAACATAATTCAGATCGTTCTGAATTATGGGCCACAGAGTGTTAGTGACGTAAGTACTGTTGTTCTCACTCAAGAGAAAGTTCGCCCATGTTATCAGCGCATTTGAGCGCAGAGCAGGTCCATCTAGCATGCTTCTTGTCAAAAATGAAGCAAGTATCCCACAACATACAATCGTACCTCTTTGAGGTCGTCTACGATCATCATGGCAGATTTGTCAACAAATGAGAAACGGCGGACATCCGAAATCGGACGTCTTGTTCAAACTCACCCCCAGGCTCCGGTAAAAGCTGTCTCGTCAATATTGAACTTGGGTTCACCTGTGGAAAGCCCGTGAAAATGCATTGTCAGCAATGTCAACGTTGACATATCGGACGGTGGACGTCACCAATACCCACCAAGACCGCCAGTAGTGATAGTACCGGACGGGTTGGAAACTTGCTGAATGATAGCTTGAGCTCCAACATAGTTGTCAATCTCGCCTCGCAGAGTTGTATCAAGACCAAGTGTGAACCTGTTAAGGAAGTCACAATCAGCGGCTCAAACGATGTCAGTCTACTACTCACTGGTCAATGATGGTCTGAAAGACAAGAGCAGAGTCTCGGGTCCAGGTGTACAAGTAGTCAGGATTTACGTTCGACGGCGAAGCAATGACGATTCCCGACAAAGCACCTGAAGACTTGGACCCCGAAGGACCAATGTTGGCGAGTAAACCTGCTTTTGCAAGTGGCGATTCTGTGGTAATATACGCGTCGACTGTGCTGGATTGAGCCCAAGCATTGCTGACAGCGAGGAAGCCGCAGAAGGTGGCGAACAACATGGCGAGCACCTGAGACGAAGGAAAGGATGGAAGTCCTGGTTTCACCCTGGCCAATGCGCCAAGCTTTTATAGCGAATTGCAGGCCTACAAACATACTGACTCCTTTACGAGATCATGACGCGACTGAGAGTTACCCAAACTAGACTTGACTGCAGAAAACATCTATGGGCGTGCTGCTTTGGCAACTCCGAGTAGAAAATTAGAGCTGCTCAGGACCGAACAGAAAGACTGCAGAATAGAAATAAGTTCGAAAGGCGTTGGTCGCAGATTATCACCGGTTTGAAAGAGAAACAAAAGCAGATGAAAGTCAGCGCAAGAGTCAGCTGTCGAAAGAGGCGCGTGGACATCCGACGTGCCACATGCTGGGATATGAATGATCATGAATCGTTGATGGAGGTCATTACTCAGTCGGAGAAGGTGTTCTTCTGGACAAATGGGAACGTAGTCTATTTTTCAATATTCGAAAGTAATTATCATCTGCGTTACCGTTGTGCGTCTTGTCGGAAACGTTGTCAGAACGGATTATGCTGAACGAAACAGTGAGAAATTCGATGGTTTGTCTGGTTTTGGTGTACATAGCGCAATCGATGCGATAGAAGATTAGTGAGAAAAAAACACAGCAGCATTTGACGGTGGAGCTACTGTAAAGGCGATCACTGGTCGGGGAAGGTCAAAAAAGCCACAGTACTACCAGGACGTCCCAAAATGTTGATTCAAGTTCAGGCAAATCGTCGCAATGAATTACAAACAGCGAGGATAGGATTGAGTCTTCTGGTTATTCTGCCCACCATAACTATGCTGATGCTAGGCGAAAACGTGAATTGAAAAGAAAAGAGCTTCCGGTCATCGCTCCGACCTTGATTTCAGATTCATTGATTCTATGGGAATGTCATCGCGAAAGCTAAAAACAGCAGCTAATCCAAACTCACCATCTCCATTGCGGTTCCTCTTTTGTGTTCACACCTCTGACAATTCATCCACCCACATGGAGAGCGTTATAGGAAATGACATTCGCCGTTGTTCTGCATTTGGAACTTGCACTAGTGACGTTGCGATAGAAGTTCTCTTTGAGGCCTTGGAAATATTGCTAAGTCGAGTTTCGGAAGCGGGTATTGATATAGGTTGAGTTTGAGTCATATCATTCGTGTTTGAAGGTGCAGCTGTTGGTTGCAACAGAGAAACGTCTTCGAGTTTGCTTGATGACCGAGGCAGAGCTGGCTTGTCGGGACTTTCACAGATTCCTTGAAGAGTACAGATAGGGCGAATCACAGGTGATTCTTCGACAGGGCCTAAGGGAAAGGGTGGAAGAGTCATATCTGGACGACGAAAGAAACAAGGGAGAAGTATGGAGGCGATGAGGTTGAAGGGGAAGGGGGAAGGGGACGAATCGATCACGCGTCTCCAGACATTCTTGTCAAACGAGAAATGGGTCAACATGGCTAAGCTGAGGAGAATAAGAACATAAGTCAAATCTACAACGAATATACTCTTGAGTTGATTTTGATTATAGATCGAGAGTCAACGCACGAGTGAACATAGCAATAAGTACGATGCGAAGCCAAACACGCATTGCGAGGACAAGCTTGAGGCGCGTTATTTCTCTATCGTTCACTTCCAGTGATACCACCAGCAAGGAGAGTACTGGTCATCTCTCAGAGTAAGAACATTCAAAGACTAGCTGACAACAGACCGGAATTCAAGGCAAAAGCCGCAAAGTTGCAACATATTTCTTGCATTACGGAGATGGAATGTTTGAAGAGTTGTTTGGCAGCGACGCTAGAGAAAGAATTCAGGCGCAGCGTGTTTTATGATAACAAATCCACGTTACGAGTTCAGGAAGAGAAAGATCAGGGCTACTTCCAAGAATCCGAAGATCCAGATAGTGTTGGGAGATACAAATGTGTGACAGAGATAGATAGCCAAAGCTAAACAAACGGTATGTGTCAAGGCGAGACAGACTATCAGAGAGACGGCTCAGTAGAGGGATGCAGATTAGAGGAGCGAGCATACCTGATGAAATCAGCCTGATAGTTGAAAATTTGAAGGCCATATTAGAGAGCTAATAGCTAGATTCTCCTAAAAGATAGAGTGTGTTGACGATCCTAGATGTGGTACATGTGCTAGATGAGGGCTGATGAGGGTAAGGAGAGGGAGAGAGAGGCGTGTTGTCACACGAGGTCGGTGACAGCATCACGTGGCTCGTGTTGGTGACGGTGGTCGGCAGCAGTGAGCCACTTCACCTTCACCTTCATCTTCAACCTTCACATATCACCACTCTCAACGCGTAAAGAGAAATTTGCTTGCTCATCATTGATAGGGCGACGAAAAATTATGGAGAGCAAGCAAATTAGGGTTCTTCACTCTATCGCTCCAGCCGAAACATACATACTCTCTCGTTCGACCTCCCCTATGCAAGTTTATCCTGTAAACAATGCTTCCGGAAATACCATCCAGTTCGCCGACGTCTCTCTCAAGAGCTGTATGGACATTATACACGCTTCCAGCCCAGATTTATTCAGCAGTAGCAAAAAGGACTTTTCGGTTTATTGCATGGACCCTCTAGAATCGTCGGCGCTGATGGCCAGCACAAGCACTTCATTCCAGCCAGTCTCTGTAGCATGTGGTCGCCTGTCTGCAATACGGCTATCCGATGGTCAAGCTATGGTGACAGGGACGTTAGTGAGGGATAGAGTAGGACAGGAAGCATTGCAATTAGTCTTTGTACTGCGGGAGGTTCGCTGCTCAGAATTTTCTTGCCCTTTGCTTCTGATCAACTCTTGTCCAGATTGTTACTCAAAATCAAAGTGAGCTCGCAGAAAACTTGAACAAAAAAAGACGACATGCTGACCTGAATTATGGCAAGTACCTGATCCGGCCGCGACAGTCAGGATAAACGCTGCTCTTGCGCGTCAAACAGAAGAGAACGATAGAACACAACGCTCTATACAGAAGCGAAAAGAACGGCGTGCTGTCAAGCCTGCTGTGAAGACAGAAGCAGATCGCATACTGGAGGAGTCGGGTAATGCATGCCTGATTCGACCCGGAGACACCCTACGGTTACATGCAACACAACCAAGACCATTTGCCTATCGCAGCGCTTCTGGGCAACCTGATCATTCAAATACCACTCCGCCACCTGCTCAGGACATCATCTCTCCCACTCTTTCCTCTCAAATATCATTGGCCTCCTTAGCCAACCTATCCCCAGAACTTCTCGTCATATTGGATACCGTAAAACACGATCCTCAAGTCAACAGTGAAGCTCTACTACGTGTGATAAGCTTCATCGACTCAGCCATGAAATCTAACGCTTCCCTCACGGTCACTGATGCTCTCAGAAAATTAGCACCGCCGACAACCTCTACACAGATGCCACCCGAAACACCAGAAACACCTCCTTGGACACCTCCTCCTGCTGCCGCTGTACCGGCAACGTCTAATGACGGAGTCGTGATCCTAGATAAAGAGAACGTCAAGCCATCCGCATCCCGTAGGCGCAAAGATTGTGATACGAATAACGAGAGAACTCTCGCGGCTACCACCGGCCTCCCGACAAGCTCGATCTCTCAGCCACCGCATGCCAGTGCAAGTCGACCACTACAGTCTAATTCTGCTTTCAACAATGAACCCTCTCTTCGCGCGAACACTACCAGGAAACGAACTTTGAGTGAAGTCTTGGAAGATACTCGTCCCTTGGGACGAAACCAAGGGAGGCTCAACACATTTTCTTCACCTGTACGGCCAGCCAGAACCACCAATCTCAGTCCCGGGCACTCGCAGGATCAACCAATCGTCATACCTGATTCTCCTTCTTTACCGAAGTCTAATCAGAAACCGAATTCTCGAGGGCGACTGCAGATGCCTTATGTGGTTCCAGATTGGGCTCGTACGGATACCGCGATGCAACCGAGATTATCAGAGGAGACCCAGCTCATGCTGAAAGAGGCTGAGCAGCGTAAGAAGGAAGAAAAGATTGCGAAGAGGATGAAATGGTCACAGCAACGACAATCGGGTCCCTTACATAGAGCTATCAGCACTCCAGCTGTGTTTTCGACTGGTATGGATCAACCCGTTGCATCCACCTCCGCCCTTCCTTCGCCCGGAAAGAAGGGTGCGATGGCAGCTCCTCCTCCACCTTCTACTGCACCCGATTCGCCTCTACCTGTAATCGCTGTTGCTGATACTTCTATATCTTTCTCATCTTCACCACGTCGATCACCGTCTCCGCCAAGTTCGAGTTCGGCTGCAATACCGTGCACGCCTCCCCGTAAACGTCCACCGCCGTCGAACTCATCTCCCGAGGAGGACTTCTCGCTCTTTACACCCCGCGGAATGAATACACCGCGAAGAGGACCATCTATTTTCCAAAGTCCGACCATTGCTCACTCGTCCAGTATTCGACCTGACCGTGATTGTAATGTTACACCTCCGCCATCTAGTGGGCCTCTAGTGGAAGACGATAGTCAAAACGCAAAGGGTACAGCATCCGACGACGAGGATTTCCTCGCTCGTACATTGCGCAGCCCTGCAGAAGGGCTCAAGAGTCTCTCAAATTCACCCAATAAGGTCGCGCAGGAAGTAGAATGTCATACTGACGCGGATGTTCCTCCAGTTGACAACGACGAAGATGGGAACAAGTCAGACCCGCCAATTTGGCCAGGCCTTCCTCCGTCGTCTCCACCACCTCAGTTTAGTCCCATGCTCCATTCAGTTACCGATGAGTCGCCTAGAGAGCCAGATGATGATTTCTCCCTGCCTATGGCTTCTTCAGACTTCGATATAGATGAACTGCCCCTACAGACTGAGCCGACTACTCGCTCCGACATTGCAGAGAACACTTCCACCAATGCAGATCTCGGGCCAATTTCTCATGAAGGGCTCCTGGACGACAAATCTCTTGCTGCCATGTTCGAGATATTGGCAAATAACCTCCGTTCCGACACCTCGTCCGCGATCGATGAATCTCATGACATATTCAAGGACTTGGGTGCCGTTTTCGATGAACCGCAACACCTCCATCCCAACCAGAGCGGTCCCTCGATACTCCCTCCCAATATCGCTTTCGACAATTCCGAATTTTGGAACGCCATTAGTCCTCTCCTCAATCAAACCGCCGACAACCATTCGTCTGCAGAAGTACCTGATCCTGTCAAGGATCTCTTCAGCGGTTGTGTGTTATGATTTCTTGTACTAAAGTTGGCTCACTCTCACAAACCATTTATTTCATCACCAAACTAGCATTGCCATTACATACCTCAACACCAATTTAGAACATTGTCTTATGTATGTATGAGTACACATTAACCAACACCGATGAATGTTTTAATGATCTGGCATTGGGCTGTTGAATCACTCTTTTGTTCATGCCATTCAAGATGTGTCGAGTAGGAAGCGCCACATTCCAAAGAGGATATTGGCTAACAAACCTGCTACCAAGCCCCACTGTATCCTCCGCCTGCGCAGATGTTTCATAAATTGTACCACACGAAGAGGAACATTGACACGCACGAGAACACCGTACTTTCTGCAGCTCGTTGTTCGGTTCCATCTTCCCAGAATATTGGCTGTGCAGGCTTGTTGCTATTGATGAACACAGGCAGGAATGGGAAGAAGAAGCCGATGACGATGCCGACCATTGCTGGAGAGTTGGAGTTGGAGGAATTAGATAGAGAAACATCGTTATTGTCGAGGTTGTCTATCCATTGCTCTTCGAGTGCACGGGCGTGCTCATCGTCTGGAATGATCATGAATACACAGAGTCTTCATTGAAACAGGTTTTCCTTACAGTCTTCATCCAAATCAAAGTCTCTGTCGTCCAAAAAGTTTGAGGTGGACTGGTTGTGGAACTGACGGCGGATACCAGCTATTTCTTCCTCTGTAAAGCCTAATGAGGCAAGCCTATCGAATCCTCTCGCAGGTTGTATTTGGGAGACCTTTCAATAAGAAGGAATTAGTGAGATTTGAAGAGGAGAGTGTCAAACCATATACGCACCTGCTCCTTACTCTCCTCGTTTTCTATCTCGCTCGGTTCCAGTTTCTGGCCCACTGAACAATGTAACCATGTGGCATGTGAGTTATCTGCTCCTTCAGAGGGTTTGAGCCAAGACGACACCAGTGCATTATCAGTCAATAGTCTTCCTGAGTGTCTGAAACACGTTTAGCAGGTCAACTCGAGAGATAGAACCGCGGCGGGGTCGCACATCAGTCGTAATCTTCGGTGGGTGAATTCTGGTCTTTGTTCTCGAATCTTGTATGCCGCTTCGTCAGCTATAGGTGTCATAGAGCAGACCATACTAAACCTCACCAATCTCTTGACTTCGCGTATAGTGTCCTGTTCATCGACGGATAGTTGTAAGTCGGGTGCATCTTCTGTGAAACGGACAGTGAAGCTTCTTCTAGTTCTACCAGCAGCGCCAGCATTTGAAGATGAAGGTTCGTCAAGAGGAGGCTCGACGGCTTTCTGTTTGCCTTTGGCCTTTTCGCTGAGCATGTTTGTTGAATGAATGTTGTGGAAGTTGAAGACAAAATCGTAATTCGACGTACCTCGTGCCTGATCGTTATTCACACGTATCAAAGCTATACTTACGACTCCGTTAGTCCTCTAATTTATACGCTTGCACAACCTAAACTTCGAATGGCACACAAGTAGATGAAATTCGATTGGCTATAACGACAGCTATGTAGAAAGAAAGATGAAAAGCAGGCAGTATTTATGTGATGCAGAGGGTGCGATTTCAAGGAACTAGGACTCCAAATCCGAGTCGTACAGACGTACATATACTAGTAGTAGTACTAGACCTTCACCTCCAGGTATCATTCTCAATAAATGAACCTCCGGAAGGCGTATTAATCACATCATTAGGGTCAGACTCCCAGGTCAAACTGGACCCGAATTTACGAATGTACTTGTACTGCACTTCAGTATTGGCCGGAAGATCAACGGTTACTGCAACGTAAAGAGGTGAGCAGCGTGCACATCCGAAGATCATGAACGATCTACTCACTGCTCCAAATCGGATAGTTCGCTGCACTCAAGATGAGGGCGGTGTCAGGATCCCAGTTTTGGAGGGCATCAACAGAACCACAGATATATATGTTCTCTGGTTCAAAAAGCAGAAAAGTGAACAAATGTACATGGGTAGCCAACGAGTGCGACTCTTACCACCAAACACTGTAGTGGCGTCTACGTTGAATGTGACGGAGACAGTGCCAGAGCTACCTCCACCTCCGCCCCCTCCAGTAGAAATGCTGCAGGAGCTTGTCAAGCCGCTTGCTCCCCAGCTAGCAGGAACAACGCCCGCTCGCGCATCGAACGATGTAAGAGTGGCGGCGTAGCTCCACGTCAGGTCAGCCGCACTTAATTGGGACCCGTCCGATTTCGAGTATTGTTCAGAAAGAGAGCCGCTGAATCGAATATCGTCACAACTCGGTCTTTTCGCGAATGAACATCTGGCCCTTACCTGGATGGTGTGAATTCCGCCACGATCTCCACAAACCCGTCAGCGAAGGTTTTAATCGCAGATGTAAGGGTTGTAAAAGTTGCGGAGGTTGAAGCGTATGTCCCCACTGTGACGCTTGAATCGAAGAGCTGGAAGAACGGAAGCGAGAAACTAGTGACATTGAGGGACTTCTGTTGGTTCCATACGATCAAGGAATCATAGAGCTGCTCTGATACGGCAAGCGTCGTCAAATACCACGGCTAGAGAAAAATGTTGAGCGACGTCTTGTGCAGGAGGTAGAAGCTCACGTTGCCACCCATATAGCTATCTTCTGGGTATCTTCCAGTGGCCGCAGCAACGCTATTCGCAAGTCCAGAATTGATAGGGTATATGTTCCGGAAAGAGTCGACGTATGTCAGGAGATTAGATAGTGCAACATCTGAGCAAGGCTGGAAAGTAAGAGCATCACATCCGGCAGCAGCATCAAAAGTGTGAATGCTCGCGAGAACAGTGTTAGCATCTTTGCCAGAACGTCCGCCTCCAGTATTAGCGGTGATATAACCAGCAGTGTTCCAGTACGATTGAAGGAAGCAGAGCAGGTTCCCCGCTTGGGTAGTCCAGCTAGATACGACGGAGGTTTGGTCGAGAGCATTCGCGAGCTGAACACCTTGGCGCAGACTACGATGCTGTAGAGCAGTCGTGAAAAATGAAGACGAGTCGACTTCTTCCCAGAGATCGAATCTGGCGCGAAGGTCCTTCAGTACGAGCATGTCCTGTTTTCTTGATACTAGAGGACTTACGTGCTTTGGTTCCAGTTTTGCGCTACGTAGTTCAAGTCGTTCTGGATCAAAGGCCATAGAGTGCTAGTCACATAGGATGTGTTGCCTTCCGTTAATAAGAAGTTCGCCCAAGTAATCAAAGCGGTGGAACGAAGAGCAGGACCATCTACACCATAGAATACCTTGGATGAGACTGAAATAGTCATTAGCATTGATAGAGCTCACCTCGTTGAGGACGACTAGGTATTCACATAGGAGTCAATCGCAAATTCAAAGACCGAGAGGAAAGCCTTACCCCCAAGCAGCCGTAAAGGCAGTCTCATCGATGTTAAATTTCGGTTCCCCTTCGCGTTCGTATCAACACCGACTCCGTATTCGGTAACGGTGAACTCACCAAGACCTCCAGTGGTAATCGTACCAGATGGGTTAGAGACTTGTTGAATGATAACTTGCGAAGCAACGTAGTTATCAATTTCGCCCCGTGTAGTGGTATCGATTCCTAGAGAAAACCTGGTTAGGTAGTTAGAACACCTTGTTGGCGTCGTGGTTGACCAGACAGTTAAAGCACTCACTGATCGACGATGACTTGAAAAACCACAGCGGAATCGCGAGTCCAAGTATACAAATAATCGGGATTCACGTTCGACGGCGAGGCGACTACGATTCCTGATTTTGCACCCATGGATTTAGACCCCGAAGGGCCAATGTTGGCGAGTAAGCCTGCTTTAGCTAGCGGCGACTGAGAAGCAATATATGCGTCGACCGTGCTCGATTGAGTCCAGGCTTGCCTTGCAACAGCGAGGATTACGCATAACGTCGAGAGCAACATGGCGACTATGGATGTCTGATACACGAGAACGTGCTGTTTCTTGAGGTGAAGGCTTTGGGCTTATATAGGTTTGGAGAAGAAGCTATGAAGCCGCGAGCCTAGTTGAACTGAGAGCTCACGCACGTTGGAGAGCTGCATTTCTTGAATGGAAGGGCTGAATTTGGCAATAAGCACAGCGCAAATTAATGGGCCTCTAGCTCAAGCCAGCAAAGCCAAGGAATCAGAGTGGTATCGATTTTTGGTTATTAGCGAAGCCTGAAGTTTGTTCCCGAATGAGCATTGGCACAAGGTAAGCAGACGTAAAACAAATACGAGATCTGTCACCTGGCGTCGGATACAGCATGTGTTTCGTGCTCGAGAGTATTTTATCGCTCCTCTATCATCGCAGGACGTGTTCACACCACAAAAATCTACACACAAATCTTCAGACCGAAGCGCAGCGAATCTGGACATCTAAATTGAGTAAAAAATTTGAGTTGCGATTTAGTGATGAGAATTTTCACATCTAGTAGTCGCTCCATGGACAAGAATGTCGTTATTCTATCAAAAACTGGCTTTATCGTCTGAATCTGTATGTTTTTATTCGGCCTTTTGACTTCTCCGAATAACATATGCCGAGCACTGGAGCGAAAGGCCATGAGAATCTTCGAAGTTCGAACCTGGCTTACATGGCAGAAGTACCTGGGTATTTTGGCTCGGGATCCCAATCAGAGTTTCATCTACGTGTCCAGGGGTTTCCTTGCATTGGCCGAAAGCTCGCGGTCCTCTGCATATGCTTTCTTCGCTCCTCGAATATGCCAGGAACAATACTGACGTAGAAGAACCGAGGTTTGTGCATTTGTAACCGTACCTTGGCGAGGGCCTGTTGTAGAATGCAGGAGAGTTGTAGATATAAGCGGAGATTCAGCGTTCGACATGTCGTGTAGTCAATTCCACACCTCCCGCTCTTCGAGCAATGGGAGTAATTGGATTGGTGCACCATTATCCGGCGGCGCGGAGTTGAGGTTGATACAAGGATTGTAGCTCGAAGTATCGTTTTTCAAAAAGCCAGAGAGAGAGCAAACAAATCTCTGTCCTGTTGAAGTTGCACTTCATATCGTAGCGCACCAAATTGGAGCAGACAAAAACCTTGGTGGTCGAAGTTTGAATTCTGCGGCCTGCCACAATTGAATCATTGTCAAATTCTCACGGAAGATTTTTTTCAATTAGCATCCTACTCTTTGCCTTGAGCGACCATGGGTCTATCAGGTCGCAAGGTCAAACAACGTATTGGTCCCGACCCCAGAAATTTAGCCTGGGCAGATGGTGAGTAGATCTCTTCATCTTCTCCTTGAACGAAACTCAAGTCCCTGCGCTCTAGATGCCTCGAAATTCGGTGCCAACTACCTCGCTAAATTCGGCTGGGATCCATCCAAGGGCTTGGGTGTTGAAGGACAAGGCCGTACTTCTCATATCAAGGTCTCGCAAAAGCTAGATATGCTGGGTATCGGAGCAGCTCAGTCAAAAGATCCCAACGGGATTGCGTGGAAGCAGAACAAGGATTTCGAAAGTCTGCTGAGACGGTTGAACGAAAGTACTCCTGATTCTGCAGGCCAGTCTGATACTGGCGATGTGGAGGATGGTGAAGGGGCAGGAGTTTCTCATGATGTCGCCATGGAGAAAGAAGAAAAAGAGGAGAGTAAAGAGGATAGAAAGAGACGAAAGAGGGAAGAAAAGCAGGCGAAGAAGGAGAAGAAGGAGAAGAAGAAAAGAAAGAGAGACGAAGAGAAGGAGGAGCAGGAAGAAGAGGAAATGAAAGGACATGAGACGAAAGCAAAGAAAATTAAGGCGGAGGCGGAGGCTGAGAAGGTGGAAGTGCCAAAGCGTGTTATACCCCGTGGCCGAGCGTAAGTTATTCCATTATCTTTATTGACCTTGATATCCTTCCTATTAATCCAATATGTAGCCATCGTGCACGAGCCATCGCAGCCAAGAACATGTCATCGAAATCGGCCGCACATATATCTGAAATTCTCGGCATCGCATCCTCATCCTCCTCATCCGTAGCACCCACAGCACCTCAAACCCCATCCGGCTCGCTTACCCCCATAGATGCTGACGTTGGCGGGCTGGAAAAACTCACAACGTCGACAAAAAGCGTGTCTGATTACTTCAAAGAGAAAATGCTAGCGAAAACATATGCACAATCGTTACCGTTGTCGTCAATGGTCACTCAAAAAGCAGATGTCATCGACGAAGATGAGTACGAAGATGTGCCGCGAGGTGGTATAGGCTCCTTCCGCAACTCGGCTAGAGGGGAGTATGATCTCGACGATGCAGATCGTGGAGGCTTGGGATCCGCTCGGGCGGCTACTACCGCTATGTCCACAATGCAGTCAGGAATGTCAAAGTTCCAAGCCATGTTTACATCAGCTGCTATCATGCCTGAAATCGATTCGGTCAAAACCGGTTCCATTGCTGATACAGAGGGGATCGTCAAAGACGCTGAGGCAAGAGAAGGAAAGAAGAAGAGAAAAGACGGTAAACACAAAGAGAAAAATTGGACAGAGATTGCTGGCGCAGCTGGTGAGTCGGATACAGGTCAAGCTGAAGGTGAAAGAGGATGTGAAGAGGAAGAACAGAAACGAGAAAAGGCGGAGAAGAAGAGACGGAGAAAAGAACAAAAAGGGTCAGTGACAACTCTTTAGAGATTTTTTTCATTTGGTCACTATTATTATGTACTATGGATACGTTCTGTGAAGGGAGTGAGATTCATGTAGTTCTCATCCGGCTTTCATGACCAGCATCAGCAGAACAGGGGTTTGTTAGCTGCCAGTGCTGTTCCGCACCTCAACTGATGAAAAACAAAGGTACTGTATTATATTTTTGTCATTGTTGTACATAGAATTGCACATCCACACAACTATTGCTCAGTACTATACTTTGCAAGTGCCAGGTGAGCACTACTCAGAAAAAGACCTCAGATTTAATTGATTTTGTATACCAACAACTTGCTAACATGAGATGAACATACTTATATTGAACACTAATTGACTTAAACCTTTTGTACAACTTACATATCATACTCATACTATACTCCTTCTCATCAAGGAGTTTCAAGATTGAGACTAACGTTGGAACCCAAGCTGTTTAATTTACAGTTTCATGAAATTTTACCATAGCATTGTCAGAGTCTGCTCCTTTTCTGAAGAGATATTTAATGATATCCTCATGGCCCTTGACTACTGCTGCATGAATTGCAGTACCAAATTCTCCACCCTGAGCATTGATATCTGCACCATGTTGCAGAAGGAGTTTGATAATATCTTTGTGACCCTCAGCTGCAGCAGCTTGAATTGCAGTTCCATAAAATCCTCCTTGTGCATTAACATCTGCCCCATATTGGAGAAGGACCTCAATAGTATTCTCATGACCCCAAGCTGCTGCTGCTTGAATGGCAGTTCCATAGTAACCACTCAGAGCATTGACATCTGCACCATGTTGAAGAAGGAGTTCAATGATATTTTGGTGACCTTCAGTGGCTGCAGCTGCTTGAAGAGCAGCTCCATATTTTCCACCCTGACTATTGACATCTGCTCCATACTGAAGAAGGAGCTCAATAATATCTGTATAACCCATATTTGCTGCTAATTGAATTGTGGCAGTCCCATCTTGATCCTGAGCATTTACATTTGCACCATGTTGAAGAAGGAGTTTAACAATATCTTTATGACCCCAAGCTGCTGCTGCTTGAATTGCAGTTCCATAATATCCACCCTGCCCATTGACATCTGCCCCATATTGTATGAGGAGCTCAATAATGTCTTTGTAACCTTTGGATGCAGCTACTTGAATTGCACTTCCATAATATCCACCTTGCATATTGACATCTGCACCATGTTGAAGAAGGAGTTCAGTAATATTCTTGTAATCTTCAGATATTGCTATTTGTAGAGGTGTTCCCATTTCCCCTTCCAATGCATCTATTTCTGTTCAATATCATTTGTCAAATATTCTTTACAATGAATTTTCAAAGAACATACCTGCATCTTGTTTATCAATGAATAATCCTTGAGCACTTTTTTCCAGTCCAAAAAAGGCCACAATGTGTAAATTATTACAATTGTCTGTTAATTTGCTACCCAATTCACTCATCTGTGAGTTAATATTCTGAAGTTTCTCTTCCAATTGAAGAATGATGTAGATCCATTTTCTAGAAAGTTTGCAGTTAGTTGAGTTTGTGCTGTATCTTCATATGAAGTTTTTGTCCTCTCATTATATTGACTATGTTTTCCCCAATATTCAGTTGCATACTGTCCAAATGTAACAATATCCTTTCTTGAAACATAGTGAGAATCTTGCCAAATGATTGTGGAGTTATCTTGTTGTAGAAGATAAATAAGACACATTTGAGATATAATATTGTGTGCTAATTGTGCATTGATATCAAGTGATTTGCTTGTGTGAATATGATTATTGATTTCCAGTAGGAAATCTTTCACAGATGCATGTGCAAGGTGGACAACATCTTTTTCATCAACAGTAACCAAAGTAGTATCAACAATTTTTTCAAGTCCAAGAAGCATTTCAGCATCACAATCAATTGATTTTGACTTTAAATCAATTGAAAAGATGACTGCAACCTGACTCATATAAAGAGGCTCAAAAGAATGTAGAAGCCATAAGAGGAGATAGTGTATCTCTTCAATATAAAAGCTTTTTTCACATTTCTTAATAGCCTCAATATATGTTTCCTTCAAATTTGAAGGTAATACAGCTAATGCCTTGTGTACTTTGTTTGCATTAGCACACTCTTTCAGTGACTGGAGTTGACAGTCAAGATAACGGAATCTGTTATACTTTGAGACTTGCCAGTAAATTCATAAACAGATAACTCACCCTCCATCTGCTTTTTTCATTAATATTTGTTTAACTTCAGCATTCAAGTTTGAACTTTTGAATGATATATGTTTGTCCATAAATATTGCAATATCTTCATCAACCTTACTATTGTTTTTCAAGGAAATTTGGAAGTACTTGTTGCCTGCAAGATAATGATTACGACTTGTAATCATTATACCAATTGAAGTCAAGCTGGTCATCTTTACACAAAAATTCCAGACTTCCTCTTCCTCTTTGCATTCATCTAGAGCATCAATTATCATGTGAATTTGATACCCTTTCTCAACCAGATCCTTTGTGATCTCTATCAAAGTATTTACCAACTCAGTATTGGTAGGCTGGAAATGCAAAAGGCCAGATTTAGATGCTTCATGCAAGTTTTTCAATGCAGGATGGATGTTTTGATCCTGAACACCTAATTGCAGAAGGAAGGAAAACAATAATCCTTGGAATGTTGTTTTAGCTCCAGAATTGTCACAGATGTCAAAGTAGTGATAAATCATGAAAGTTGGAAAGCTAGCTTTTCTGAAGTGCTCAATGACACCAGTACTAAAATGTGCGGTTATCAGCAATGAGCATTGATGATTAAAGAACAGTCTTGACTAACATCAAAAATGTTTTGCCTGATCCAGCTGCCACAATGCATGAATTTCTTCATATATAGATTCAAATTTTCATAAACTCATTACCTTGACCTTGTATCCACAGAATACCTCCTATTTCCCTCCACTGGAGATAAGCAGGTTCTTTTAGTATCCATTGGCCTGTTCCAGCTACTTGTTTATTCAAAGTTGTGGAATAATTGGTGAAACAATCTGGTGCAGCAAGCCAATCTTGAATTTTTTTCTCTTCATTGCTTGAAAGATCTGAATTATATAATGTCATTATCTAGTAACAGTGATTCTTAGAGTTCACTCACAATGGTAGGTTTTGTACATATTCACATCTCTTCCTGCCACACTAAAGTCTCCTCCATTGACTGTTGTATTTTGAGCATTATTGAATATGCCAAAACTGCTGTGAATAGATGAGTATGAAATTCTAAACAGTAGTATACCTCAAGAATCTCACACTTCTGTGGACTGGTAGCTGTAAATATATTCAACAATTTGTATACAATATAATTAAATGATATTTACCACTGTTTTTCCATTTGACTTATTGATATCAGTAAAAGCTAACTTTTGATGGGAGAAAGCTGGAATACATCAAAGCAAGAGGCCTTTTTATATGTTTCCTTCAAAAAACACCTGACATAAATGCAATGTATTGCACAAATATAACTACATGTTCACAGGCTATTATGTGTTACATTAAAGACTTAGTTTTTATAAATTTTATATTACTAAATATAGTATGTGCATCACCAAAACAGAACCCTACTAGACAGCACTGTCCAGCAACTGCAGCACTCCCAGTACTCCCAGCAAGATTGTTGCTGAACAGTGCTGAACAGTACCACAGAGTCAGTTTTGATATGGCAACACTCCACATTTCCTGCAATAGCTCACATTCTCTCACAATATCACTTTGATATTGGCTGACTCTATTCAGTGCTGTTCAGCATCCATTCAATACTAGACAGCACTGTCCAGTGCAGTAGAATGGTGGAAGTGCTTAAGAGTGAAATCCAGATTTTGATGATGCAGCCAACAAAGCTGGCATTCAAAAATCTACTATACATAGTAAGTAAACAGCTCTATTACACATTATCTTTTTTCAGACTATCTACTAAGTAAAGTTCATGGGATAATATCATGCATCACTTGAACTTATGGTCAGTACTTGTTCAATTTCTGGCCAGGAATCTTATCAAGTGCTGGTTATTCAATCTCAAGCTACATAGAAAGGCATCAGCAAAACAAGGTGCTGCTGTCCAGCACTCATCATTGCTGCACAGCTCTGCAGCACAATTCAGTTCCGGCACTACTCCGCTTGTGCTTGGCGCTACTTCAAAATTCTTAGAAATTCTCACCATGTCAAAATTATATTCACTGAATGTATTGAGTGCAATTCAATGCTGAACAGCACTGTACAGTGCAATACAATGCTGAACAGCACTGTACAGTGCAATACAATGCTGGAAGTGCTGGAGAGTAAATTTCAGGTTTTGCTAATGAAGATGCAAAATTTGTCCTTGCTAGCTTAGGTTGTAAGCACTGATATGTGACTTTTTTCTAGTTCTCATTCTATATTTCCTGTCATATAATGTTTAGACTCTACATAAAAATTATTTTAAGCTCCAATGTAAACATACTCATTTACAACACTGCACAAGCATACCTGCATTGTTCATATATAGGATCTGGAATAAGAACTGACAATAGTTCTTAAATCTGCCTTTTAGTACAGCGGTCAAGCTACCAGATCCTACTTGATTACATCCAACATTTTATGGCTTTCTACTACAACTTCTACAAGGTTACAATCTCATGATCAGCAGCTTTATGCAGATCACCAGGATACAGTTGTGTCATAACATTAATATCTTGTTTTACTATCATTTCTGCTTTGTCAATGCTGTTCATTACTTTGAGTCTCAGGCCTTTAATATTTCTTTCTGTATCATGAGCTACACTGGACCCAGATTCCTTTCCATTTAGATATGTATGAGTAAGGTCCTGATTGGATACACGGGAGATTGGCATTGGGAAATGATTTCTCTGCCAAGAAAAACCCATTGGGAAATTGGCAGGACCTGGCAGGATCCAGACAGGTTTTATTTGGCAGGGAAATCATCAAAACCTGAAACCTGACGCCCTTTTCCCATGCATCTGATCAGGGCCTAAGGAGACAATGGAGAGCCCAAAGAAAAGGAAGACAAACCAAGTAGAGGTTCACCTATAGTTTCTTGACATGATAGATTACAAAGAACATATTCATAATGGAAAGTGTTACTTCTGATGCATGAAAATGCTGTATTAAGGGAAAAAGAAACATAGGCAATGTTACCAAATTACAAGTCCGAATGAAAAGAGGAATCGTCTCTATGGCTAAAATTGTATACCAAAAACAGTAATCCATAATTTCCCTTTATAGTAATTTGTCACAAAAGTTATTTTCTTATTGTCCTCCATTGTGACTGTCACTTTGTCACAATAGGCTTGCCAGTGTTTGCCTGGCGCTCATAAGCGCTCATACTTGTTATGAAGCATAACATGTACTTCTAAGCCCCCACAAATTTCTCAAATATTCCCAGCATATCCCCTGATTTTTCCTGATTTTCCTACTATTTTTCCATATTTTTCCATCATTTATTTATCCCTAAACGGCATCTACAAGCATTCCCACTACCCTTTAGGGTAAGGGTTTTGTACCCCCCAAAATTTCTGATCAAAGGCGTTTTGCAAAAATCTGTTTTGCTCCGGGTATTTGCAGTCCGCTAGCCGCTGTTTAGCTCAGTTTGTGCCCAGTTCCCTGCGGCGCTTATGCTTTGGTCAGATTTCTGTAAACCAATAAATGATAAATCATAGCTTAATTCCTTGGGCTGCAGCTCCTAATCTGCTGCATGCCCATGTCTCTTTCTTAGAAAAGTGGGGGGCGGGGGGTGGGCTAAATTAAAATTTGAGTGTACACTGTACAATCTTCAAATGGGGTAGCGGGCTATGCCGCTTGTCGGTGCTACACCGATTATTAACTATCAATGGCCGAGCCCTTGCCGAGCTGGTGCTTATTCAGCGTTTCGGCATCTAAACGTAGAAGCGCCGCCTTTTACTTTTTCCCACAGTTCTTCCTCTTCCTCGTTCTTCATCTCTTCTACCACTGACTCGCTTCACCACAAGATAGGACCACCGGAACCACAATAAGGAATGCAGGACAGGGTAGGAAAACAGTAGGGACGACGAGGAGAGGGTTTTGAGGGTTGGAGGCCGCGATGACGCGGCCTGCCAACTACAACTCTGATTTGTGCATAGTCCGTTCCTCTGAACAGATTACATCTCGACTAACGAAGTCCTCTTGACAGGATAAGGACATCGTCGACTCACGTCGACGATTCCTGACTCCCATCGTGTTCATTCCGGATCTCAACACCCTCGACAACCCCTCGGCCCCACTTTTTCGTACTCATACTGGTTCCGACGTGTCAACGTCATACTCATTACCCCGGCTTTCCTTTCGGCTCTTCCCCATCGCGATATCGTCACCCTCGGCTCGCATCTACCTCGTCTGGTCATTCTAGATGACGATACACACCCCGCTAATACGCCCATTTTGCATGCAGGCATGCAATGGCCTAATTTTAATGATTAGAGCCTTGTAGAGTACTAAAGGACTGTAGTGAGCCCGAGCTGACAGTCAAACTTGTATCATGTTAATGCCAGGACGTCAGATCCAGACAGGAAAACACATCCTGACGAATAATAAGAGTTCACACTCGAGTCCCTTGGTCGGGGAGTCCTTCAAGACAAAGCCACCTCTGATATGAGCTATCAAGGGATTATCAACTTAGTTTTCAATGCCTAACGGCCAACTGAGTATGATACTGCACCGAGACGAGCTTAGAACCAATAGATCTATTCGTATTACCAGTGGGGATGGATTATTCAAGGCCCAGACTCAACAGATCTGTTCACTTAGATCGAGTTTCGGGATGGATCAGGTCGCAGGAATGTGACTAAACAGAGAAACAACCAAAGTGTATCATCCCAGTTACATGTGGACGTTTCCTAAATGGGAAATAGATGCCTGAGATGTACAGCTTTGACCAGGAGTGTTGCAAGGGTAGATCTTTCGACTTCACCATTGTTAAACCTCTGGATCTATTCGATATATGCATATCGTTGGAAAGCTAGAAGCCAAACGAACCTATTGGGACAGGTTTCCCCCCTTTATATGTACTCCCATTCAGTTGGAGAGGCATACAACCGTTCACATAGCGGAATCAAATGAGGAAACGTTTGAGTTACCTGTGCAGGAGCTTATCCGTGCCCTTTAACCACCAGCATGTGGATGGACGCACAGACCAGGTCCGGATTCGAAGGTCAGGCAACTAGATCTCGACGAAGGACCACCAGAAATGGACATTTTACTTGTTTTTATCCTTTTTACTCTCTGTTTCTCTGGTGTTTGTATCGTTTCTCGTCCTATCTTTCCTTATTTGTATCAGATCTCGGACTCCGTTCTCTCAAATCTATAGATCTATTCCATAAAATAGTAAATTGGCTACAGATCTCTTTGTAGAAGTACTTAAGGACGTAGCCTACAAAAATATATTCAGGTTTTGTGCCCAGTTTCTCTGACTAGCTAACCTTTGCTCTCATACGTGAGGAGTAAAGGCTTTGTAAGCCGGCCGGTCTTCGAAAGTGGTTGTGAAATTCTCATCTCGTTAGGCCCGATATCCTGTCAGTTGATAAAGTCTCAGCTAGATTTGAATCGAAGGTAGACTCCTATCGTGGAGATACAGAGGGCTTGGTTCTCGGTTGTTCCAAGTGAGCGTTCAGAGTTTCGGTGGCTCTGTTCAAGCAGACGTGTGGTGATCGGTGATCCATACGAGCTGTGAAGGTTTCCTGTGATCGGTGATCAGTAGATCTTCAACCTGGTTCTGATAGTATTTGTGTGGTCATAAAGTCTGATCTATACGAGTTCTCTCGTTCCTTGTAAACCCTTTGAGTGGATCACTCACCCCCTTCGAGTCCAGATCAAAAGATCTGTACTTCCGTGTCACTTCGCTCTGTTGACCTGTATTGCGGATCCCGTAGATCTTTTAAGACTACCAGTTCATTCTAAGGTATAAGATCGTGCGGAATCTCTGACAACGCCCCACACCTCGCTTAAATACATTTGACAAACGACATAAGAAGTATATTGGTGATCAGTGTTCAGTGATAAAGTCACTAGGTCATTAGATCTATCCAACGAAGCATTAAATTGCACCCTTCATATCCTCGTTACCGCCATTCCATCTTGTGCCAGCCTACCGTCCCCAAGCCCCCTTTTTTCCATTTATCCCTCTTTTGGCTCGTCTATGTCGACGCCGAATCTTCTACATTCTGTTTAGTCACTGGAGATGACAAGAACACCTCGGCGCCCCTCCTTTGTGCCGGTCCACCTTTCCAAACCCCACTCTCAACACTCTTAGCTGATACCTGTGTATTCGGGTTCCCCTCACTCCGGTCGACTTCCCTTAACCGTGTTCGGGTCCCGTGTGCATAATATTGTTATGGTTTGTTTCTAATGATGACAGGCGATTCAAGACGAGTCAAGGTGACTCCTCACCTGTCGTCTCTTTGTATTGTTTATGCATCCCACTCTTGTCATTTATCTGGCCGGGTCGACGCGTGTATCTACGTCGACCCGTGCCTTCACTGTTTTGACTCGTCGTCGAGTCATATCGACGACGGTTTACATGTCCCGGCTATGGGTCGTGTCATCACGATTATCATCGTGGTGACGCGTCCCACAGCTGACATTTATTTATATTACTTACCATATATATCTATACCTACCAAAATACTATATAAACTGTAGGTATTTTGTACCTGAACCCCAGTTCGGTTATTTTCATTGAATCTAGCTTTGGTTTTGTTCTCTAACTCTGGTCCCCTCTGAATGCTCTAGTCTGTAATATTATCAAGTCTCTAACAACAAGGATAAATATCATCCTTCCAAGTCCCGATCTTCGGTGTAGACGTACTGCCTAGCAGTCTTTACCCCGCGTTTTAGGACAACTAGCTTGTAGCCATCGAATCTGGTGCTTTTCGAGGGTTAGAGCGTGCTAGCACCTAACAATACTGCTCACCACTGCCTACTACACTGCGGCCCACCCTTATTTTTGATTTTTGAAAAAGTCTTGCAAAAAGATATGCAAATTCTAAGAAGTGGTAGTGAATTTTGAGGCTGTGATAACTTGAGTTTGGACTTTTTTGAATGTTCTGAGAATTCTCTCATTTGTTAGTACATTTTGCAGGAAATGTCCTGGGATATGACCTGTTTTGAGGATTCTCAAGGACCATTTTTGAAAATTAAAAAAATTCAATATAGATCTTGCAATATTTACCCTTTTGAGTATCAACAAAAAACAAATTTTGAACTCAAGAAACAAATCGGGTTATCATCGGGAGATGATCGGAGACCCTTGGACCCGATTTGTTTCTTGAGTGCAAAATTTGTCTTTTTTCACACTCAAAAGGGTAAAATTTTCACATCATATTGCAAGATCTATATCAAATTTTTCCAATTCTCAAAAATAGACCTTTAGAATCCTCGAAGCAGGTCATATCCCAGGACATTTGGAAGATGCAAAATGTACTGGCAAATGAGAGAATTCTCAGAACATTCAAAAAAGTCCAAACTCAAGTTATCACAGCCTCAAAATTCACTACCATTATTTAGAATTTGCATATCTTTTTGCCAGACTTTTTGAAAAATCAAAAATCAGGGCGGGCTGCATTGCTACCACCTACCACTGCCCTCTCAATTCTGACATACTGCATGTTTCAAATTATAGGCTATTAGTCTATTACACTTCCCTTCAATGCTTACTCTCATGACCATCTACCGGCCTTCATCCAGTTCCATTGGCCTTATTCTCTTTCATGCTTTGTCCTCCTTATTGGCCATTTCTGACCTCAAGTTCCTCAACATTATAACAATTCACCGCTCCGCTCTTCCACTCACTGCTTTCAGTTGATTCTCTGTCTTCAGTTGATTCTCTGTCTTCACCTTCAGCCAAGTCTTCAATTTTTATTTAACACTGTTACACTATCATCATTTTTCTATTCTCATACTACTCAGATCAGGAAAAAAAGAACCATATCTATATCAATGTGTATGCTCCGTAGCTCTAGTAGCAAAGTACACGGTCCCCCCTATCAGTATTATAATGTAGCACTGAGCTACCACTCTGTATTGCTCCGTATCCCTCTGTATTTGTTGGCTCACTGTCCTGTATTAATCTGTATCACTGTGTAACATGAAGGGATATGTCCACAGTGTATTGTAGGCATATCGTATCACTATATACCAAATTCATACCCAGTCTGTAGTGAACCAGATCTAGCTGCAGTGGTCAAATTTCCTTGATATTTGGTGTGCAGCGGACAACAAAGAAATTGACAACGAAATCATATTGACCAAACATATATCCTAAGTACATTTACGCTCCTCCTCGAACGGTCAAGCTCCATATACAGCGAGACAATATTTACACATCCAGCATTATTTACTCTTCACTAGCAAAGTGAGTGGAAGAGAGTAGTGTAAGCACAAGACATTGTGAGCATCAGGATTCAAAGTGAGGTGGTGGAAGGTAAGAGGTCGTGGCAGGTGAAGATTACAGATTACTATAGGGCAAACAAGGTCAGGAGGACTGTCGTAGTAAGTAGAAAAAAAGAATGATACACCTCTGCATGCATTAGCCTTTCCGAGGGTCCAGAGAAGCTTACACTCCTTCAAAGGTGTGTATTGTAAGCTATGCGACGGTGCGATGGAAAAAAACTGCATGTTGGGCGTGCAAAAGTGTAACGCCTATTAGCGCCCGTAGCCATAGATAATAGTACCGGTCCGTTTACGGTAGCTCTTTCTTTTGTTTTAACCACCACGATAGTATACTTCGGTCTATTTTCTGCAATAGAATGAGTAATTATTCAATGGTTGAGACATTGTAAGTAAGGAGCCTTTACACTTTTTTGAATAATCTCGCCCTGCGGGGCTATTTCAGCAAAATATGACTGCTATACTTCCTGCTAGTCCTCTCACTCCTGCTACCTCTCTCCTCTTGCAAATCTGGAATCTCAAACTTCCAGAAACTTCACTTTCTTGTCCGGCAATAATCCATCTTAATTCCTCGGACTACTCTCAGTTGCTCAAGTACTACAAGTACATCTGGGAGTCACAGTCACCTCAGGCTGCATGGAATTGGCTAATGGAGAGAATGGTTCAGGATGCTACTCTCAGGTGTAGTTGGGCTGTTGGGAAGGAGGAAATCTCAGTGGAAGGATGTTTCTCAAAGATTGGGGCAGTCAAGAAGTTGTGTGATGAGCTGTCACCTTTTGGGCATGGTTCTACCCCTTCTACTACAGCTAAACCTATTCAGGACACATCCATCCCTTCCTCAGCCTCTGCTACACACCCTCCAGCTTCTCTCATATCTCCACAGTCAACCCTCAGAGCTGCCAGTTCACCCAGTCACCCATGCAGCTCTCCTTCTGTTCATTCCTCTATTCATCCCACTGTATCTCTTCCTCCTGGCCTTCCCAAATACTCTGAACTCAATAAGGAGTATTTTCCTCCTTCTAGGCCACCACAGCACATTCCCTCTGTTGTTCCCTCTTCCATTGCCAACTCTCCACCGTGTATTCCTCCATCTCCGTGTATTGCTCAAACACGTGACCTAGGGTTTTCGGTCACACCGAATTCGGATTCGGCGTCAAAAATGGGTCCAGAACGAGCCCCAACTTACCCAGATCAATGCAAGGATCACTCAGCCATGAAACCGCCTCCTCGTCATACTCCCCATCATCTTGGGATCAGAAGCGGTGTACTACGACAGGTCAGACATAATGTTCATGGGCCTTTTGGCACACTCTTGCTTAAGTCTAGACGTCGACACATTGGTGACCATGTTTCCGATTCAGCTTCATCTGTTTCGGAAAGTTCTTCTTGTTCGCCGGTTGATCCACATGGTCATAGATGTTTCCCTCATCTGTGTGGTCACTCTTGGCGTTGGCGAATAATGACATCTGATTCTGGCTCACTGCAGAAGTTTGGTCACCTACATTCAACGGGCCTTTCGAACAAGACATGAATCTATGGCAGCTTTACTTAAGTTTCAGATGTCTTTTGTTTCATCACTCAAGTAGACTCAAGTTTGACTTAAGATATATTAAACATATATATGTCTACTACTTATACCAAGTCACACTTAAGATCACTTGAGTTACATCCTTGCTTAAGTCAACTTGACTCCATCTATACATGCACCCTACTTAAGACTGCATTCAAGTTGACCACTTCAAGTACAACTACTTAAGACTGCTCCCATGATTCAACTGAAGACCAACACTTGAAGTTGTAGCCTTGAGTTCATACTCTTCAGCTCTGGAAAAGTAAAGTCAGAAGATATCTTAAGTAGATTTGAATTGAACTTAAGACTAATGAAAGTGCAACTAGTCTGACTCAACAAAGACTTAAGTCAATTCTGCTGCTCTTATTCCAGATGCAGTCTCTAGAGATCATTGCAATCAATGTCCATTTAGTTGTATGAGCAGAAGGTCACTTACTTGGACAGAATTTAAGTTCATGCCACTTGTAGGTGTAATCCAAGATGATGATGGTTTGGAGGAAAGTTGCAAATGGTAAGTGGTCAACAATAAAATCAATATGATATTCCCACCACACTGTCACATGATCTCAGGTAATGTGATCTTATTGTTATACCACTCATTCCATTGATTTGTCAGATTTCAACTTCTCTTTCTTAACCTCTATCATCTCTTTCTATGTCACTCACAAAAATCTTCATGAAGGATCAGGATGAGTATTGAGGGCATATTTGGTAGGTCATGTCCACTCAATGCTCATAGAGTGACCTAATCTCTAATGGTTTGCTACTTAGATGCTTCAGTCTATGCAGGTGTATAGGATGATGAGCTTTTTCAAGCACAATTAAGTCAGAACTACTGATCAAGAGGCCTTGAGACTGTAAACTGAAGTTGTCTGTAAGTTGTCTTAAGTGTCCTGAAAGTACTTGTATGACTTATGTTTTAATTTCTAGGACTTAATATTGGTTGGTCTTAAGCTTGCTTATCTAGAAGTAGCTTAAGTCTGATCAATGGTGGGGATATCTTTGTTGACTTAAGAACTTGAGGTTGACAACTTAACTTAAGGAAGGATAGAAGGTAGTAACTCAAGTAATCTTAAGAGCAAATTTGTATACATAGTAGGTAGATACATATTCAGTATATCTTAAGTAAATCTTGAGTTGACTTGAGTGGTGAAACAAAATACACCTGTCACTTAAGTAAAGCTGACATAGTTACGGACAAGACATTGTTAGAACTTGCTAGTGTTATTCATACAATTTTACTTGGAGGTTAGTACTTATGTTCTTGGTATGAGTTTTGGAAATTTTTTTCTTTTGATTATGCTTTCATCTATGCCACACTATCCTATATGCTTCAGGTCAATCCCCTCCTTCAATATTCTCTCTTTACGATTGATCTTATGGGCTCAATCTGGTGGGGGAGGGTGTAACGCCTATTAGCGCCCGTAGCCATAGATAATAGTACCGGTCCGTTTACGGTGGCTCTTTCTTTTGTTTTAACCACCACGATAGTATACTTCGGTCTATTTTCTGCAATAGAACGAGTAATTATTCAATGGTTGAGACATTGTAAGTAAGGAGCCTTTACAAAAAGGGTGAACTACAAGAAAATATAGGAGAGCAAATAATGCATATACCTGCGTGTTCATTGCATCCAGCAGAGTTAGGTTTCTCAAAATCAGTCAAGCCTTTGCTTCTCTCCCTTTCCCAATTGCCACTACACAAAATCCAACATCCACAATATCCCCAACATAAGCTTTTGCATTGATATGCAGACTGAAGTTGAATAGCCTATGCAAGGTATGATATATCAGCATGATGGGATGTGCAATGGAGATATGCCAGTATTGGAATGTACTTCCTTCTACAGTGTTGACTTAAGTGAATGCAGGCATTCCAAAGTTACTTGTATTATATACAAGTGTTCCCCATATTAGTAGCATCTATTCTGTACACTCACCAAAATATTAGTCTGCCAATGAGAAAATAATTGACATAATTGAATCGGACTTGTATATGCCAGGCCTTAAAGGCAATGGCCCACAATCACAAGTAAAAGTACACACAGGAACATACAGAACAACATCACAAAAAAGAATAAGAATTAACATAAAAAATGAACAAATAGATGTGAATGAATTCAAGGCATCTGCATAAGATAAAGTATTATATGTAACATTATATATTAGTTAAGTGCAAAACTATAAAGGACAAGCTTGATACTCGTGACTTCGTCACGACAGTGCGCATATGCTATATCTCAGTTACCTTTGCTTTCAACTATCAGTTTGAAGTGAATTTATGTATACAATACCTCAACTCCCAGTTTTTTGACCTCCCCGCTCTCTCCCAATTCCTTGACCTCCCTGAGGCTGCTCCCAATTTCTCAATCTCCTGAGTCCTGACTTTCCAAATCCTAAAAACTTCTCAATTCTCCTATGTCTTGATTCCTCATTCCTCAATCTTTGATTCTGCAATTTGCTAATGTTTTTGTCTTTCTGAAGTTTTGAAAAACTTGATGTCAAAAGTACAAAAGTAGTTCTTGATTTTTAACTCCCAATTTCTTGACTGAGTTAACTCCCGGGCCATAATCCATTGCACTTCATTTTGTTTGAAGGTCAAATGGCTCCTTTCCTTGACGAAGTAGACCAAATTTTGCACCCTATCTAGAACCCATTTATTCCTCTTTTCTACAATGACACTTCTATAGCTATTTTTCTTAATGATATAAGTATATTTGAGCTCCAAATTAGCAATTGGGTTTTTTTTTCATATTTTTTTCATTTGATTTTGATTTTGACTTCCAGCATCATTGTCTCCAATGATTGCCCCTTCATTATTGAGATCTCAATATATTCATTGAAATTCAAGAGAGATTGAAAATATCCTATCAGCAAAGTTGAAAGTTGGATTCACCTAAAATTCTTGCACCCATATCTCTAGAATACTCACATTGAGTGAAGATAGCTTTGTGGTCCTTTATTCCTATCTCTTTGAGCAGTCAAGAGTTGTAGGGTATTAAACATAATTTATTGAAATTTTATAAACAGACCTTATTACAGTGTACGAAGGCAATTTCCAACAACTCGGAACGTGAGAACCATATTTTCTTTTCAGAAACTGTATCACTCCAATTACAGCAGTAAAAACCATCGGTATATACTCATTAGATGCTGTATGATAGGACTATCCCAGCAGATCATTGTAATTATGAATTATATGTACAAATGACATTTCTCGATTTGAAATGCCAAAGAAAAAATGCTGGAATTGGCTGGAATCACTCTTCAAAGGTATTCAAGAAGATGGAGAAGGATTGCTATGACCCATAAAAGCATCCTAGGCCCTGATATCTATCAAAACAACACCCATATCTGCAGCTTGGTAATGAGATTCATCATTCTTGATGATTTTTTTCAGAATCTGACAATATATTATTTGGTCTTTGGTACTGAAATTTTGATCTCTAGTTCCTCTAGGTCTCAATCCAGGTTTGTATCCAAGTCAGAAAACTAATCATTAACGGAATTCTCAGACTATCTTCAGCCTCTCACAGGTAGATGAGCTCTTGCATTGAAGCATCAGGAAAAGTACCCTTGGCCTAGGTAACCCAGAGATACCCCCAAAACCTAGGCTCTCCCAAAGCACCCAAAGAAATCTGAGGCAAACTCAGGCTTGCCCAGGCTTTTCCAGGCAAACTCAGGCTTGCTCAGGCTTTTTCAGGCAAATTCAAAGTTTTTAAACTGCTGAGGTTTTGGGGGGTATCTCTAGGCAGCCTAGGCACCAGGTCAGTTTTGCTGATGAGCCTTATGCTCCAAACTGGTGCTGAGCCACTTTCTGTGAACAACAAGGCTTAAAATACTATAAATATGTCAGAAATAGAAGGCAAAACTTGGAAAAAATTTTCTCAAATTGAAATGACTACCCAAAAAAAAACCGGAATGCAGGATTATGAGTATTTTGGATGGTTTCCTTACTAAAACAAAAGTTGACAGCTCAAAAGTGCCAGGGTCGGCCTCGGTCAAGGCGATGGAAATGTCCTTCTTACACTGTAGTGAAATAACAACCCAAATAATCAAAACAAATACCTTTTTAAACTTATCTCAGTGTTTTCATAGAAATTGACTGGTGGAGCAGCCTATTATGGTATTTTTGGGTTAAAATATATCAATCAGCCAGCTAATAAGGTCTAATCCAGAAACCAAATGAACATAGTGTTTGAACAAATAAGAAAATTGTGTTCAAAATTAGAGAGTTGACTGTTGAAGTACCACAAACTAAAAACAGAAGGAGTAGTCAGATTATAAATTATAAATCAAGTGTTATAATATCAAGAAGGGATTGAAAGCCCAAGAAATGAGTGCTGACCTGAGAGAAAAAGCGCCCGAAATGATTTGTAATCATCTTCGTTATTAAGTAAGCATTGGGGACTGAGCAGTTTTATAATATAGGATTATCACTATGTTACAGTAAATATACAAGAAATTAATTTTTTGAAAGGAACAAGGTCAGAGCATTGAGCATCCTAACAGCAAGCTTGAGAAAGTGTCATGTCAAATAGCCTAACCTTTATCTTAAATACTCATTTTCATATGCAGCAACTTCAACCTATGAATGTATCTATGCTACTCTCTACTATAATGTGTTCCTTGAATTGCAAGTAAAGTCTTACAGCCCAAGATTAGGTGAAGAATTACAACAACTCAGTAAATACGAAGTAGTTTTCTGATATATTAACATGCCTCAGGGCCAAAATACTGAAATGGATTTAGAAAAATTATTTTAAAATACAAATTTTTAGTCTCAGTAATCTATACAATGGAAGACAGAGTTAGAGCTGTTACAGTACTTAGTCAGCACAGGTAACAAAGATGTAAAGGTAAACTTACCCTCAGATGAAGGACAAAGTTAACAGCTGAGGGTAGACAAAAACAAGCAAACCAAAAAAGAGAGCAAATTACATAAGAAAATCAGCACAAATGGCATAGAAATAGAAACACAGTCTAACACAAATCAACTGTTCAAATTCCTCAGAAATCATAGGCACCCCATAATTTTTCAAAGATATTAGATACAAAAATATTTTCTCAAAATATGTAAAAACCTAAGTGCTCTTCCTTTGAATTGGGATTTGTAATGCAGTTGTGTTACTTATATTTTTATTATATTGATATATTGATTCAACTGGATTCTTTTTTGATTTCTGAAATATAGTTCTATGTTCATCATTCTGGATATTTTCATTTGCACCATGTTGAATTAGAAACTCAATAATATCTTTGTGATCACTACTTTTTGCTGCCTGAAGTGCAGTTTTGAATGTTTTGCCCTGAGTTCCATTATATACACCCTGAGCATTTACATTTGCACCATGTTGAACAAGGAATTCAACAAAATTTTTATCACCTCTAAATATTGCTGAATTCATAGCTGTATCAAATTCTGCATCAACATTTGCACCATGTTGAAGAAGGAATTTGACAATATCTATATGACCTCCAAATGCTGCTGCACCAATTGCAGTTCCTGAACCATGAACTTCAAATACATTCCATTCACTCCCATGTGTTGTGACGAAATGAGTACAGGTAAGTACGAGTATTGATGTACTCAGGCGATCCACAGGTAGTGGTAAACGACTGATATTGGAGATACAGTACCTGACGAAATGAGTACAGGTAAGTACGAGTATTGATGTACTGTATCAAGTCGGTAAGTATTCAATAAATACTGACAAAGTAAGTAGGAATACACACCTCAGGCGATCCACAGGTAGTGGTAAACGACTGAGGTGCGAAGTAGGTAAAAAACGTGTATAAGTGAAAAAAACGGAAGTATATATATGAAACAGAGAGGGAGAACAGCGAGCACAGGAATAAGTAACGCATAAGGAAAGACGTCGTCCATACTAGGTAAGGTAAATCCGTACGAGTCTGCGCAGCGTCCTTGCATCCTATTGATGGTCCGTCTGAGGGCTTCGACCTCAACTCTAACACTCCCCCTGAAGCCCGAGGCCCATTTTATTCGAGAAGTCCCATGAGTTGAGAGAATTTCTCTACCAATGAACGAGAAAGGGATTTTGTGAACAAGTCTGCCACATTGTCTTCCGAAGGGACATAACAGAAAATGAGCTCCCCCTCTCGAACAACATCCCTGATCCACGCCCAATTCGTGTCGAAGTGCTTCGTCCTAGCATGATGAGTCGTTGTCTCGGTGAGAGATAGTGAACTTTGGTTGTCCACCGCGATCTGTGGAACTCCATTGACGGATTTGTAAATTCTGTTCAGAAAGTTTACCATCCATTTTGATTGTTTCCCCGCGTGGACCATCATGATGTATTCGGCCTCAGTAGTAGACAGGGCAACGACATTTTGTTTCTTGGAGCTCCACGAGACGGCGGCACCTGCGACCGTGAAGACATATCCCATCGTGGACTTCCGAGTAGCACAACCATGCTCGCCTTGGATGTCAGCATGAGACGCATCACAATACCCGGTCACATCGACTCCATTGGATGATGCATTAAGAAGATGATGAGGTTTGTAGGTAAGTTTGTAATGAGCGGTCATGCTAAGGTATGCAAGGACATGTTGACCTGAAGACCAGTGTATTGGGCGAGGATCAGATGAGAATCGTTGGAGGAGGGAAACAGCATATGCGATATCCGGACGGGTTCCTTGGGCAATGTGATTGAGACACCCAAGCAACCCCATGTAGTCTTTGTCCTTCATGAAATATTGGTCGTCGTGAGATATCGGCAATGGCTGGCTCTCGGATAGATCAAGACCAGGCGAGAGAGGGGTATATTTTGGTGCACATCCAATCATCTCGAATCGGTCAAGAGTGCTTTCGATCAGTGGACGTTGGTGGATGGATATGCTTCCAGATGGGTGGTATTCCAATACAATTCCCAGACTTACACCTGGACGTCCATCCCTCCTGAACTCAAATCTCTCTCCCAACTCCCTCTGGACTCGTTCAGCATCTTTGTCAGTAGTCGAAGCACCCATTACATCGTCGGTGTATGTCGTGGTGATGGTCTCCCCGTCCTCGGTTGATCAATACCTGACACATGGATCAGAAGAGATGGACTGGTGATCTAGTTCGCGGAAGGTTTTGTTGAGTAATTGGTACCAGTTATTTCCAGCATCTTTTGTACCATATAGATTGATGTTCTGCTGAAGGACTGTTTCTCGTCAGTCTCGTAGACCATAGTGAGTTTGGTATCCATCAGGGATTCGAAGGTAATTGGTGGTCTGCGGTTTGGCATTAAGGTACGCTGCCGCGAAGTCTCCAGCCCACAGTCTGAGTCCGAATAGAGCTGCGATGGCGATAACGAATCGAACTGACTCGTACCGTACAGTCATAGAGAATGAATCGAAGTAATGGACACCTTGTTTTTGGGTATGTCCTTGAGCTACCAATCGAACGCGACGCTTCACGACAAGACCTTCTTCGTTGGTTACCACATCAAAGAGCAACCGAGTCCCAATGATCTTCATCCAGTCCTCCTGGGGAACCGGAGTAAAGGCCTTTCTGTCATCAAGTCGGTTGATTTCCTTGTCGAGTGCTGGTCCCCATAGGTCTGCTCGAGTCATTGCTTCGGTATAGGTACGAGGCGCCCATTTATTCGTCAGTTCTTTGGCTAACGGTTCATCTTGAGCAATCAACGCGGTCTCTTCATCCTCAGGTAGTATCGGGATCTCATCGACTCCCCACTCTCCAGCCCAATCCTCTCCTCTATTCTCAGCTTCTCGCTCCTCTTCCTCAAACGCCTTGGAGTCCTTCATGGCTTGAGACAAATTTCGGGCTCTGGTGGATCGACGAGTTGGTTCTGCTGGTGCACGTTTGGTTCTCGTCCGGCGAGGGGCTGCAGGTGGTATTGGAACTGTTTGATTTGGTGGCGTTTGTGGCGTCGGTTCATTCGTCGAGTCTGTCGTCGGTTCGTTAATTGATACCTTCTCGGATCGGTCCGGGTCGAAATTCTGTGGCGTGACTTGGTCTTTGTGGGCGTCGTCAGATGCTGGGAAGGTTATGAAATCGCCATTGGTTTCGTCTGTCTCCCCCTCAGCATCTGAAGTCCAACGCCCTTGGCCTTCATCAAAGACCACATCTCGGGATCTTACCACTTCGTTCGACTCCAAAACCTTGCACCTATATAAACCTGGCCCTTCGTATCCCACCAACTGACATTTTATCGACCGCGGGTCAATTTTACTTCCACCCTTTTCTTCCGGAATATGCGTGAAGCATTTGCACCCCCAGACTCTGAGATGAGACACGTCCTGGGGCTTTCCGGTCCATTGAGCTTCGGGAATTTTGTTGGGATGTCTAGACAACGGGAGGAAGTTTCCAACGTAGATACCAGCATCACACGCCTCTGCCCACCACTCGGGTCCTAGGTGTCCCTCAATCAACATCACTCTCACGTTGCCTATAACCACACCTATTGCCCTTTCAGCCACCCCATTTGACGCCGATGAGTATGCCGCAGTATACTCGTAGATGATTCCATGTTTACGGAACTACTCTGCCCACAGATGAGATCTGAATTCTGGCGCATTATCTGTTCGTACGATTTTTAATTTGAACCCTGTGAAGCGTTGGTGTAAAAGATGAACTCCGACTACTATTGCTGGTAGACGGATTGTCGTAACGAGGTCGAGGCCGAGTGGAGAAAGAGGAACGCGCGAGAGATGAGTCGAGCGCGAGAATGAGTTTCTTGTGTCCCTAGAAGAGGGTCGTGTTACCCTACGAAAGGGATCCTGTGACTCTGGATTATGAGGTGATGTCTCCCTTCACAGGGGAGCAGTCTATGGATGCCCAGCCGAGGATATCGTCGCGTAGGGACCCGAAGCAGATGACGAGGTTCACACCATAGAGGTAACAAGTAAAGCAAAAATCATATTATGTAATGTCAAACACTGTATTGTAAGTCTCTTCTAAGCATGTCCCAACGGAGGAGTATAGTCTATACCACTACTATCCTTCACAGAGCCCCCCCATGCGCAGTTGAGACGTAATAGTATGGTCAAGTTGGCCTGAGGAATTATGTGAACGTAAGTGAAATAATCTGGAACTTGCGATAGGATTCTATTTCATTTCACCCATCCTGGTCTTCATCCATTTCCAAGCTCTCCCTCCTCTCCGAACCTTTGACATAATCCTCCCCTTCTCCTCCTTCTCGAGAGTTCCTTTTCCTGGGCCTTCGTCGATAGGTTCTTCGGATTCTGAACGAGGTCGTTTGGCTTCTCGATGATAGTCGGACAGGCGGTCAAAGAGAGACCGAGGACGTTTGTTTTCGCGAGGATATTCAGACAGACGATCGATAAGCGGCTCCTTTATACGGTTGATAAGGGGATTGAGTTTGCCGGCGAGTTCGACGTCCCAGTAATCGATCAAATCCCTCTTCTTCAACGCTTTGAACTCCTTCATCGTCAGACCATGAATTCGCATATCCTTGTTCATCAGCTCCGCATCTTGGAACGCGTACCAGAAAGAGGCGGCGTGACTTCGATCCCAAAACTTCAGGTATAACACTTTCCTCTTCCTCACCAAGTTTCCATGAGCATATTTTCGTTCCAACGCTCTGGCGACCGCGATCAGCTTCAGCGAAGGAGCTTTCGACTGAAGCCATTCACGGAATTCAACGATCTCGACCTGTCCGATCCCGGTAACCATCACGAAAGGAGACACATCCCATATACATACACGATCCTCTCCAGGGATGATTGAATCGACCATCGAGGAGTTTCTGGGGGGAGGAGGCCTAGTTTCGAACATTGCTTCTTTGACAGTCACTGGTTCTTCATTACCAGCTGGGACTTCCTCCTCGACAACAGAGACCGTTCCTGAGTTAGTGAGATCTGAAATATTTTGCCTCGAGAAGGAGTCGTGATCCCTTGGATTAGAAGAGGCAATTGATTCTTCGACCGTCTCACACAAGGATTTACCGGAGGGACGTAGACGTTCAAGGGCCGGAGTAGGAGCGATCCTTCCTACATCTCCTGCGAGGGGAACTTCCTTCTCGTATACCCAATAAGGAGAATGAGCGCGTATGCGACACTCAAAGTCGTCGTAGAATTTTATCCTAGGACCAGGGAGGCCAAAGACTTCTACTGGGTGGACGATGCCGGGATCTATGTACAAGCGCGAATTGGTGTGGATGTAACGTCGGTTAGGGCGATCAACATAGGTATAGATGAAGGAGGAGTAGATGTCTTCCTGGGATGTATACTTGAAGCAGCGATCAAAGTTGTCGTCGAAGTCTTCAATGTAATGTCTGATCCTGATTTTGAGATTCGCCGCCTGTACTGGGGGAGGTTTGATATAAGGCTCGTAACCCGGAATCAAAGGCGCGACTTCAGGGGGAATAGGGAAGAACCCGTCGTCCTCAACTTTTGGGGGAGCATCCGTCAAGGAGCCCCATGATTCACCCGGAAAATTCGTCTTAGTTGCCTTAGACGACGACCTCCACGACTCGAGTTTATCCGGCCGATGGTCGCTTTCTCCGTTCCTCACGGTCCCTCGTCCTATCTCCGTCTTTTCTGTCTCCTTGCAAAGGCTATTCCACACTTCGATGACTTCCGATGTGGTAGGGCTGGATGCCCTTGGGTTGGAATCTACCTTCGACACTTCCTGCGGACCTTTAGCTCCATCGGTCGTACCCGTCGCTGTCTTCCCTTCCATCGCATCCGACCTCGATAATTCCGATTTCTCATTATATTCAAATTCGCTGGTCTCGATTATCTTAACTGTACTTGTATCTCCTATCCCAAATTTCCGTCTCGGACTCCATACACGATTACGAGTCTTCTATAACTGCGTATACTGATGAATGTGAATCTAGTTTCTACCCTCATAACACAGAGACTCAATCCTTAAGGTTCGAACTCGTTGTGATTGCCAACGTGGACGGATCTGTCCAATAAACTTCATTCTTCAACACTCTACATCTATATACTCTAACACATCTTTCTAATCTACCAAACTTCAGGAACCTTCTTACGGCTACTCACCGTACTGGCGCGACCTCGTTTTCTGTGAAGACTACCCCAGGACAATCCTTCTCTTCTACAGTGGAGCCCACCGCGAGGGCTCGCCAAACTTAGGTTCCACTCTACTGGTATCTTACAACCAATATGCCTACTGTCGACGAAGTGATTATCGCTCCAGTTGAGCCGTCTCAGATGTCCCAACCACCGATGAATCCTACCCTCCCCTCTATCATTCCTCGACAAGCTTCTTCGCGCCGTAACATCGTTTTCCCTAAAGCTTCGGATGTGAGTCCTCACCATGCCAAGATGCCTCAACCGGGTTCACGCGATGCACCGAAATTCGATGGTGCTTACGCGTATCAGTACCTGGTGGATGTACTTACTCTGGCTACTGGAGCGGAACTCTCTGCCAATGAGGCTGTATGGTATATTCCGAAATATATGGCGCCGGAACATCGAGAAAGAATTAGACACCGGGTTGAGTTTGACACATCCATCGCGGGTTGTAATTGGGATTCGGCAGCAGCTGAGTTTATGATCATCTTTGGACAGACAGACAAACCGCCTAAAGTGACTTCTCAGGATCTCCTTCGTCAAGCGGAACTGTGGGCCGATCAAGATGTTTTCAAGAGCAAGGATGATGTCAATGCTTACTACGAAAGCTATCGTGCCCTAGCCGATCCCGCACTCAAAGACGAGGAGATCAACGAGAAGCTATTCAACTTGTATTTCCTCATGGGAATCCCATCTTCATTGAAACCGTTAATCTCCAATAGGATTCCAGAAGATTATCGTTCCCGTCAGAATCCTTACCCGGTTCTAGATACACTCGACCTCTTGCTATCCCTCTACGATGAAGAGGATGTGTTCTACGAACCCTGGCGTCTACCTGCGAAAACAAACCTTCAAACCTCTTTTGATTACGGCGCGTCGAACAGAGGCTCGACCGCCGTTAGCAACGTGCCCAGCTATCCAGCTGCACCTACAGCTAAGTCTCCACCTCTTCCTGGAACGGATACTTCTGTTGACGACCTTGTGGACTTGATGCAGCGATTGGAAATCCATAAGTTCAATCGAGTGGTCAACGCCATCAAGAAAAGTTTCTGTCCAATGTGTGGACTATCGGGTGCAGACCTCGATCATATTCCTTCGGTCGACCACTGCGACGAAACTCGAAAGTTGGTAGCCGAGGGTCTCATCAAGAAAGATGAACAGAAACGCCGACATGTATTCATGAACGGCGAGGAATTGCCAAGGCGCCACAACGGTGGCATAGCTAAGTTTATTCGCCAGAATGGACCTTCGAAGCTGACTAACGCTGCTTCTACGTCAGCCATAGAGGTCTCATCTCACCCTCTTTTTCTTACTCTCGAGACGCCTGCTAATACCTTGGCACTTGACGAAGGTCGTGCCACTGGTATATCAAGTCTCGACGTACGCGACGCCTTTCCTTCCCTACGAAGCGGGAAGGATACCACTAAACGACAAGATCCGACGAGACGTCCAGATAACAAGCCATCTGCTCGTCAACGGGTGAACGAGAATCCTCCCTCTCAACAACAAACTCAGCCTCAACCGGTACCTATTCAAGATCAAGTACCACAGAACTTTCCCCCTCAGGTTCCGGCACCAGAGTTACTCCCAGCTCCAGTTCAAAAGCCTCAATTCCCTCCTCCTGGAACAGTAGATGTCCCGCCACCGCCTAATCCCATTAACCGAAAAGATGGTTGGCAGAAGTCACAGCCGAAGGGAAAAGGGAAGGCGAAGGAAGATGCTGGAGACGTGGAGATGAAAGATGGTGCCGGGACTAAAGATAAGTCCTATCACTTTTCGACCGACGCTCAAGACGCTGTCGACGTCGAACAGATTTTCAAACGCATGGCGACCGAGACGAAACTCACTCTTTCGGTCGCCGAATTACTCGGAATCGCACCAAGACTGGAGAAACGAGTTAACGAATACACTAGCAGAGTTCGAAGATATCCAAACGGCAATGCTACCCAAATAGCGGCGGAATTGCTTCCTGACGATTTTGATATGAATAATCTCATTCCCACTCGAGACATTCAAGATTACGAAGGCATTATAGGTCGAGAGGTCACTCATGAAGCTGGAGGTGCTTCACTAGAATTCCTTGATAAGTCACCCTCCATTCAATCCTTTCTCGGTTCTGCCTTCCCACCATTACAACACAGATTCTACGCTATGACCACAGGAATCTTCTACGTCGAAGTCTTAGGGAAAAGATTTCGCGCGATGATTGACTGTGGATCAGAAATCAATGCAGCCAGTAACAGAGTTGCTACCGAAACCGGCTTCACTGTGGATTCCGAAGGTACCTTTTGGTCCATGAGAGGCGTTCATGGTGGTGCGGAACGACTCGGTGGTTGTATGATTGAAGTGCCGATGAAGATTGGGCGACATGTCTTTGCCCACCACTTGTTCCTTGTGAACGATTCAAATATAGGGGAGTCCTTTGATATCCTTCTCGGACAACCCTTTCTCAGTTGGTTCTCAGCACAGCTTCGTTACTTCCGTTCAGGCGAGATGTTGTTAGCCTTATGGGCGAAAGGCGATGCTGAAGAAGGAGGGATGCCATCCGTTACTATGACGGTGGTACATCCCAAAGATGATCGCAACAAACAGTCATTGGGTCCGACTTCGAATCGACCGCGATTCGAAGATGAACCCGAACCATCTTTTCATTGAAGGCGTCAGGAAGGGAGGCTTCCTGCGCCGTCATTTCGGGAGTGCGTTCGCTAGAGGGTCTTTTGGGAAATCCAGCCTATTCGGACTGTGATTCTCTCATTCATCTTGATCCTCCTCCTGAACTTGACTATGTCCTCCACGATGTTATATCTTCTAATGCTATTGATCCACTTTCACTACCTATTACTCCTTGGACTTCAAGAGTCCTCGTTAATCATTCCGTCCATCTCTACTCAAACTCAACATCTTCAACACCAACAACTCGACCGGCTAGATCAACAAAACGATACAAACCGGTTGCGAAGCGAAAGCTACCCACTCCATATACCATGCCGCGCGAAGCTAATGCTTCGTTCGATCCAATTCCACAGTTACCGCTTCTGATCCTTCCTACCCACCCTCCTTCCATCGATAACATGCCGTATGACTCGAGGATGACAAAGGATCGATTAGAAGGACTTCTTGCCAAGATTGAACAGAATACATACTCTCAAGATGAAATCAACCTACTCGCGTGGATCATGACCAAGCGCTCTAAAGCCTTTGCGTGGACTTACGAGGAGAAAGGTACCTTTCGTCGGGACTGCTACCCAGATTATCACTACTTGGTTAGAGCTCACATACCCTGGGTGCGTCCTCGAATTCCGTTTGCTTCATCACTTAAGCCCTTGCTTGTCAAAGAACTCAACAAAGGCAAGGAGATGGGTAAATGGACTCCATCTCTTGCAAGTTACCGATCCGCGTTGTGGGCAGTCGCCAAGAAACCTGGTTCCGATCCTCCTATCCGAATTGTGATAGCATGCGAGGAACTGAATGAGGCGACTATCCGTGACTCCTACCTTCCCCCAAACATAGCTGATCTCGCTGAGTGGTTCGCGGGTCATGCTGTGTATATGAGTGCGGACTGTTACTCCGGCTTTGATCATTGCTACGTACACCCAGAATCTCAGCCGTTATCTACTTTTGACTCCCCAATAGGACCTTTACAACAAACTACTCTTGTTCAAGGTCATACAAATGCTC
The DNA here is from genome assembly GCA_027919835.1 of Lentinula raphanica. Classification (NCBI taxonomy): domain Eukaryota; kingdom Fungi; phylum Basidiomycota; class Agaricomycetes; order Agaricales; family Omphalotaceae; genus Lentinula; species Lentinula raphanica. The sequence goes on along the minus strand of JANVFP010000005.1, from coordinate 1,392,881 downwards.
TTCAAGAATTCAGCCGTCGACTAGACCATGCGATCAATCACCTCAAGACTCAGGATATAGCTGCAAATTATGTAGACGATAACGGAGTCAAAGGACCAGATTCTCGGTTTGGCGATGAACCTATACAAGAAAATACACAGATACGTCGATTCTTTTGGACCTTTGCTGAACGAGTCGACAAATTTCTCTGCGCTCTAGAAAGTGCGGGTGTCACAGTTTCGGGAAAGAAAACTTATCCTGCGCTATCGAAACTCGACTTTGCAGGATCAGTGGTCTCTCTCGAAGGTCTCATTATCTCTCAATCCCTGGTTGACAAAGTCCTTCGCTGGCCTTATCCAATATCGGTCTCCGAAGTACGAGGTTTTCTAGGTCTTGCTGGTGGAGCTCGAAAATGGATCAAGAATTATTCAATCGTTGTGTATCCGCTTACGCGACTTCTTCATATCGATATCGACTTCGAATTCGACTCACAATGTGAAGCTGCCGTGGATGAAGTTAAACGTCTTCTCACCTCAGCTCCTATACTCATAAAGACTAACTTCGAACAAGCTGCGTTGGTTTCATCACTACCTAGATCCTCTGATGAGCACCTGATTGTTGTAGGAGTTGATTCTTCATATCTCGGTACCGGATACGTCCAGTACCAGGTTCGAGAAGGACTCAAACGACCATCTCTATATGGTTCAAGTACCTTCTCCCGCACTCAGCAGAATTATGGACAACCGAAAACGGAAGTCTTCGGTCTGTTCGTTGCTCTCAAAGCTCTCCGTCATCGACTCACGATGATTCACTTTCGACTTGAGCACGATGCTACCGCGCTCGTCAAGATGCTTAAACAACCAAACGACATCCCCAATGCGCCTATGCTACGTTGGATCTCATGGATCCGACTCTTCGACATGGAGTTCCTCCATGTCCCTGGTGCCTCCATGAAGATGGAGGACGCTCTTTCGCGTGCTCCTCCTATCGATATTGGTATCCCAGACTCTTCCTCGGATGCTGAACACTTTCTAGACCAATGGGAAGATGGTCTTTGCCTCCGACAGTCTCTGGACCTCATATGGGCGAGATTTAATTCTCTGTATGACATCTATTGCTATTCCCCGCATTCCCTCTACTCATCGATAACGTCACCTTTTGCAAACGAGCGGAAGCGTGACATGAACATAGGCTACAGCCGCGTCGAGGACGACGCATTTTCTTTGTTGGGTCACACCCTCTCCTTATCGTGTGATCAAGACGCACTTCAATTTCACGAATTTTACCAAAGAAAGGTCTCTATACCCAAGACTTTCACTTACACGCTCGGTAACGAAGCCATCGAACTCGAAACCATTACATATCACTCTTATACCACTCCGCTACATACTCCACGAATCTTCATGTCTCAAGAAATGCGGAATACGAGAGAAAATGAGGATAAAGAAGAGAACTGGGATGAGATACGTGATTATCTCAAAAATGCTCACATCCCTGATCACTGCCTCACAGAGAAGTCTCGTCGCCGCTTCGTCAAAAAGACCACAAGATTCGGTCTCAACGGAGGAAAACTGTTCCTCCTTCCCAAGAAATCATCATCCAACATGCCTCGTCTAGTTATTGAAGATCTCTCGCAACGTTCTTCTCTCATATACGAAGCACATATCACCACTGGGCATCGAGGACGAGACCCTACCTTCACCTTACTCAAAGAACGATTCTATTGGAGAAATATGTACCAAGACGTCTCGTGGTTCGTTCGATCCTGCATAGAATGCCAAAAGGCGATGGCACGAAGGCCAGTTCTCCCATACTCTGAATCATGGACTGCTCCACTGATTCGACATTTCAATATTGACACCATACATATGCCTACCGGAGAACGTGGATTCGAATATGTGTTCCACGCTGTCGAACCTACCATTGGCTGGCCTGAAGCCAAAGCTGTTCGCAGAGCCACCTCCAAGGCTATGGCTCAATTCATCTACGAGGATATCATATGTCGATTCGGATGTGTACCTTACATTTCCGTCGACGGTGGTCCCGAATTCAAAGGAGAAGTCACTCATCTGCTCGCAACCCTATATCACTGTACGGTCATCATGTCTACACCCTACCACCCTGAAGGCAACGCACCTGTGGAACGTCAACATCAAGTCTTCACTTCGTGTCTTTTCAAGCTAGCAGGTGATTCTAAGGGCACTTGGCCAAGATACGTACAACCAACTTTATTCGCTATTCGCATTACTACGACCCGTTCCACAGGCTATCAGCCTTTCTTTCTCCTCTATGGACAACATCCCGTCTTCTCATTTGACATCGATGAACATACCTGGCAAACCTTAGACTGGGACAAAGTCTCGTCTCATGAAGATCTTCTAGAGCTACGAGCAAGACAGATACTCCGGAGGAATAAGGAGATGGATACGGCGTTGGAGAATTTGAGGAAATCGAGGCGAGAAGCCATCGAAAATCAAGCTAAGCATCACCACTATCAATTCGACTTCGCTGACTACGAGGAAGGAATGTACGTTTGGCTGCGTGAATCATACCTGGACGAGATCAAAGGTGGAAAGGGTGAATGGACCTACAGCGGACCATATATCATCCACCAAAAACTCGATAAAGATGCCTTCATCCTACGCGAACTCTCTGGTGCAGTAATGAGAGGCCGCGTCAATATTCGCCACCTTCGACTCTTCTTCTTCCGACCAGACCATCAGACGTTACGATCGTCTCTCAAGATACCGCCGCACCTTGATTCCACTATCATAAACCCGGAATCTAAGGTGTCCGTCGCGATATCCTATCGGATTGCGAACGGACTTCTCTAGGAGAGTCCTCATTATCAAATTGTATAATATAATATTTCGTCTCAATATTTTCACTAGCTCGTCTCTTCTTTCCCCTCATCATGGACGAGTCGACCTACCTCTGTACAGGTCATCCTTCGCCGTTACCTGGATTCGTTCCCTGGACGACAAAGGAACGCCTTATAGGCTTCTATAAATGTCCACCCACCTGCCCCGTACACCAATACAGATCGGGACTATATAACTTCCAATTCTCTAACGTTCGCAAACGATCAGGCGTACAAGACGCTAGCGTCTTCAACTCAGACCTATACTACAACAGTCCCTTTTTCTTTGCCCCATGGCAATCGCGACATAACCATTCTCTTACGCCAGATCATATCTCCGATATCCCTTCTTTCTCTCGAGTCGAAATCTGGTTCGCGAGACCTATCATCGTTTTAGATCAGCATAACAAGTTCGTTGCCGTGTGGGTACGAGACCCATTCCTGACCTTCTCCGAGCTCTACTTTGGTGTCTCGGAAAGCGTCGTTCCTCATCGTTATATCGACGCCGGGGCTTCTTCATACCCTTTCAACTATCAATACTTCATAGAGTGTTGCAACCAACTCGTCATGGATCATAAGCGAGGGTTGCTGTGTCTTTGGGAATGCAAGAGACCCATCATTCACCCTCGTAGTTGGTCGAAGTATCTATGGAAACACGAGATGAAGCATACCGACGTCAACTTCTATGCCTTAACTCAACAACCTATCGATACTCTTCTCGAAATCGAAAACGCCCATCGAATTTGCATCGTCGACGGGCTCGCTAAATCACTCGCATTTCGTATGGGTCTGCTGAACTACCTCGACCTCAGCGACTCCGATTTTTTTCACGATAACCAACAACGATTGAAAATCGTTCTCTCCGACTTCAAGTCCTTTTTATCGGTCGACGATCTTCTCAACCTGGCCTTACAGCTTGCATATGGTGGCAAGGTACTGAAGTATTACAGTGAAGCATACATCTCCTCCCCAGGAGTAGTTATTCACGACTATATCTGAGTTCGAGGACGAACTCACTTTTGTTGGGTGCACTGTGGTAGGGCTGGATGCCCTTGGGTTGGAATCTACCTTCGACACTTCCTGCGGACCTTTAGCTCCATCGGTCGTACCCGTCGCTGTCTTCCCTTCCATCGCATCCGACCTCGATAATTCCGATTTCTCATTATATTCAAATTCGCTGGTCTCGATTATCTTAACTGTACTTGTATCTCCTATCCCAAATTTCCGTCTCGGACTCCATACACGATTACGAGTCTTCTATAACTGCGTATACTGATGAATGTGAATCTAGTTTCTACCCTCATAACACAGAGACTCAATCCTTAAGGTTCGAACTCGTTGTGATTGCCAACGTGGACGGATCTGTCCAATAAACTTCATTCTTCAACACTCTACATCTATATACTCTAACACATCTTTCTAATCTACCAAACTTCAGGAACCTTCTTACGGCTACTCACCGTACTGGCGCGACCTCGTTTTCTGTGAAGACTACCCCAGGACAATCCTTCTCTTCTACACCGATTGCTCTAGTTCGCAAGAGTCCAGTCCGCTATTGACCGAGATGGAATAGGGAGAATCGTCGGGCCAATCTTGACTTCCCTTCACCATGTGACACATGTACAAGGGCATCGACACTTGGAAGAACCAGCTCACCATGTTCTCCGTCATTCCGTTGACCCACAGGCCAACAAGAGAGTCTTCGACTCAGACCGAATGGTTGTCCATCGTGTAGGGGGAGTCAGAATTCCAGTTAAGACGATCCAAAGCTTCCGCCATCCGAACCCAGGCTGCCATCACTTTCAGTTCGAACTGAATAATCGACAAGAAAGACACCATTTCCTCAAACGACATACGACCAGGGAGCCTAGGATCTCTTTCCACAGAAGAGGTCAACGGTTGAGCCTCCATGAAACCTGGAAAGGTATATTTATAACTTTTCGTTGCAATCTCTCGTACTCGACACCTCAAAAACTTGGTCCTCCCAATGATGTTGTTCCAATAGGGCTCTTGCACATACCCTTTGTCGCGACTGGGGTACGAAGAACTCTCCCATACTGCGTACGACGGAACGCACTCCACTTCCTGGCTCGACATAACACCTTTATCAGAACGGCGGATGAAAGGTAGGTGAGGTCGTCGTGCATCGAAATACTGAGGATTCCTCGATGGATCAAAGCGACCTTCATGGCTATCGATGCGAGGGTAAGGAGGTTGGACCGGAGTCTCGGCTGAGCGTAACCCAGGAAAGAAAGGGTATTTGAAGGAGTTGGGGGACCACAATTCCAGTCTTAAGGCGGGGCCAAATATATCATCTTCTTCATCGTCGTATACCACCACTCTGGCCGATTTCTTACAACCTTTAGGAAAGGTGAACGACAGACGATCATCGACGACGGGCAAAGTTGCGTATCCTTCGAAGATTCCCATTCTTTTGTGGCAGAAGACCCTAGTATCGTTGCCTCTCGTCCGATGGATCACATTCCAAACTCCCAGCATTTCGTCCCGTCGATGAATATCCTCTTTCGTCGGTTGAGATATAGAAGATTCCGCGTGCTTCGAAGCACCATGTTTTCTCAAAGAGACTTCTATAGGACCTCAACGGAATCCTAATGGCTTATAGTGACTCCGCAGACACGACACTTGTGCTTAAAAGCACCAAAGATTATCACTATTGTTAAGCTAAGAATTCTGATATTGCAGAGGAGGAAGGGAGTGTAGTGAGACGACTTCAAGACAAGAAGAAACACAAGGTTGCTTGAGAGAAGTATTTGTAATCTTGTCACATGGGTAGGCCATTGATTCGGAGATATTCCCGACATAGCTCCGGGGCGTTTCTCAAATCAGCCTCCGATACCCAAGAGTCATCTTCCGCGTCGAATCCTTTCCAACGAACCAAATACATCCTCTGATTTCCCTTCTTTCTCGACGTGAGTCTGTGTCCCAAGATAGCCTCAACTTCATATTCTTCGGAGGCCGCATACATATCTCTAGTCGGAGGAACTATAACGCGAGAACCAAATTCGGAAGGCGAAAACTTGTACTTCTTCAGGTGGGCCAAATTGAGAACCGGATTCATGGGATAGTTGTCGGGGAGTCGAATACAATAGACCGACGGATTGATTCTTTCCATGACTTCGAAGGGACCTATAGATCTTTGCACTAGTTTCTTACCCGTTCCTCCTGTCTCTACTAGTTGCAGAGTGTGTAGATTAACCAGAACCCAATCTCCAGTGTTGATTTCTTCGACAGGTCGTCTTCCCTTGTTGTATGCACGAGCTTGTCTCTCTTGGGCTAATATGAGTGAGTCTCTTGCGAACCCTCGATGTAGTTCCAATGATTTGACAAACTCTTCGGCTTTCTGACTGGGAAGGAAAGGTCGATTGCCGTCATCTGATGAAGGAACGAACCGACCCGCTAAAGATTTAGGGGTGTATCCCATGAGCAAAAGATCTGGTCGATATCCCGTAGAGGAGTGGACAGAGCTGTTATAGGCAAAAGCCAACGTCGAGAGCCATCGAGCCCAATCAGATCGGTCTTCGTAAACATAGGCCCTCAACATTTGTTCCAGGAAAGCATTCAAGACTTCAGTTTGACCGTCCATCTGGGGATGATGCGCCGAGGACAAGGCCAATACCGATCCGTAATGCTTGACCACTGATTTCCAGAAAGCTGTAGACCATCTCTTATCACGGTCAGAGATGATACGATCCGGAAGGCCGTACACATGGGCTATACGTTGAACGAAGATATTGGCAAAACCTTCTTGGTCCAAGGTATCGTAGGTCGGAATGAATAGAGCGAACTTGGTGAGTTTATCCACGATCACTAGGTGGCCGTATACTTCTCTTGACCGGATTCTGGGAGACCCGTGATTAGATCCAACGAGACGGTAACGAGGATATGAAGGGTGCAATTTAATGCTTCGTTGGATAGATCTAATGACCTAGTGACTTTATCACTGAACACTGATCACCAATATACTTCTTATGTCGTTTGTCAAATGTATTTAAGCGAGGTGTGGGGCGTTGTCAGAGATTCCGCACGATCTTATACCTTAGAACGAACTGGTAGTCTGAAAAGATCTACTGGATCCGCAATACAGGTCAACAGAGCGAAGTGACACGGAAGTACAGATCTTTTGATCTGGACTCGAAGGGGGTGAGTGATCCACTCAAAGGGTTTACAAGGAACGAAAGAACTCGTATAGATCAGACTTTATGACCACACAAATACTATCAGAACCAGGTTGAAGATCTACTGATCACCGATCACAGAAAACCTTCCACAGCTCGTATGGATCACCGATCACCACACGTCTGCTTGAACAGAGCCACCGAAACTCTGAACGCTCACTTGGAACAACCGAGAACCAAGCCCTCTGTATCTCCACGATAGGAGTCTACCTTCGATTCAAATCTAGCTGAGACTTTATCAACTGACAAGATATCGGGCCTAACGAGATGAGAATTTCACAACCACTTTCGAAGACCGCCCGGCTTACAAAGCCTTTACTCCTCACGTATGAGAGCAAAGGTTAGCTAGTCAGAGAAACTGGGCACAAAACCTGAATATATTTTTGTAGGCTACGTCCTTAAGTACTTCTACGAAGAGATCTGTAGCCAATTTACTATTTTATGGAATAGATCTATAGATTTGAGAGAACGGAGTCCGAGATCTGATACATATAAGGAAAGATAGGACGAGAAACGATACAAACACCAGAGAAACAGAGAGTAAAAAGGATAAAAACAAGTAAAATGTCCATTTCTGGTGGTCCTTTGTCGAGATCTAGTTGCCTGACCTTCGAATCCGGACCTGGTCTGTGCGTCCATCCACATGCTGGTGGTTAAAGGGCACGGATAAGCTCCTGCACAGGTAACTCAAACGTTTCCTCATTTGATTCCGCTATGTGAACAGTTGTATGCCTCTCCAACTGAATGGGAGTACATATAAAGGGGGGAAACCTGTCCCAATAGGTTCGTTTGGCTTCTAGCTTTCCAACGATATGCATATATCGAATAGATCCAGAGGTTTAACAATGGTGAAGTCGAAAGATCTACCCTTGCAACACTCCTGGTCAAAGCTGTACATCTCAGGCGTCTATTTCCCATTTAGGAAATGTCCACATGTAACTGAGATGATACACTTTGGTTGTTTCTCCGTTTAGTCACATTCCTGCGACCTGATCCATCCCGAAACTCGATCTAAGTGAATAGATCTGTTGAGTCTGGGCCTTGAATAATCCATCCCCACTGGTAATACGAATAGATCTATTGGTTCTAAGCTCGTCTCGGTGCAGTATCATACTCAGTTGGCCGTTAGGCGTTGAAAACTAAGTTGATAATCCCTTGATAGCTCATATCAGAGGTGGCTTTGTCTTGAAGGACTCCCCGACCAAGGGACTCGAGTGTGAACTCTTATTATTCGTCAGGATGTGTTTTCCTGTCTGGATCTGACGTCCTGGCATTAACATGATACAAGTTTGACTGTCAGCTCGGGCTCACTACAGTCCTTTAGTACTCTACAAGGCTCTAATCGTTAAAATTAGGCCATTGCATGCCTGCACGCAAAATGGGCGTATTATCTCCCCCAAACTAAAGATCTGACCGTCCCCGGTCATCTGGTTGGGTAGACAGGCTCGTACCTCCCTTGGGAGCGTGGTACTGCAACTGATCCGAGCTTTTGGATTGATCTCTTCGATATCCCAATGGTATTCCCACTCATTAACGCTATAGATCTGTTCGGTTGCCTCGGGATCAACTGATGATAATTAAATCCGCGGCTAACTCGATAGAAGCGCCTAATTTCCGAGTGTGATTATCAAGAGATCTAATCACAACATCCTGTAACTTCACAAAGTTCATTTCTTTGACCTTTGTAAGTATTACAGTCTTCCTACTATTCTTAGAATTTTCCCAGTGGCTTATTACGTCCTGGGAAGTTCTTAAGAACCGTGGATAAAAGGCTGCCGGACTTCGAAAATTTTCTCTAAGTCCGCTTTCTTTCTTTCTTCCACTCCAACATCGTCGCTCAACTGATCCTTCCTCTATTATCGCTATGTCGTCTCGCAACGCCGGATCTTCGTCCTCACGAAAGCAGTACGCGGTTCGAGAATTACGTAGCAAGGCTCCAGCTCTCGATGACCTTAAGTTCAACACTCAGCTTCGTGCTCGAGACAGCCTGACTTCCAAGAAGCCAGTGTTATTCCTCCCAGCCTCCAAACGTGAATGCGACCTTCTTAGGCGAGCCTGGCCTTCCCACAATAACGCTTTCGACTCTGCTTTCGCCCTTAAGCTCTATTCCGACCCAGAACCGACCACGTTCCCCAACTCGCCTGCCCCGGGCTACAAAAGCCAAATTCCAGAGACCTTCTATCCCGAACTGCTTGTTCAGTTTGTCGAGGACTTCAGTCGAGGAGCGGTGTGCCGCGAAGAAGGATCTACGCTTTATCGTGCTCTAAACGTCGTGCAAGATGCTCTTGCTGATGTTATGGATGGTCCCAAGGCCAAGACGAAGGATGCTCTTCTCTCCATGCTCAAGGAGCCCATGGTGACCAGTGCCTTGGTAAGGCTTTCTGTTCCCTTCCGAGGACTTCGCCTGACGCTTCACAGGGTTACTACCGCATCTTTTGGCACAAGACCCGGTGCTGCCCCTTGTTTGCATTACGGTTCATCTGCCTCTTTTGTGACTTCTGCGAGAAGGTACTGACGAAGGCTGAGTATGCCTCTAAAGTCTACAATGAGGATACTCGACGGGGACTTGGCGTGGACAAGACTCTACGCAACCAAACTCGCGTAAGTACACGGTTTGCTTCCCTAGACTTGTCCCTTCACTAACAGCATATACTAGGCCATCAAAGGTCCTTCGCACAATGTTGTTTCGCTTGCCATTCCCTTGCCTCTCGACCCATCGACTTATGAAGGCCAGTTGCTCATTACCATCGCTCAGGCTGGAGTCGCTTCCAACGTCCTTCATCATCCTGTCACCGGTGCGGTTTTACTACCGGATCCCAGTGGAATATTGGATCTCCCACCTGCTAGCCCACTTCTGAACGCTTTGGAGGATGACGACTTCGAAAACGAAGGCCCTGCTTCGCCCGTGGACGAAAACGATGGTCCCGCATCCCCCGCGCTAGATCTTGGTGGTGAAGACGATGGTGAGACCGAGGCTTCGGACGATACAGACATCAAGGACGTCTTCAAGGCTCCTAAAGGCAAAGGCAAGGCCAAGGCTTCCAATGGTAAGCTTAGCCATCCCCGAACCTTTCTGACCCTCGCTGATGTTTCCTCACACTCCCAGAGTTCCCTGTACGCAGCAGCCCTCGGGTTCGACCTTCCAAGACTTCAACCGCCAAGCTCGGACCTCCCGTTACCAGCAGACCAATCCCTAAGCCGACGAAACGTGAACGGGATACTTCCTCTCCTGTCGCGGATGTGGTAAGTTCCTTCAACACATCTTGACCTTGCTTTGTTGCTAACGATCCTTTCTCCCTTAGGAAATGCAAGAACCGTTGCCTAAGAAGGCCAAAACCTCTTCCGCTTCCGCCAAAACTACCAAGGATACTCCGCCTCCTCAAGTCGCAGATGCTGCCGCTACTAGGACCTCCAAGGGTTCCAAACCATCGGCAGCAACGCAAGATGCGGCAACGGAGCCTGAGGTTCCGTTGGAACATAACGACCTCGAGACGACGAGTCATCATGCCCTCTTTCTGACGAACCCGAACTTCCAGGTTAAGACAGCATTTGCCGATCTAGTGGAGCAGGATTCTGGTCTCAAGCGTCGCCCCGAGATGCAGATCCTTCGCTCATCGCCATGGACTCTTGACGACGAGCTCAAGCAACTAGGAGCCTTCCTGACCGTAGGTGGCGTCACCTTTTCACTTGACAACCTAGGCCGCTTCGGTCACCTTGTCTCGCGCCGTCTGGTGCATGATGATTCAGACATGGCCGTTTCCGATCCCGACTTGGCTCCCTCCCTTGACTGCATTTCGTGCCAGGTACGCGGTCTCACCTGTACAGCAGGTTCGCGTCTCGGGGGTCCTTGTCAGGGATGCACACAGTCTCACAGAACCTGTCCAAGCGCACTTCATTTGGAGTTGCAATCAGATTTATTGCAGGAACTTCCAAAAGCAGTACAGTCTCTTCCAGGCAGTAAGTAGTTTCCAGCGTTTCGCATGTCCCTAGCACTGACTTTCATCGTTCATCGCGTTAGGTTACTCCTTGGCCCTTGCCCGTTTCCAGGCAGGCTTGGATCGTTACTTCCGCGCCCAGGAACTTGCTCAGGACATGTTCAACCTGGCTGGCTACAACCTCGCACACCTGGTCCGCGACCTCAAGGTTGCTGGACTGGATGCCAACGTGGTTCTCACAGCCTGGGCCAAGGAACACCCGACGACAAACTGAGCTACGATGATGCGACCTTGTTGGCCACGTTCTTCAACTGGAATTCGTCATGCAACCTCTCCGCGTATCTCGAGAAACCTGAAGAGATCGAGCAGTTCCAGCACTTCCTGAAGGAGCACAAGCTCGAATCCTCCTCAGATCCTTCCACTTCGAGCGAAGCAGTATCCGCACCAGTCGCCTCTCCAGCTGTAGAACCAACGAAAACGTATTCAGCCATGCATGCCTCCAACTGGGACCCTGAGACTGCTGTAAAGCCTGAGGAACCAACCACGCTGGTCTCTGGCGAGCAGAAACCTTGAGTAATCCTAGGTTTTCCGTCTCAGATCTCTTGGGTACATGGTTTCGTTTGAGCGGATCTGTTCGACGGTGCGCATTTCTTGGACAGGACACTTTTTCATTGGTACATATCTCAATCCGCGGACTCATCTACAGACCCTTAGGGTCACTACATACGGACTAAATCTTCTCCAATCACTATCGTAGCCTATGTAGTCTCCTCTTCTGGTCTCATTTTGGTACATCTTTACAGACACTTAGGTATCACCTCTGTAGTCTGATCTAATGCATGGCCTTTGTGCCATTTTGATCTTGAAACCTCGTGAGAAAACCAACTATAAGTCCACTGAGTTCATGAAGTTTATAGATCTATCCTTCATAGTGTTATTAAAGTAGTTTCTAATAGAAGTCTTTGAAATACGAGTTTCATTGACCCTATTGAACCTCTTTGTAAGAGAAATGAACAGATCTAGTGCATCCCTTGTTACAGGACCCCTAGATCTGTGAGTATATGCGGAAAACACGAATAGATCCATTCGTTCTTTCGTGCCTTTCGCTTATAAAAATGTTGGTGGTCACTGCCCTAAGGTCTCTTAATCCTTTGGGCAACTAATGTGAGCTACGTCGGCCTCAGATCTAGTGCTATACATGTTACCCACATGCTTGTTTCACTTAGATCACTGACTTCGTAAAATTTTAAAATTTGAAAATTTTCGAAACACAGTGTCCCCTCCCCCAAACTAAAAGCTCAGCAGTCCCTGCTGACTCAGTCAAGGAAAGTTTTCTCGTATAAAACAGCACTGATCCGAGTAGATCCAACTCCCAAACAAAAATATGGCACCCAACCACGAATTTTCCAACATTCCCCTTCGTTTGGAGTCCGAGCTTGAGGACTGGGCTGACGATGCAGCTCACTGGGTGAAGGTACTATGTCAAGATCGTACCCTAGGATTCAGTGCTGCTATCAATCAACAAGGATCCATCAAGCTTCAGACTTCGACGAGAAAAGCGATCATGGCTGATGTAAAGTCTGCCTATGAACACATTGTATGTATTTCATGACTAGATCTGTTCATTATCAGTCTTCTGACGACTTTTCCAGTCCCTTAAGGTGTCGAAGGAGGCTGCCAGTCTCAACACATCGTACATGCAACAGTACGAGGCCTTGAGTGAAGGCTTGATCGGCATCATGGCCTTCTCTGAGATCGCAGAGGAGGCCGGCAGACTGTACCCCAACGTCAAGAATGAGGGTGGACAAGACTCCCGGATGGAACTGTTTCTGGACGAGCTCGTCAAGATCCGTCGTTCCGCCACTCGAGCCAAAATGCAGAAGGCCGAAGCCGCTGCAAAGGAAGTCAAAAACTCGACCCCAGGAGTAAGTATTGCTCGATAACTTTGTCCCTTCGATAGATCTGATCAATTTTCAAAGACCAAAGGCAAGGAATCGTCCAAGGCCAGAGAAAAGACCGTGGAACGTGCTTCAGTCGAGCCCATTGACGCTGAACAGAAGTTCATGGAAGAAATCGTGAGTAGATCTGTTCGTCGAGTCGATCCGAAGTACTGATCCATCGAGTTAGGAAGCAGATCTCGCCGCCGCCGAAGCTGAAGACGAGGCTGCTGCACGTAAGGCCCGTCCCAAGGGAACTACTGCCTTCCTTCGTCGTCAACAGGCAAGTACAGGCTGTGATGGCATTGCAGCCTATGCCATTCTTGCTTATCGAGCCGAACGTCGTGCTAAGTTGTATCGAAAGGGCACTCCCGTCAAAGTAGCTGACCAAGATAGCCCTGTACGTCGTTCCACTTGATAGATCTAACGGTTTCTGATGAAGATCTTCAGATGGAGGACGTTGCAGGTGAAGAAGAGGCGTCTCCCAAGGCTAAGTCTAAGTCCAAGTCCAAAAAGAAGTCTAAGGTCGTCGAGGAGACTCCTGAGCCAATGGCTGACCCGGATATCATCGTAAGTACCTTTAGATCTACTCAAAACGAATAGATCTGATGATTCTTTAGATGGAAGAGGAACCCAAACCCAAGGCTAAGGCCAAGGGGACGAATGCTGAGGAAGAGACTACGAAGGCTTCCAAGGGCAAGGGAAAACGAAAGCGACAGGACCAAGATGTGGGGGCAGCAGGATCCGCCGAGACTTCAGTGAATCCTGAGCCTTACTCAACCACTGCTGGACCTGAGACTATCGTTCAGCCCCTGGCGACCGGGGAGGAACAGACCAAGAGGACCAAGGTCTACCTAGATCTGGCCGATACTTGTAAGTACCTCGAGTCATTTCCAACAGATCTTCTCTTCTTTTCGCTCTATTATTTATCACAGAGCAGCAAGGATCACTAGATCTATTGCTTTAGCATGTTGTCTTGCGTTTGAACTGTCTCTAGGACGTGGTATCTGAGCTAATCATCTTCACAGGCGACCCTGGAGATTCCGAAAACTGGGACCTCGTCCGTCTCCTTCAAGATATCACTCATAGCCACGCTGCTGAGTACAGCAACTATACCGAGGCACAGTTCAATGCCTTGGTTAACTTCCATCAGAATCAGCTTTTCGACTGTTCCGTCAAAGCTAGGTTTACGCTCGACGTGGGTTGGCAAGTCAGGCCATTATCGACAACGCCATGAAGGCTTTCCGCATGAAAAAGCCCCTGAACGCCGACGACGACAGCAATCCTCGCGAGGAAGTGGTTGTCGTTCCTTCCTACACACCCTACACTCGTCCCCTTATGATGCCACCCAGGGGTGATCCACAAGGTGATAGAGAACAGCTAGCACGCCTAGATCCTTCGCTTCCTCCACATTCCGCGCCTTAGGTAGACGTCTGAAGTAGTTGAAACACCAGATCCATTCGTTCCCGTTGTCCTGGTACCTATTTTTATACCTGATATGCAGTCAAGTAACGTATTAGGTAGTTTTTGAGGTAATTCAGTCGATGACCAACTTCCTCGAGCATGTTGAGATAGAATTTCGAAAGATCAATGACCGGACTCCCCCAAACTAAATAGATCTGTTGGTCTAACTCAGTTTGATGAGGAGATCCTTCGACTACGACGTGGGCCTGCCTCAGAATTGTCATCCTCAGGTGCTTCATCATAGAACCGGACTCTGCAGCCTTCGGATCCGGAGGATCTTATCCTTTTCAGCTGAAGTATCGAATGTGACATCAGGATCCTCAGATATGTTGATCTTAGGGATTGCTCCGAATACTAGATCCTCAACATTATCAGGGGTATCCTCGTCATCATCGACCATAGCTTCCAGTTGTTCTGGACTCAGATCTATCAGGTCATGGATGTTCTGGGGCAGATCTATTGGTTCGAAACGAGCATGATGAGGCATTACTCTGAATGCACCGACTTTGTCTTTCAGTACGGTACCATCCATTTCAGCAATGATATAAGATCCTCCTCGTGTTCGTCTGATCACAACCATAGGTCCACGGTAACGACTATACATTTTTCGATCCAAATTCTTCTCGATGGTGGTGTTCCTGATCTGTACCAAGGTCCCTGGTTTGAAATCCCAGTCCTTGATAGTATATCGGAACTTGTCTTCGAAGATCCTAAGATCTCGACGCTTATTAGCATCAATCCTGGATCTCATGTTCTCAATGAAGGAACGGTGTTTGGAAAGGGCCTGAGCACGATAACCCAGCAACTCTTCCCGAGAGAGGATTCGATTTGGTGGATTGACCAAATAGGTAGATTCGACGATATCAAAAGGGAGTAACGGTTCTGCACCAGTTACAACAAAATAGGGAGAGCATCCGAGACCCTCCTAGGAGTGACTCGATCTGCCCATAACATTGGCTTCAGGAAGTAGAACCATTTGCTCAGATCTCCGGCACAAGTCTTTGCTAAGGCCTGCCTCAGATCATAATGAGCACGCTCAATCTTTCCATTAGCTTGAGAGTTATACGGGGAAATCTTAATTCCTCGGATCCCATACTTTTGTTCCAACCATTTCAGCATAAGCTTCATTTGGGGTGCATTATCCGAAACAACTTCCTCAGGACATCCCCATCGACAGATAATGTCATCAAAGAACCATTCAGCTATAGATCTGGCATTTTCCACTCTTAAGGCTCTCGCCTCGGACCAGGATGAAAGTGAATCTCGACCATGCACTATGTACTTACACCCATTACTGGATGGAGTCATGAACATGGTGTCAATATGTACCTTCTGAAACAGGGAAGGGGTGTAGGTAACCGTTGGAGGGATTCTAATGAGAGCCCTCTGTCGATCCTGACAGGCTTGGCACGATTTAACATACCACTCCACGTCTTTGTCCAGATCTGGCCACCAAAACCTCTTTTCCAAGAAGTCCTTCGTTGCAAAGACACCTTTGTGACCAGGGCATCATGTGCACTGTTCAGAAGAGCCATTCGTCGATCAGGATCCACGACTAAACGAGGCTGATCTGACGATAACTTCCTATGGTACAATCGACCTTCGGCATCAATGGAGAAGGGAATACTTTCCTATCCATCTCTAACCGTTGTTTCTTGTCCAATTTCCCGAAACATTCTGCATCAGGGTTTTTCAGCCACTCCAGATCTCTGGCAACTGCTTGTCCAAACGATTTCCTCCATCAGATCTGTGGGAATCCGGATATGATTGATCTGGTCCCCAGACTGCATTGTCAGGAATCGTGGTATATTGCAGATACTGAGAAACTGGTTGCATCCCATGCATAAGCAGATGGTCCTTTCGTAGTTTATGCTCAAGATCTTCTTCTCTGGCAAGTTCTAGATCTTCCTCGAAATCTGGGCAATAGATTCCTAGGAGATAACCATGCCTTGGATCTATATGATCTTTAAACGAATCAAAGGGGAATGGATCGTCGGCATCATCTGCTTTCAGAAACCTGATGTTGTTGGAGTCATCCTCGTCCAGATCATCTTCACTGGTCGACTTTCCGCGAGGAGTGTCCAACCACCAGGTGGTCTTCGAGATAAGCCATCAGGTCCATGTGTTACACCTTTGACATGTACCAAATCGAAATGGAATTTACGGATTGCCTCAATCCAACGATTAATGGTTGCATTTGGGCCACTACTGGGGTTTTCAAGCATTCCCTGTATGTAGCTCGCATCAGTTTCCACTATCAGTTGTCGGCATCCATAAAGAAGATAATGGGTGGACTCCAAAGCAAGTTTCAGACCATAAAGTTCACGTTTAGACTGTGAAAAACGGGCTTCCCGTTCCACGTAGGGAATAGATCCAAAGTAATTGTAATAGATCTTTTCAGAGTCGTTAGGATCTACTTGATAAATGTAAAATCCTGTTCCCATCCAGGAGCTATCGACTGATAGATGTGTTTCCCAATCATAAACAATGACTCTAAGGGCTGGTGCATTTCGCACTCCTTCCTTTAGTAGTTCCATAGCAAGATCCTGCTCCTCAGACCACTCAAACGGTACATTTGCCGTCAATTTAGTCAAGGGGGCAGCTTTCTTGGAATAGTTGTGAATGAACATTCGAAGCTGGCCAACAGTCCCCAGAAAGCTCTACATGTGTTCGAGTTCGCATTTAGGCCAAGTTAGGACCGTAGTAGCGATCTTATCATCTGGTTTCTGTCCTTCATAGGCACAACGATGTCCAACCACTGTGGTTTCCTCACAACAAACGAAGGCTTTAGGTCCTGAGAAGGTACCTCCAGCATGCTTCATTCGTTGGATGATCCGATTCACGTTTTGAAGATGTTCCCATACGAATCGACGGATCTGTGGGTTTTCCGGAATGGTTTCATATCCACCACCTGGTAACTCATATCGACTCTCGGGTCCTCGCACAGGTACATCATCAATGTAAGGAATAGTATATTCAGGAATTTCGTCTCGTAACAAGTAAGTTACATCGTCATGGAATATTGGTACCGAATTGGTCCATCCCATAGGCAATTTGACGAGACGATGTGGTCCATAAGGAGTTTGGAAAGTGGTGAGATCCCTAGATCCAACGTCTATATGTCTCTCATCGTAGCCCACAAAGATATCCAAGATCCCTCCACATGCTCTGCCTGCAAAGTGTCTAGCAATGTCCGCAGTAGCTGGGGGAACCCCGGAGTGCCGTATAGTAACCTTATTCAAAGGCTCCAGACTGTGCACCAATCTTAGGCTCGTTCCATCCTTTTTCACCACACAGAACCATTTAGATCTGTAGCTTGCACTCGATGGTTCGTAAACTCCTGCAAGGATCTTATCCTTGATTATCTTACAAACCTTAGGAAAGATTCCTGGAGGCACGGGAATGTTCTTCTCGACCCAGGGTTCGTGAGGTATAACCGGAATCTTTACTGGAGGGAAGAAATCCTCTCTGAAAGTTCCACCTTCGGATTGATCCCAGGCAAAACCCATTTCCTGAACCTTCATCAGATGATGAACGAGTTTTCGTTCCTCATTTGTTAAGAATCCTTCTGGATGGTTCTTGTCAATAATCTCCTTACGCTCTTGCGTGTATCGGACTCCCGGAGTGAATTCAGGTGGATGAGTCGGTAGATCTGGCAATCCTTCCAAAGGATCTCCAAAGATATGACGACGAACCCTAAATTCCTCAGGAAGTTCAGCCTTAACCGGGCGTACTTTCAACGCAACAGGCTTATATTTTCGAGAACCGAAGACAGATACATTTGAGTATGATGACATTGGGTCACTATATGCGCCTATATGCTGTTCAAATGTTCCATTCTTTTGTTCCCACGATTGAACTCGTTCCCGGGCACTCCTCAAGTCGTAGGACTGGGAATTATCCGGTTGATCTGGACTTACATGGTCCAGATCTGAAGTGTAATCACTTGGCCGGGACAACCCATGAACGTCTCTCGTCAGACTTTTAGCTTTAATAGACTGATAAAATGACTGTTCAAGTTGTTCCACGTCCTGATCAGTTCGAAATCCTTCCTTCCAAGGATTGATCACACGATTTTGTTGATGGTCCACACCTTTGTTTAGGTATAGATCTATGGTTTCAGGACTTCAGGAAGTGAATCCCTAAACGAGGGTTGGCTATAATTAACATATAGTTCAGCCAATTCTTCGTCTCGGAACACTCCTTCTTTCACTTTGGTCGACTCAATGACTACTTCTTCACCTAAAGGATCCCAATACCCACTCACAGCGATTTCAACCTCTCCCTGATCGCTACTCAGATCACAGAGGTTATCTAAAAATTTGGTTCAGCAGTTTTCTCCTCTTCTTCGGGACTGGTCTCCTGATTTGGATCTGGAGTCTCTGTCCGAGTCTGAGCATACTTCTGCTTATCCAACTGCCGTTTCTGAGCTTTAGGACTTTGTCCTCTCGGACTAGTACCTATGGTGTATTGCTTTCCAGTGTTCGGATCTGTTATGGTTAACTCTTGGTCACCAGATCCAAACGTATGGATGACACTTTCTGTCAGTACATCGAAAGGTCTACCCAACAGAATTTCGAAGGGTGCCTTTTCCTGCACATGGCATTGTAGATACAGTGTTATGGGTCCAAATCGGAATGGTACGTTCCTGGACAGTCCTTTGGTACGGGCCAGACCTCCATGCACATTCTGCATTTGGATGGTCACTTTGGATCCCAACCTAGTCCTAATCCTAAGGCAACACACATATCGACAGCAACAATCTGAGATCCAGAGTCTAACACACTCTCGATGTCTAGATCATCTCGATTATTCACAACTGGCCACACAGATCTTAAGCCATTTCCCATAGTGGCTACTATAGTCATGTCACGACGTGAATCATTTTCATCAACATCATGAAGAAAAGCTACCACCGGATCCAACTGAACATAATCCCCTGCCTTCATGCCATCTCGATCCTCGAGTATTTTCTCAAAGATCAATCCTTCTGACAGACTGAGATCTTCCACGGCAATGAACTGTTGCATCTCCATCCCTGTTCTCGGGATTTCCTCGACACTAGGTTCAACATCATGGGCCTCATTAACAAAGGACTTGATTCGTTCTTGTGGACGCACTTGGCGGTTTTTCATCTTCCTCATCATGATCTGCCTGACTTTGCCTGACAATTGGAATGCCTCAGCAGCAGTCAATGTGATCATTTGACGAGAAATCCGATCAGCTAATTCTTCTTCAAGGCCTGGAATGAATAACTCATTCCGAAGCCGAAATTTGGGTCCCTTCGAAGATCCTTTAGATTCAGTGACCTTCTCCGGTTTGGATTTTGGTTGATTTCGAGGTATGGGTGACACTTCCCTGGGTGGACATGATCAAAAGGTCGATGTGTTTCGTCAGATCTAGAGGGGAGGGCTCCCTGAAACGCACTTTGCGAGTGGTCTCACTAGTTTCCTCAACTAATTCTACTTCAGAATCAGAATCCTCTTTATCCGATTTCTCTTCGACACTAACAGATCTCGACTTCCCTAGTGAAGTATCCCCTGATGAATGATTGGATCTGTTCGATTTTCCGTTCAGATCTTTCGAATTGGATGGTTCAGGAGCAGATTTGGATTGATTGGCAACATTTTTAAAATTTGGGTGATTTCGATCTACGGGTATGTGCACTCCATCAAAACGTTTTGTCTTAGTAGGAGGCACAGTTTTCAATGAACGGGGCTTAGGTTCATCCTCATGAGTCGTGTCCTTCAGCTGGGATCTTGTTTTTCGTCCCTTGCTCGACTCAATCATCGGATCCTCTAGTTTCCCGACTCATTACTGTACACCGTTGCAACATTGTTGCTAGATCTCCCCTGGGAAGATTCAACTACGTTGGCAAGGTACAACCAAGTAGGATCCCCCAACTGATCTGCATAATCCTCTTCATCGGGGATTAGATCATTGTATAACGTCGCCAAAACAGGCCAGTTCTTGCTCTGAGCATATTTCACGATCTTTTGGTATCGAGTTTCCGGACCAAAGTTATTTGGTAACGGAGATCCATCTTTCAGCTTAAGACGTTTGGATCCTTGAGACTCCGGCATCACCCAGCCTTTCCCAAGGAGTTCCATGAACAAAGGACAGTTACTCATCATATGATCTGGTCCTCGACACAAGAAACACGTTCGATCTGGCATTCCTTGGCCTGGAGGGGGATTTACATTAAGGATCCCTCGACCCTGCCCACTGGTTCCGGGATTACTACTACCAGAAAAGCCAGGTCTGGGCTGGGGTCGCATTCCAGCATCCGATTTTCCTGCCCTAACATCATTGAGCAACTGCTGCAACGACGTCAGTTCATCCTGAAAACGCGTCTTAAGATTCCCCATTTCTTTGAGCATCAACGACGATTTGTCCACATTTTCCACAAAAGCACGTTCATGGTCCTCTGCCTGTTCCTGCTTAACACTAGATCTAGTGTCTGTAGCAAAGAAACGGGTCAGATCTGGGTTTCCTCTTTAGCTGCTGCTGGGGTAACCACCGGAATATAGATCCCTCCCCTAGAGTTGGTCTCTGCATTCAGGACAGCTCCATCCGTTCCAGTAAAGGTCTGGTATAGTGATTCGAGAGGGGGCTGCCTAGCCACAGCCTCTGCAGCACTTTTCCATTCCGAGAACGTATATGGATCATCCGTACGCCGTTTCGCAAGTTTCGAGTTGGGGACCTGATGCTGCACTCGTTTCGAGACAGCTTTTCTCAGGTTTCCATCGAATGCTGATAGAAAGACCGACACCAATTCATGGTTTCCAATCGCCGGAGGCGGTTTCAACAACTTATTGGCCTCGACTTCGAACAACATGCAATAGATCAACAGCTCAGATCCATCCTCGACTCTCAATGGTCGAAACCTCTGAACCAATTCCAGCATAGCTTTCTTGGAACCCAGGGGTTTGCCAAAGATAGACGGGAACCGCTCAATCATGGCTCGAAGGAATTGATCTGCATCTTCCTTTCCTTCCTCCGCTCCAGGGAGATGCTCTAAGGCTTGCTTCGTCTGGAGGGTCATCCATCCAAAGATCCTTTGCATCTTCACCTTCTCAGAGGTCACACCCGTGGCTTGGAACGTCGTTAGACAGAACCTCATCCATTCAGGCATTTGGATCGGATCAGCTAGATCCAAGATCATAGCCGTTTTATGAGTGGCAGGGAACTTCGCATTGTTGTATTCCCCTTGCTCTTCAGGAGACAACGCAGGAGGTCCCAACAGTTTGAGGATATCCACTGGGGCCTCGTTTGCACCTTGTGCATTTTGGTCATTTTGTGTAGTACTCATCGTTATATTTGGTATTCTGTTCCCAAACACGATACGTTGCAAGTCAAAAGAAATAGAGTTTGGTAATGTAGGATTCAAACTAGTCAAATCGACTGGTTCAGCAGTAACTGCCTGACGTCTACTGCTTCCTTGCACTACACCAGATCTGTTCGTTCTTGGAACTTCAGAAGCAGATCTAGCAGCAGTCCCGTTATCTGGATTGCTCTTTGCTCGTCCGAGGTTCTTCGGATCGTAGACAGGAACCGTAGGCTTCTTTGTAACACGTTTTCTTTTATCCGGGGCTTGCACCTCTGGATCAAAGTAATCTAAAGAACCTGCGTTCTTCGACGTCCGAGACTCCCTTGGAGCTATTTTTAAGATCAAACAAAGTTCGACCTAAGGCAATGGTTTGAGAAATCGATAGATCTCTCGAGTTCGTTCCAAAATATAGATTCCACCCCTCGCGGTGGGCTCCAGATAACGAGGATATGAAGGGTGCAATTTAATGCTTCGTTGGATAGATCTAATGACCTAGTGACTTTATCACTGAACACTGATCACCAATATACTTCTTATGTCGTTTGTCAAATGTATTTAAGCGAGGTGTGGGGCGTTGTCAGAGATTCCGCACGATCTTATACCTTAGAACGAACTGGTAGTCTGAAAAGATCTACTGGATCCGCAATACAGGTCAACAGAGCGAAGTGACACGGAAGTACAGATCTTTTGATCTGGACTCGAAGGGGGTGAGTGATCCACTCAAAGGGTTTACAAGGAACGAAAGAACTCGTATAGATCAGACTTTATGACCACACAAATACTATCAGAACCAGGTTGAAGATCTACTGATCACCGATCACAGAAAACCTTCCACAGCTCGTATGGATCACCGATCACCACACGTCTGCTTGAACAGAGCCACCGAAACTCTGAACGCTCACTTGGAACAACCGAGAACCAAGCCCTCTGTATCTCCACGATAGGAGTCTACCTTCGATTCAAATCTAGCTGAGACTTTATCAACTGACAAGATATCGGGCCTAACGAGATGAGAATTTCACAACCACTTTCGAAGACCGCCCGGCTTACAAAGCCTTTACTCCTCACGTATGAGAGCAAAGGTTAGCTAGTCAGAGAAACTGGGCACAAAACCTGAATATATTTTTGTAGGCTACGTCCTTAAGTACTTCTACGAAGAGATCTGTAGCCAATTTACTATTTTATGGAATAGATCTATAGATTTGAGAGAACGGAGTCCGAGATCTGATACATATAAGGAAAGATAGGACGAGAAACGATACAAACACCAGAGAAACAGAGAGTAAAAAGGATAAAAACAAGTAAAATGTCCATTTCTGGTGGTCCTTCGTCGAGATCTAGTTGCCTGACCTTCGAATCCGGACCTGGTCTGTGCGTCCATCCACATGCTGGTGGTTAAAGGGCACGGATAAGCTCCTGCACAGGTAACTCAAACGTTTCCTCATTTGATTCCGCTATGTGAACAGTTGTATGCCTCTCCAACTGAATGGGAGTACATATAAAGGGGGGAAACCTGTCCCAATAGGTTCGTTTGGCTTCTAGCTTTCCAACGATATGCATATATCGAATAGATCCAGAGGTTTAACAATGGTGAAGTCGAAAGATCTACCCTTGCAACACTCCTGGTCAAAGCTGTACATCTCAGGCGTCTATTTCCCATTTAGGAAATGTCCACATGTAACTGAGATGATACACTTTGGTTGTTTCTCCGTTTAGTCACATTCCTGCGACCTGATCCATCCCGAAACTCGATCTAAGTGAATAGATCTGTTGAGTCTGGGCCTTGAATAATCCATCCCCACTGGTAATACGAATAGATCTATTGGTTCTAAGCTCGTCTCGGTGCAGTATCATACTCAGTTGGCCGTTAGGCGTTGAAAACTAAGTTGATAATCCCTTGATAGCTCATATCAGAGGTGGCTTTGTCTTGAAGGACTCCCCGACCAAGGGACTCGAGTGTGAACTCTTATTATTCGTCAGGATGTGTTTTCCTGTCTGGATCTGACGTCCTGGCATTAACATGATACAAGTTTGACTGTCAGCTCGGGCTCACTACAGTCCTTTAGTACTCTACAAGGCTCTAATCGTTGAAATTAGGCCATTGCATGCCTGCACGCAAAATGGGCGTATTAACGGTCTCGAAAGGACGGTTCGGGACATGTGCTGGTCGAAGCCCTCCCATTGGCTTAGTGCGATCGATTTTTGTCTTCTGGCACACGTCGCAAGAATTAGCAAAATTGTCCGCATCTGATCATAGGGAAGGCCAGTAGAACCATTCTCTGAGTCGAGCGACGAATTTCTTGGTTCCTGCATGGGCACTCTCAAAGGGAGAGTCATGGACCAGACTGTTGTGACATCTGACATGTGTGTTATTTTTCCTTATCACATGCACTCCTTTTTGCATCATATGTCCTTGCTACCACCTGATCGTTCTTCATGACTCACTACAATTAGCAATGATACCTCCTGCTTCATTATCAATCCTCTTCTCATGCTTTATCATTCTCCTCTCGCGTTCTGTCATCATTCTTTCTTCCATTCTCGCACTATGGTACTTGTGTTATTGTTCTTCATATCTGTCTCTCGCGCTGTCACTACTCCTTATCTTTCCAACCATTCTCATTCGCTCTTCACCTTTTACATTCTCGCACTACACCTTTTACATTCTCGCACTACACCTTTTACATTCTCGCGTTATTGTCTTTTCCAATCTTCTTCACTCACGCTGTTCGTCTCTACTACTTTGGGTACTTATTGTTTCCCCCAGTATAAATACCACTGTAGTTAGACTCCTGGTTCCCTATCTCGACCTCTTGGTCATTGGGAACTAGGTTCGTATTTGTATCCTACTCACACTCAATAATACTAACTTGGTCATTGGGAACTAGCTTGTCTTTTCCTTCTGAAGCCCTAGTGATTGGCCCTCCGTGCCCTCACTGTTGCTGAGATCAACCTCACCCTTACCCTGTATAGGGTCGTGCTTGTGCTTGTGCTCGTGTCACCCTTCTGTGCCAGCTCCTTCGGGACATTAGGTCGAGATCGCTTACTCGTACCATCAGCTCTTGTAACTGATCCTACGAGGCGTGTGGAAATCGGACATATCCGATCCTCCACCCTACTCTGTCATCACGCCTACCTTTGGAGCCTTCACAGATTGTTCCAACTACACCCACGCATTTGACTCCACTCACCACTGTGACGTACACTGGTCAACTGACTCTGACAGCTGGGAACACTGTGACGAAAATCCTTGTCCCAATCGATACACATTTCCACTCGAACTTGATTACGATTCAGAGCGTTATTTACACATTCCCCCAGAACCACCTGTTGCACCATCCCCCATACCCCTTAGAGTTAGACGATCATCCAACCCTAGTTCCAGAGCATCCCCTGCGCTTGTGCCTACTTCCATCACTCCATTAGAATCAGAATCAGAATCGGACTCAGACAGCGACAATATACCTGAAACTCAACAACCTGACACTACAGAACCCAAACCAGTTGATTCTTCTACAATGGCAAGCATTCAACAGATCGCAGACATCATTCACCAGCTTGCACAACAGCAGCAGGCACTTCAGACAACAGTTACAGACATTGCAAGTAATATGGGCACCAGTAAAAGTATTAGCAAACCACAGCCCTATGATGGGAAACGGAGTGATGATGCTCGACGCTTCATGGCAGCATTTGAACTCTGGTCCCAGGGGATCTCATCACTCAGAGGCAGAAATGAGGAACGGATCAAATCTGCTATCTCCTTTCTCGAAGGAGATGCTGCTATCTGGGCCACTCCAATCTCCGAAAACATCAGTAACGTCAACAACAATGTAGCAGGTGCTTCCTTCATTTACCCCACTTGGAATCTATTCAAGGAAGCTTTCAAAGCTCGCTTTGAAATGGTCAACCCTGTAGTAGATGCTAAGGAAGCACTTAAAGGGTTATGGCAAGGAAAGAATACAGTTGCAGCCTATGCAGCAGCATTCAAACAGCATGCAAGCCGTACTGGATATTCTGACCCAGACCTCCGAGATCGTTTTTATCAGCATCTATCCAACCGAGTCAAGGATGGATTGGTGTACACTGATGAAGATAACATTAGTACCTTGGATGGTCTTATCCAGGAAGCCATGCGCATTGACAATCGTCAAATTGAGCGTGCTAAAGAAAGGGGACAGAGTATCACCACCCCTTCTCGAGTCCCTAACTCCACCAGTGCTTTCCACGCCATTCCATTTGCTCCTGCCCGTGATCCAAATGCTATGGATGTAGATGCCACTTCCACTGGACGGTCCCCTGATGATTATCAAAAATTCATGGCTGGAAGATGCTATGGATGTGGATCACAGAATCATCGCAGGGCAGATGGGCATCACGAACGAGATATATGTGACTACTGTGGATACACAGGGCATCTAGCCAATGTTTGCCAACGAAAGTTCTTGGGCTACCCTCGACCAAGCCAAAGAACTGCTGCCACTGCTGGATCCTCCACTTCTAGTATAGCTGCTACCACTGCGCCAACCCTGCCAGACTTCTCCCAGATTCTCCAGCAGCTGACAGCTAATCAGAAAACATTAGCTGATCAGATTTCTGAATTGCGCCAGAATTTTTAAAGTGGGAACCTGTCACGGCTGCCGCCTGGTTCCCTGAATTGTACTCTAAATCATCTTCTATCTATCAATCTGTTTCCTCGTGTACCATCGGTTCTATGCAATCAAGTGATTCTTCTCACTTCCGTGTTCCGATTAAGTTACAAGGCAGATTCAAGAGTACAAACAGTGCAGCAATGATTGACTCTGGAGCAACTGGTCTGTTTATACACCAGCGCTTTATAGATCAACATCGAATCATTACTCGACCTCTTCCAAAACCAATCACTCTTTACAATATTGATGGCACACCAAACACAGCAGGGAAAATTACTCATTCGGCACGACTTCTTTCTACAATAGATCAGAACATGCCACAGCTTCTTGAATACTTAGTCACCAACCTAGGATCAGACGACATAATCCTTGGGTTACCCTGGCTTCGGAAAGTAAATCCAAATATCAACTGGAAGGAGGGCCGTATCTCGGTACAATCAAAATCAGCCCACCCCATGGTTATCGAGGAAGTACCAGAACCCCGAGTGGCTAATGTAGGGGGGACCACTTTAGATCTACTAGAAATCAATCCAGAACATGTTCCATTGCCAACACCAACTGCTGATGAAATGGAGGACTTGCGAGATGATGCCCCACCCCTCTACCGCTTACTCAGAAACCGGAAACAAAGAAGAGCCTTGCGTCGGTCTGGAGTTCTAGATCATGCTACAGAAGAACTTTGGTGCGCAGCTGGATACACCTATTCCCAACAACTGGCAGAAGCAGCTTATCGAGAAAAACCAAAGCAATCATTTGAAGAAATTGTTCCTCTGGAATATCACCGACATTCAAAGGTTTTCTCTGAGAAGGAATCAGAACGTCTTCCCGATCACAAACCCTGGGATCATGCTATTGATCTCAAACCTGATGCCCCTGAAACCATGCAAACCAAGATTTACCCCATGTCACTTAATGAACAAGAAGAGCTTGACAGATTCTTGAAAGAAAATCTTCGTAAAGGTTACATACAGCCTTCTAAATCCCCAATTGCATCACCAGTCTTCTTTGTGAAAAAGAAGGATGGCAAGCTCCGGTTTGTACAGGATTATCGACGACTGAATGACTACACCATCAAGAATCGTTATCCCCTCCCCCTTGTTGCAGATATCATCAGCCGACTTCAAAATTCCAAAATCTTCACCAAGTTTGATGTTCGATGGGGATATAACAATGTGCGGATCAAACAAGGTCATGAATGGAAAGGAGCATTTGCAACTAACCGCGGTCTCTTCGAACCCCTGGTTATGTTCTTCGGTCTCACCAATTCTCCTGCTACATTTCAGGCCCTCATGAATTCCATCTTTGCAGACCTCATTGCATCTGGAAAGGTTGCCGTATATCTGGATGACATCCTTATCTTTACTGAAACATTGGAGGAGCACAGAAAGCTGGTTCATGAGGTCCTTGATCGACTTGCCAAGCATGACCTCTACTTGCGTCCCGAGAAATGCGAGTTTGAAAAGTCATCAATTGAATACCTGGGGCTGGTCATTAGCGAAGGACAGGTTCAGATGGATCCAGTTAAGGTCAAAGCTGTAAAAGAATGGCCTACACCAAAAACACTACGTGATCTTCGAGGATTTCTGGGCTTTGCTAACTTCTATCGGCGGTTTATTGAAGGATTCGCAAAAAAGGCAAGACCTCTTAATGACTTAACACGAAAAGATATCCGATGGGACTGGGGCACTTCACAGCAGGAAGCATTTGACAGCCTGAAGGCAGCATTCACGACTGCACCCATTTTAGTGCTATGGAACCACACCAGACCCACACGGATTGAAGTCGATGCGTCCGGTTTTGCCACTGGTGGAACCCTATCACAATTCCAGGAAGATGGCCTTTGGCATCCAGTGGCATTTCGGTCCGCATCTATGGGGCCAGCAGAGCGTAATTACGAAATCTATGATCGCGAAATGCTTGCTATCATAGAAGCGCTCAAAGATTGGAGGCACTTTCTGGAAGGACTACCCGAACCATTTGAAATCATTACAGACCATCAGAATCTAGAATTCTGGCGGACGGCACAGGATTTGAGCAGAAGACAGGCACGATGGGCTCTCTGGTTATCACGATTTAATTTCCATCTAACACATCGTGCGGGAAGGATTCACACACAAGCTGATGCCTTATCCCGCATGGCGCAACACCAGGTTCATGATTTCGAGGACAACAAAGAACAAGTTGTACTTAGACCTGAGCATTTTATCAAGGCATCAACTGCAGTATTGCTTGACAATCCAGCGTATACGGCAGAACAGCACCCGAGAATCAGAGGTAATTGAGGCACTCAACAAGCTCAAAGGACCACAGAGCCTTACTCATGGATTGACTGATTGGCGAGAAGAGGAAGGTCTAGTATTCTACCAAGGAAAGATATATGTTCCACCTAACCAAGAACTGCGTAAGGCAGTACTAGAGCAATGTCATGATTCACGAACAGCAGGACACCCAGGAATGCATGGAACATTGGAACTAGTCAACAGACAGTACTGGTGGCCAGGTATCCGTACATTTGTTGACAAATATGTCGAAGGATGTGACATTTGTCAGCGGAAACGACTAAACCCTTCCCATACAGCACCACTCCAACCTCTACCTGTTCCAGCTGGTCCTTGGGAGGACATTGGCGTTGACCTTATTGGCGAGTTACCTATGACTCAAGCAGGCCACAATGCCATAATCACATTCGTTGACCATTATACCAAAATGATCCATTGCTTCCCCACAACTACGGAGATAACTGCAGAAGGCGTGGCAGATTTCTTTTACCGAGAGATCTTTCGCCTTCATGGAATTCCCAGACGGTTTGTATCAGATCGTGGACCGCAGTTTGCGGCAGATGTGATGCGACAATTACTTAAACGTCTGGGAATTGAATCCGCCCTCACCACGGCCTATCACCCGGAAACCAATGGACAAACGGAACGTGCAAATCAGGAGATAGAGCGATACATCCGAATGTACGTAAGTCGACGACAAGACAATTGGGACCATCTTCTCCCTACTGCTGAGTTTGTCATGAATTCCCGAATACACTCCGCACATTCACATTCTCCTTTCGAAACACTCTACGGCTACATACCCGAATTCAACATTCCAATCGGGATCTGGAATAAATTCCCATCAATTGATAAACGATTGGAATTGCTGAAATATGCAAGAGAGGATGCCGAAGCAGCTTTACGTATGAGTAAAGAGCGGATCAGGGAAGAAGTCCAAGGAGAACCACCGACATTTGATGTAGGACAACCAGTCTGGCTTTCCCTCAACAAATTAAAGATACGGCAAAAGAACCAGAAGCTTGGAAGCAGACGACTTGGACCATTCGAGGTGGTAGAAAAGACAGGTCCACTAACATACCGACTCAATCTTCCATCGTGGATGAAAATCCATGATAACATACATGTGAACCGGCTGTCACCCTGGAAGGGCAATGATGTGAATGGGACACTACCACCACCGCCGGAACCAGAAATTATAGAAGGAGAAGAGTTTTATGAGGTAGAGAAGGTTCTTGACAGTCGCTTCTATGGTCGATGGAAGAAGCTTCAATTCCTGGTCCGATGGAAAGAATATGATGAAGGTCATGATGAATGGATAAACGAGGAAAACATACGGGGCTCAGCAGATGAAGAAATTGAAGATTTTTACAAGATCCACCCGAATGCACCACGGAAAATTGCGGCCTCCATTTTCAACTCACTTCCATGGCAATTCTACGAAAACTTTACAGAGGTAGTCGCTGGGACATCGACTGTAGGAGGGGGGTAATGTCGTGACATCTGACATGTGTGTTATTTTTCCTTATCACATGCACTCCTTTTTGCATCATATGTCCTTGCTACCACCTGATCGTTCTTCATGACTCACTACAATTAGCAATGATACCTCCTGCTTCATTATCAATCCTCTTCTCATGCTTTATCATTCTCCTCTCGCGTTCTGTCATCATTCTTTCTTCCATTCTCGCACTATGGTACTTGTGTTATTGTTCTTCATATCTGTCTCTCGCGCTGTCACTACTCCTTATCTTTCCAACCATTCTCATTCGCTCTTCACCTTTTACATTCTCGCACTACACCTTTTACATTCTCGCGTTATTGTCTTTTCCAATCTTCTTCACTCACGCTGTTCGTCTCTACTACTTTGGGTACTTATTGTTTCCCCCAGTATAAATACCACTGTAGTTAGACTCCTGGTTCCCTATCTCGACCTCTTGGTCATTGGGAACTAGGTTCGTATTTGTATCCTACTCACACTCAATAATACTAACTTGGTCATTGGGAACTAGCTTGTCTTTTCCTTCTGAAGCCCTAGTGATTGGCCCTCCATGCCCTCACTGTTGCTGAGATCAACCTCACCCTTACCCTGTATAGGGTCGTGCTTGTGCTTGTGCTCGTGTCACCCTTCTGTGCCAGCTCCTTCGGGACACAGACTCAAGATAAAGGGGACCATTAGCTTCGGTACACAGAGTCGAGCTTTCCAATCGGCGTCAATGAAGTACAGAAGACCGTTCCCTCCTTTTTGGAACCGCAAAGGGGTAAGCAGATTATCCGGTTTCATCACAGAGTCGACGTATAAAGGTTTGAAGTAATGGTCATCCTGATATCCCTCTTGGAAACGACTGTTCATCTCAGGTGAGATTCCGATAAGTACCGAGGAACGAGACTCCCATTCTTGTTCTGCCGTGCCTTCTAATCCTTTATTCCCTACTGGGTAGGTCCAAGGGTCATCATTCCGAAATGGAAGTGCTTCATCAGCACCTTCCAACGGAGTCATAACATGAGTCCCTTCAGCCTCCTCGGATATGGGAGCGGATTTAAGTTCAGATCCCTTCTGGGAGGGTCGAAGTGCTTCGGGAGCACCTTCGTCTGAATCCGTCCGTACTTCGTTCAGTACCGGCACATCCTCATTGTCTGATCGACGTTTCTGTGCTCGTGTCTGTACAGGAGTTACCTCTCCCCGCAATTCCTTGAGATCGTACCAACTAACCATAAACGAGGCCCTCTGGGCTGGAGCGTAGGTACCTCTGTCTTCAGCTTCTTGGGCCCTCTTTTGCGTTTGATCATCTGGCTCGATACCTTTCACGGATTCCGGTAGCGGGGAAGTGTGAGGAGGAGATTGAGGGAGTCGGGAGAGGGGATCCATGTTCGAGTGTACTCGTCCTGCACGATGGACTATCCTAAGATCTGGGTAAGCACTAAAGACGGCCCCCCAGGCTGCTAGTCTTCGATTAGCGTTCTCGTAAACTCGAGCCCACTGAAGAGCAGCGTGGTCGGTGATTAGGATGATCTTTTCTCCTTCGATGAAAGGCTGGAACTTGATCAACGCTTCCTTGGCTGCTAGGGCCTCTTGTTCTGTAGCACTATACCGTCACTCCGCTGGTTTAAAGGTACGACTCCAGTAACCGATGACTCTCTCCACCTGTACTACGGTGGATCCTAGTTCTTCGGCCCATTCGTTTTCCTCAACGTCGTTCACCTCCTCGGATAGCCTGACCACCAGATTGGGAGGCTTTTGGGCACCCTCTTCCCACGCAGCTTTCACTTTTTCGTATGCCGCCGTCCCTCGTAAGTCCTCAACCTTCAACTTCTGCACTTGTTGTAAGCACGCTCCCAATGTGACGTCAGACGCATCAGTATACAAACGGTAGGGATAGCCTTGATTGGGGTGACCTAGAACTGGAGCCGTCGACAGAGTGGCTTTTGCCTGATCAAAGGCGATCTCGTGTTCGGCCTCCCACCTCCATCGGACTCCTTGCTTCAACAACCCGAATAAAGGAGAAGCAATGTCCGAGTAGAACGGGATGTAACTGCTGAAATAGACGACCATTCCTAGAAATTTTTGTAGATCGTGAACATTCTTCGGTCTTTCCAGCTCCAAAATAGCCGCCACTTTTTCTTGATGGGTCGACAGTCCCAGCCTTGAAACCTTTTGACCCAGTAACATTATCGAAGAGAACCCAATGAAGCATTTAGAAGGAGATAAAGTGATGCCGGACGAGGCAATTGCGTGAAGAACTTTGTCAAGATGTTCCAGATGTTCTTCCCAGGAGCGGGAAAATACAACAATGTCGTCTATGTATACCAGCGTGAAAATCCACAGAAAAGGTGCAAGGACACTCTGCATTATTCGTTGGAACACCGAGGGACCATTTCGCAGACCAAAGGGCATTCTCTTGAATTGAAATGATCCTAAGTGACAGCGGAAAGCTGTTTTCTCTTTGTCGTCTTCATTCATCCGAATCTGTGTGAAGCCCGCAAGGGCGTCAAAGGAGGAGAGTACCTGCGATCCAGATAAGGCCTGTATGATTTCGGATTGGCGAGGTATTGGAAACTCATCAGGAATAGTCCTAGCGTTGAGTTTCCGGTAGTCTATAGCAAAACGAGGTTTGCCCTTCTGGAAAACAACCACCACCGGAAATCCCCATGGGCTCGTCGACGATTCGATAACCTCCGCTTCCAACCAAGCTTTAACTTGTTTTTCTATCACCTGCCTCTTCAGCGGCGATGCAGCGTACATTGGCAAGGAAACAGGGGTAGAATCAGGCTTAAGATTAATAGGTACTCGTCCCGGATAGTCACCCAGTCTTCCATCCAGACCGAATGCGAGCTTGTTTTTTCTCAACACCTCTTCGAGCCTCGGTCTTATATGATCGGGTATATCAGGTCCCAAGTTCACCAGTGAAGATAAATCTAAGTCTTCGTCGGGAATGACTGTATCTGGATCCTCTGCCAAGGCGGAAGTCTTAGGGCCCGTGGGCTCGTCTGAATACTCCTCTTCATCCTTGGGGGATGCTTCCTCGAGGTCAATATCGCAAGGAATCCCTTGTACCATATCCTGTGCCTTCAAGGTTCCTTTGATCTGGAGCTTGATCATATCGACGGCTGACGCGTATACATCCTCGAGTTCGTCCGAAGGATTATCGAATGTTTCTGGATTAGTGAGATACCCAAGGATATCGCCCTCCTTGATAACCCATGGCCGCATCGACGTGCAGCTGATACTGTAAAGCTTTTGTAAAAAGACCTGATGAGTTATCCAGGAGCTTTTGAAAATAGTTGTGACGACACAGAGGCAGCTCCGGAAATGGCTCCGGGAGGTGGGCATGCCTGTCACCACCTGTCACATCTGACCTATATTTACTGTTTTGGGTAATTAATAATTATCCAGATATTAAATAAGCGGTATATTTGTAAAAAATCCTGATAAACTATAAAAATTCAAAAAAACCCAAAAAAACCTAATTAGGTCAAATCAGAGTATGTAAACAAAATAGCCTTATATGGTAAAAAAT
Source organism: Lentinula raphanica (assembly GCA_027919835.1). Lineage (NCBI taxonomy): Eukaryota > Fungi > Basidiomycota > Agaricomycetes > Agaricales > Omphalotaceae > Lentinula > Lentinula raphanica. The sequence goes on along the minus strand of JANVFP010000005.1, from coordinate 1,359,231 downwards.
GCTGTAGAATCTATCTAGGTGCTAAAAATAGCCAAAAAAAATCACTAAAAATGCAAAAAATATGTAGGGATGATATATAGCCTATTGCAGATCCAGGCATCCGAAAATTACCAAAAAAGGAAATTTTTGATGATGATGTCATCTTGTAGCAAAAAATCTGAAAAAAATCCTAAAAATAGTCAAAAAATTCAGGGGTGCCTTGTTGGCCCTGAAAATGCAAAATAAAAAAAAAATACGCGACAAGGGCCCGATAGCGATGTATGTGGGATCTGAGAAAAATAAATCAAAAAGGAAATTTTCCAAAAAAGGAAAAAAAGAAAAAGAAGAAAAAGGACTCTCCTATGTTTGTTACCTGGATGAGGCTCTTCCAAAGCTATTGTATCCATTTGGGACATTGAGTGAACATGCTGAGATAGTTATTGTGTATCTGAGAGCTTCCTGAATCACTAAGTCAAAGGTGCAAGGATTCCAATGATTGAACTCATGAAATGCACTTGGAGACACTTATTTTCTGTGAATTTGGACCAGTGAAGTGATAAGAGTAGTCTTCCAAGGCTACTAGATTTTTTTGAGCAAGGTTCCATGTCTTTAACATGGTGAAAAAGCTCAGTCATTGGGAAATGATACTTATATGGAAATGCTGGATTCCACCGGCATGACATATATGCTTTGTCATGCCGGTCACTGTGCATTCTCATCATTCCGAATGCACTCGAGCGCTTAGGCGCCCAACATTCGACTTTCAAATTTTCAGAATTCGAGTGGCATACTTACTTACCTGTACAATGCAAGCCCACTCATTCAACTGAACCCCATGCTAGCTGAGCCCAGGAATGTCTTAAATCCCTGGCCAATATCCTTGCAAGGAATCAATATAGGATTAGGGTTAAAAGCACATGACTGTACAGTGGCTATGTTGATGACACAATCGCTATCCGGTATCAGTATCTCCCACACACATGGATACCGCCCCGCGACAAGTGTAAAAATTTTTGTTACTCCAAATCATACCAAATCCACTATATAGTCAGTATATATAATGTATATGCTATATTTAGCATCCTAATACCCTCATTGGGCTAAAAATAGAACTTAATCTCATCTGGTAGCAAAAAATCTGAAAAAATCATAAAAAATACTCAAAAAATTTAGGGGTGCCTCATTGGCCCTGAAAATGCAAAATAAAAAAATTTACACGACACAATTGAAAAACAACATCATTCCAAATCTTATCAAATTTACTATATAGTTAGTATATATTATGTATATACTATTTATAGCATCCCTAGTACCCTCAATCACTTATATCACTCAAGAATCCTACCAAACTGACAACATTGAGTAAATGTAATGTACATGGTATTTTTAGCACACCTAGTACCCTTAAAAACTCAGAACAATTTATATCACTCAATATGTTCAGTATACTTAGTACTCATCACATTTAACACACTAAAACTCGGAACAGTACTTATATGTATCATACTTAACACAGTTGGCAATGAAAATACTCAAAACAGTGTTATCAGTCACTATACTTAACACACTTAACAGTCAAAAAGTCGGAACAATGTTACTTGATATACATAACACACTCATTGTTATACTACAACACACTTATAACAACGAGTTTTGGGCGCTTATGGGTGCTTATTTGGTATTTTTGAGTCGAAATTCATTAATAGCACACTCAATAATTTTTGTGTGGGGTTTATACTGTGTAAGGATGTTGTTTATATCATACTACACTTGATACAATTTGGAGAACTCAAGATTACAGCCTGTGGGGCTGGCTATATTGTGATCTTTTGTGATATAACAGTGTTTTATGTAAATGTCAATGCATATACCCATGTTATGAAGTCAAACTGCGACTGGGTCATGGAAAGAGTCATCCTACAACCTATTCCATGCTAACTCTATGTGATACAGCCAAGAGATCTGTAATGGGGGTCATTGAATATGACATCTATTGTTACATGTAGGTGTAGACATCTATAGTGTACATGAAACATGTACATATATATCACAGAGTCCAATAGTCATAGTGAGTATCTGAATCATGTCCAGACACTTCTAGTAGACTGTAGGAGTCATTCCTTCATGAACCACCATCAGTATACTTGCATTACATGGACATATGCATTGACATTTACATAAAACACTATTATATTACAAAAGATCACAATATAGCCAGCCCCACAGGCTGTAATCTTGAGTTCTCCAAATTGTATCAAGTGTAGTATGATATAAACAACATCCTTATACAGTATAAACCCCACACAAAAATTATTGAGTGTGCTATTAATGAATTTCGACTCAAAAATACCAAATAAGCACCCATAAGCGCCCAAAACTCGTTGTTATAAGTGTGTTGTAGTATAACAATGAGTGTGTTATGTATATCAAGTAACATTGTTCCGACTTTTTGACTGTTAAGTGTGTTAAGTATAGTGACTGATAACACTGTTTTGAGTATTTTCATTGCCAACTGTGTTAAGTATGATACATATAAGTACTGTTCCGAGTTTTAGTGTGTTAAATGTGATGAGTACTAAGTATACTGAACAGATTGAGTGATATAAATTGTTCTGAGTTTTTAAGGGTACTAGGTGTGCTAAAAATACCATGTACATTACATTTACTCAATGTTGTCAGTTTGGTAGGATTCTTGAGTGATATAAGTGATTGAGGGTACTAGGGATGCTATAAATAGTATATACATAATATATACTAACTATATAGTAAATTTGATAAGATTTGGAATGATGTTGTACTTCAATTGTGTTGTGTAAATTTTTTTATTTTGCATTTTCAGGGCCAATGAGGCACCCCTAAATTTTTTGAGTATTTTTTATGATTTTTTCAGATTTTTTGCTACCAGATGAGATTAAGTTCTATTTTTAGCCCAATGAGGGTATTAGGATGCTAAATATAGCATATACATTATATATACTGACTATATAGTGGATTTGGTATGATTTGGAGTAACAAAAATTTTTACACTTGTCGCGTATTTTTTTTTATTTTGCATTTTCAGGGCTAACAAGGCACCCCTGAATTTTTTGACTATTTTTAGGATTTTTTTCAGATTTTTTGCTACAAGATGACATCATCATCAAAAATTTCCTTTTTTGGTAATTTTCGGATGCCTGGATCTGCAATAGGCTATATATCATCCCTACATATTTTTTGCATTTTTAGTGATTTTTTTGGCTATTTTTAGCACCTAGATAGATTCTACAGCATTTTTTACCATATAAGGCTATTTTGTTTACATACCCCGATTTGACCTAATTAGGTTTTTTTGGGTTTTTTTGAATTTTTATAGTTTATCAGGATTTTTTACAAATATACCGCTTATTTAATATCTGGATAATTATTAATTACCCAAAACAGTAAATATAGGTCAGATGTGACAAGTGGTGACAGGCATGCCCACCCCCCGGAGCCATTTCCGGAGCTGCCTCTGTGTCGTCACAACTATTTTCAAAAGCTCCTGGATAACTCATCAGGTTTTTTTACAAAAGCTTCACAGTATCCTGTGCGACGTGTTTGCTATTGGAAGATGAGGATTTTCGGAATTGACCCAAGTACGAGGAGCCGCAAGAACCGATGTGTCTTCCATTCCGATAATGAACTGTTCGACCATCCAATTATCTCGTCCTGCGAAAGGCCCAACGATCGGAACGGAGTGTACGGCACCAGGACTCAAAGTCAGATCTTTTGCGGCACGTACTAAAGGGAGGTCTACGGGGTTTCTCCTTCGACGATTTTTCTCCCTCTGGGTCGCTCTCCTCCTAATGAAGGGCTGTACTGGAAAGGCGCGTCTCCATTCAAAGCCTAATTTATCGGATTTCGACGACGAAGCATGGATGACCTTAGAAGAACCTTTGACCGATATGGAACAGTTACCCAACGCGTCTCGTATAACGCCAAGCTCGTACGAGGTTTGGAAATCTTCGCCGAGCAGTAGAGGAACCTTCATATTCCGGACTACGTATGCCTCAGTATCGAAACAAAGCCAGGATCCGTCTGTGGAGGGAGCGAAGAGGGGAAATTGGACAAATCCTAAGACCTTGGCTTCCCCTGTTAGGTGGTATAAGCTCATTCTCAATCCCGATCTCAACTTCCCTAGTTCTGGTCGTGATCGGTAAAAGTCTTCTGACATAAGAGTAATGTCCGCTCCCGAATCTAGACGGGCTTCCACACTTGGACTATCTGGTGAGTGTACGAAGGCTTGTAGGTGTAACGCGCGTGTTCCTAGTGAGCCCATTCCCTCCGGCAAAGCTCTCCTCTTCTGAATCTTTTCAACACGTCTTCCTGCGGAATCGATATCTACCGGAGCCGAGGGAGGGTTAGAGATAGAACGAGAGTGTCTCCGGGCGTCCTTCCTTGAGATGGCTCTGGAATTTGGTCTCTCTGATTCTCTCTGTTTGCCTTTACGCTCATGTTTGAAGAAACGTCGAGTGTTCCTGTTATCCAAGTTATAGGCCTTATAAGTCTCAAGGTGTGCTTTCTTAGCACCACCTGTCAGGGAGGAGGGGTTGATCTTATCCATAGTCTGTGCTTTATTAGCACCAGATTCGAACGTCGGTTCACTGGATAGGTGTGCTTTCTCAGCACCACCGTAGTCTCGATCACTCTCCGTTCCCACAGACAAAACATTTAAGGCTAACTCAGATTGACCCAAGCAAGCTACAAAGTACAAGCGGTCCTCATCCTCTATCTCTGCTTCGGAAAGGTTAACCTGAACCCGGTTCAGTTTCTTCAATGCCAGCCACTGACCATAATACTTGCAATCTCTGGAAAAATGCATCGGAGAAGCGCAGATGTAACAAGTTCTGCCATCCGTTGGCAGTACCTTACTTCTAATGGAATCGTCGCGGTCGAACTTGACTGGTCCTGAACTCGAGGGAACTGGATTGCTCGAATTTCCCGGAAACTGCTTGTCGTTCCTCCTACGATCAGCTGCGGCCACCACCAACTCTCGTTCGTACTGGTCCTGGTCCTCTTCCTCAGCATCAGATGTGTCTTCGCGGACTTCTGTCAAGTAAGCTTTCCGCGGAAAGGATCGTTTCCTGTTACCCCACCCGGATCCTGCTCGACTCAACTCCTTAAAGTTTTCTTCAGTTTTCCATACCGTTATCAAGGTTAGAGATATTAGTTTAGCTTGGGCTTGAAGTTGCACAACTGTCGGACAGTTCCTCTCATTCAGGTGCGGTTCCCAGGAGGGGGAGCAGTGCTAAGCAAACGCGCGACATATAGAGGCTCTTCTTCTGGGTTGGAGTTAGGATGGAGGAAGGTAGCGTAGTGGTTACGTCTTTGAATAAAGGCTAACGGAGACTCGTCTTTATGGTCATGTTGTCTAAACCGTATCGCATCGAATTCCAAGGTCCTGTCCGTGACCCAGCTTCGGTCCATAAAAGAGGCGCGTATGAAATTGTCCATATGCCACCACGTTTCCGAAAGATATTCCTTCTCGGGTTGAGGTATGGTGAGCCACCAGCTCCTGGCCGTACCGGTAAGGTGATCCGGAGCCCAGGTGCCCAAACCTCTGGCCAGCAGCTCCGAACGTGAGGCCAATTCATACATTCGAAGGAGGTAGTCGATGAGGGCTTTGCCATCTCCATCCCAGGAGGGTATGTCGGACATTTGTAGTTTGTTGTTAAGCTGCCATGCGAGGGGATCGTTAAAAGGATTAGGAGGATAGATGAAAGCATGAGGTCCTCCTGAACCTCCGGGACCTCCTGGACCACTAGGATCACCCGAACCACCCCGACCGCCGAATCCTCCTGGGCCTTCGGGACCACCGGGACTCCCTGCACCACTGGGACCTCCGGAACCTCCAGGGCCACCTGAACCACGTCGACCTCCTGACCCACCCGATCCTATCGAACTCGGAGGACCCTTTTCTCCAGGTAATTGATCTGGAACTTGTAAAAGATCTATAATCCCTGGAATGGGAACGTATGAGCTGCCCCCCAAAGTCGCGTCCCTTTCTTCGTGAGTGTGAGCTGTAAGCGAGGGCTGGACCGTTGGAACTGTTGACCGCACATTCTGAGTCCAGTTAGAAAGGGTTTCCTTGTATTCACCGGGTTTGGTTCGATCGTGATTCTGTCGAGCAGATATCCGATTCCATTCTGACATTGTTAGACCTTCATTTGATGGAAGAATGGACTTGGACGTGGAAGCCATCTCTCTGTTGATTCCAATACCTGGTATAGTCCTCACCGGCTGGTTCCGAATGATCGCAGATAGGGAAGGAGGCATGGGCTTCGAGGAAGGAGACACCTCCTTGAACGTAACCCGAGGGTTCGTATCAAGTTCTCCGTGCTTCCTAGCACCGGATTTAGGTGTCGCGTCGTGCTTTGAAGCACCAACCACTTCCTGAGAAGGAGCCACGGCAGAGGTCGGCATCGTATATGTAGACACTGACTCGTTGCGACCCGTATCATCTGAGTAGTGCGGGGCAATCCTCGAGGTCGTGTTGAGTCTTGAAGGTCGATATATCACTTGAGGGATAGCGCGCGAAGGGTTCCCATAAGTTTCGAAGATAGCTTGGGGAGTCATAGAAGGAAGCTGGATGGCTCGGGCATACTCTGGTCTGGACAGCAATTTTCCCAGTTCTAAGGGGCCAGACTCCTCGCCGAAGTCCTCTCGTATTTCTGAGATAGTCGAGAACGCAGTACCAACGATTTCCGACTGACTTCCATCCTCAGGACCGACTATTCCGGCGTCGTGACGTATAAGTCGTAGCATGTCGGCGATGCGGGTATCCGCCTGCTCTGCTCGAATCTTCAAGGCTTCCAGAGTCGTAAGCAACATGTCAATCTCTGAAGGGCCAGCCAGGGTTAAAAGAAACTTGAACTTTGGATCAAACATGAAGTAGTGCTTGACCGATGGATCCAGTATCTTGGCGAGACTTCTCAGAATCTGGTTAAGAGCTAATGCCATATGGGTGACTGCTTCGAGCTTCTCGTATTGCAACGCCCAGCACCTTCCTTTCACATCGTCCAGCTCGGAAACCCGTTTGAAGTCCTCACGACCGAAATTAAGGTTTGGAAATGCGGAAACGTAAGTTTGGACCGAAGTGTACATGCCAAATGGGAACTCGGTGATCATGGGGGCCGTCCAGCGGATAACTGCCTCCCTAAGCTCGGTCGTCTGCTCTAGATTGAGACCCAGGACAACATCGTTCTTGATACCGAACGGGGCCAGAGGATCGTCTACGGGATTCGAGAAGTCAAAGAGTGGGTGATACTTCAAACACGAAGCAGAAATGGGTTCGTCGCGCGCGGTAACAACACCATGATTGGGAAGAATTAAGGGATAAAGGCTCATACTGTCATTGGAGGAAATGGTCTCACTCCTCCGATGGCGTCCTTCGTCGGTCACTTCAGCTTTCTCTGGCTCTTTTCCCTTGCTGGGAGTCATCGTTGAGAGAGAAGATAATGGAGATAAGTCAAGAACATCCGTCGTAGGATTCTCGGCTGACGCGGCGTGCTTCTGAGCACCGCCTTCTCCACCTTTGGGCACGAACCCTTTCGCACCCAAGGGATTCTTGCGTCTTGGCTTTGCAGGCGTAGGCGAAGCAGGAGTCGATTCAGGTTTAGATTTCTTCGATGAGGAGGGGCCTGGAGCTGCCTGAAGGGACTTCGACATGGCTCGAGTCTTGCGAGCAGGTGCTGGGATGGTTTCGTCTTCTTCTTTGTCCAATCGAGAACCTCCAGGAGTCAAAGAACTGGGAGGAGGGGCCGGCTTTGGACCAAGGCCAATGTTAGTTTCAGGCTTCTTCTTGGAGGGGTTCATGAATCATTGTAAAGGAATTGGGGTATTGTTACGACCATAATCTTCGGAGCTCCGTCGGAGCTTCACTCAGCGATTGGACTTAGAGATTTCCTGAATCTCTCTTGTCATGCCTAGCAGTGTCCGCCTTGTCCCTCCTTCCGATTCCGTCGGCGCATCGGTCTGGTCTTATACTTGATTATGATCTTATTGTTTTATTCTCTGACAGCTCAGCTGACCTTTATATTGATTTACTTTACAATAGCTTATTGTCTTTCTTTCCTCCGATGCTGTAGTACCGAGATGTGTATTGTCTTATTGTACTTTAGATTAGACTGACTATCCGTACAGTATATAAGGAGCCTGTACATACTTACATACCTCAGTTTTAATATCAACTTGGATTACCTCGTTAACGTTAATACTCACCTCTGTGCTCTCGGTGTCGTCTTGATCATTGATCATCGCCGACTCCGAACCTCCGTCGGACTTCGTACACGTTGTACTCGTCCTCCTCTGTTCTCTTGGTTGAACACGGTAACGTGGCAAGGGTGTTGCTCAATAACAACACTAACGTTCAACAATCCTCTGTGTCTCTGATCGGAGCTCCGACTCCATCGGTGGCACGGTCCTAACAGTATATTAAAACTTATCTCGTCAACGTTGCACTGATTCATCTCTATTCCATATGGATCGCACTCAACGAACACTACGGGCTCAAACTCGTGCTGCTCGTCGTCCTCGTACCCCTTCTCCCACTCGGGATGAAGAAAATCCTTTTGTCGCAAATGCTCAGGCTTTGACGGCTTTCAACGAATCTATCTCTGCAGTTGGTAACCGGAGACCGCGCATTTCTGCGTTCGGTCCCGCTCCTGTTCCTCTTCCGACGGTTACTACTGAAAACGTTCGCGGTGTTTCGGAATCTACAGAGTATGTCTATCAGACTGCTATTCTGCCTAGTGGTGAACACGTTCGTGTATTAACCCCGAAAGCTAAATGGGTTATCGAAGGTGAACCTGTTCCTCCACTACAACCACCTCCTACTCCGTCTCGTGCAGCTGCTAGACCTACCCAAGTTCCTTCTCTACCTGGACATTCGCAAGGTAGTCATCATTCCAGGGATCCGGAACCTCGACGTGATCCTCCGTCAGATCCGCCGGGTTTTCCGCCAGGTTTTCCTGGTGATGAACCAGACAATGAAGGACCTCCCGATGGCCCGAGACGTGATCCTCCTGAAGGTCCACCAGATGATGGTCCACCTGATGATGGTCCTCCTGAGGGTCCTCCCGGAGGCCCTGGCGACGATCGAGATCCTCCTGACCCACCTCCTAATCCACCTCCGTCGGTTCGAAGTCGCTCTTCGAGCTCTTCTCGTTCGTCAGATAACTTGGCTCTTAATGCCTTGATGTCCTTCAACGACACTCTTGCGGATTTCACATCGGCCTTACGTCCGAAGGAGTCGGAATCGGACTCTGGAAAGACGAAGGTCAAAGACCCTGAACCATTTGATGGTTCTAACCCCCGAAAACTCAAATCTTTCCTGGTATCTTTGTCTTTGGTATTCATTGATCGTCCGAACTATTTCACTGATCAGCGGAAAATCAATTACGCCTTGTCATACTTGACCGGCGCCGCTCGTGAATGGTTTGAACCGGACATCTTGGATCCGAATGTCGAAGCTCTACCTGCTTGGACCACGTCATACGCTGCTTTAGTCCAGGAGCTGCAGGAAAACTTTGGTTTGTACGATGCGCAGGGTGAGTCCGAAGACAAACTCGGAACCCTTCGGATGCGCAACGACGAAAAGGTCGGAGCGTACAATATCAAGTTTAACACTCTGGCTGCTGCCTCCGGTTGGGATGTTAACGCTCTCCGATGGGCGTATCAGAAAGGACTAGCACCCCGACTCAAGGACGAAATAGCTCGTATGCCGGAACCTCGGACTCTTTCCGAATATCGGAGAGAAGTGTTACGGTTGGATAACCGTTATTGGCGCAGAGAAGAAGAGAAGAAGCGGGAAAGTCATTGGTTTTCGGAGCCTTCGGACCCAAAGAAAGGGAAGAAGGATGGCAAGAAACCGGTACCGTTTAATTCCTCTCAGAACTCTGGTGCTAATCAGTCCTCTTCGTCCTCTGGTTCGAACTTTAACAACCAAAAAAAGTTCGGTAATTCCAATAACAACAAAGGCAACTCTGGCAACAAGTTTCCGAAGAAATCGATCGCAGACAACCTCGGCTCCGACGGCAAGCTCACTCCTGCGGAACGGGAACGTCGTAAGAAGTTTAATCTCTGTCTTTTCTGCGGACAAGGTGGTCATGTCCTTAAGGACTGTCCCCGGAAGAAGTCTAAAGAAAATGCTGCTAAAGGCAGAGCTGGCGTTCTCGAGGATGTAGCTGAAGAAGAAGAGATTCCGGACTCTCCGTCGGAGGAACCGGAAAAATAGTCCGCAACTCCTGTCCCTCTGCACGAAGCAGGAGTTGCGTTGACCTGGTTCGTGCTCTACCAGAGGTGCTAACTCTCAACGCGTCCGCTCTTTCTAATCTCGAGAAATCTTTCATCATACCTCTGTCTGCTAAAATTTCTACTATTACTTCTGATTACATTTCCATCTCTTTTGATTCTTTACTTGATTCCGGTTCTACTGATTGTTTTATTGATACTTCATTTGTTCGCCAAAAAAGAATTCCGACAAAACCTATCCTTACTCCGATCAATCTCCGATTATTTGATGGTTCACTTTCTCCGACTCCGATCTCGGAATACGTTTCGTTATCGGTAGTTTTTCCTTCAAACGAGCAACTACCTCTGGACTTCTTTGTCACACCTTTGGATTCTTCTTGTAAAGCAGTTTTAGGATATAGTTTTCTCTCCCGCTGCAATCCGTCGATTGACTGGGTAGCGAAAACAATTACAATCCGAACCACTGATCAAGTTTTATCACAGACGTCTTCTTCTGAGATACCCTCCGACGGATCAGAGGACTCAGAGAATCTTGATCCGACTCGATACCCTCGGTCACCTCCAGATGATCCTCTTCCTACAAGAGCTGGTCGATCTGCCTTCACCTCCCGTTCTCGTTTGAAACCTCGTCCTCTTTCGGACAAATTTCCTTTCGAACCATTGTATACTTATCCCTCCGTTGTTCAGATGGCTTCAAAATTGGAATACTCCGGAGTCGATATAGCCTTGGTCGGTGCTACGGTTTTTCATCATGCCTGCAAGATGTCTGGTATGGAACCCCTTCTACTCTACGCTGTACACTCCGAAGTAGCGGCTAGAGCCTCTCAACCAGCACCACCGACGGCGACGTCGGACTCTAAATCTCCTCCTATTCCTGAAGCTTATCGGGATTTCACTGATGTCTTCGATGAAGTCGAGTCAGAAGTGCTCCCAGAACATAGGTCTTACGACCTAAAGATTGATCTGGAGGAAGGTGCGGAACCTCCGATCGGAAGAATTTACCCACTCTCCCCTCGTGAGCTGGAAGCTCTACGAGAATTCATCGACAAACAGTTGGTTAGCGGAGCCATTCGGCCTTCGACTTCTCCTCACGGAGCTCCTGTTCTCTTCGTTCCGAAGAAGGATGGCTCTCTCCGACTCTGCGTCGACTTCCGAGGACTAAACCGCATCACCAAAAAAGATCGGTATCCTCTCCCACTCATTTCCGATTTGCTTGACGCCCCGAAGAAAGCGAAAATCTATACGAAGTTGGATCTCGCTCATGCTTATCATCTCGTTCGGATCGCCGACGGAGACGAATGGAAGACCACGTTCCGAACCCGATATGGTTCTTTTGAATGGCTGGTCATGCCGTTTGGTCTCACCAATGCTCCTGCTGCATTTCAACGTTTCGTCAATGATATCTTTGCTGACTTACTCGATGTCTGTGTTATAGTCTATCTTGACGATATCCTCATCTACTCCGACGATCCGACGGCGCATGAGGAGCATGTCAAAGAGGTTCTTCGACGTCTTCGCAAACACAAACTTTTCTGCAATCCGGCGAAATGTGAATTCGGAATTGATACGGTTGAATATCTTGGGTATATTCTCTCCCCCGACGGACTTTCCATGGCCGAGGACAAAATCAAGGCTATTATCGATTGGCCGACGCCAAGGAAGGTTAAGGACATCCAGTCCTTCCTGGGTTTTGCGAATTTCTATCGTCGTTTTATTCACAATTACAGTGATATCGTCGTTCCGATGAACCGACTCACTCGGAAAGATACTCCATGGGTCTGGACTTCGGAATGTCAAGATTCCTTCGATACGCTTAAGCACGCTTTCACTCACGCCCCTATTCTTTCTCATTGGGAACCTGATAAACCTCTTATTGTCGAAACAGATGCGTCGGATTATGCTCTAGCAGCTATCCTATCCATCGTCGGCGCCGATGGAGAAATTCATCCGGTGGCCTTCCTTTCTCGCACTTTCCACTCTGCCGAATTGAACTATGACACTCATGACAAGGAATTGCTAGCAATCTTCGAAGCTTTTAAAGCTTGGCGGCATTACCTTGAAGGTTCGGGCACTCCGATCGACATCGTTACTGATCACAAGAATCTGGAGTATTTCTCCACTACGAAGATTCTTACCCGACGGCAGGTCCGATGGTCCGAATACCTTCACCAGTTCAACTTCGTTATCCGTTTCCGTCCTGGAAAACTCGGTGCGAAACCTGACGCTATGACTAGACGATGGGACGTCTATCCCAAAGAGGGGGATATCGGCTACGCGCAAGTTAATCCTCACAATTTTAGACCCATATTCACTAATGATCAACTCACTACATCACTTCGTGCTACCTTCCTTGAAGGTCCTGTTCTTCGAGCGTCGGTTGTCATGGACTTTGAAGCAGTTCATCAATCGATCCGAGAACATTACTCCTCCGACGGCGAAGCGATGGTAGGATTGAAGTTGGTCGATGATCCTTCTAACCTCCGATGGACTATGGGTTTAGATGGTCTCTTGCGTCTGGATGGTCGAATCTATGTTCCGAACTTCGGAGATCTCAGGTTGCAGATCCTCCGATTCTTTCATGATCATCCTCTCTCTGGCCACTTTGGTCAGAATCGGACTCTCGAAGCTGTACGTTGTCAATATACTTGGCCAAAGGTACGAGAATTCGTTAAGGACTATGTTTCGTCTTGTACGATTTGCGGTCGGAATAAACCCCGTCGGCATCGTCCCTATGGACTTCTCAAACCTCTCCCTGTGCCTTCTCGTCCTTGGGATTCAATCTCAATGGATTTCATCGAACAACTTCCTGACTCCGACGGCTACACCGCTATCTTGGTCGTAGTCGACCGTGCTTCCAAACAAGCTATCTTTATTGCCTGTGACGACAAAATCACCTCCGAACAATTGGCGCAACTTTTCGTTATTCATGTCTTCTCTAAACACGGTGTTCCGAATCATGTTACCTCCGACCGAGGATCGGAATTCGTTTCGGCGTTTTTCCGAGCTTTAGGTCAAGCTTTGTCGATGGAATTACACTATACGTCTGGTTATCATCCGGAAGCTGATGGTCAAACCGAACGAGTAAACCAAACTCTGGAGCAGTACATCCGGATCTATTGTTCTTATCAACAGGACGATTGGTCATCCCTTCTTCCGATTGCGGAATTTGCTTATAACAACGCTCCTAACGCTTCCACTGGTCTTACTCCGTTCTTTGCTAACAAAGGCTACCATCCGAACATCACAGTCCGACCGGAGATTGATATTCGCTCCGACTTAGCCAAGGATTTCGTTGTTAATCTTGATGAGCTTCATACTTTTCTACGTGATGAAATCACTAATGCTCAAAAGAAATACAAGGAACAGGCTGATCGAAAACGAATTCCTCCGCCGGAGTTCTCCGTCGGATCGGAAGTCTTCGTTCTAGCAAAATACATTAGATCCACTCGACCTACAGCGAAGTTTGCAGAGAAGTATCTTGGACCTTTCACGGTTCTTGAGAAGATCGGCTCTCTCTCATACAAGATACAACTCCCCGATTATCTTCGTCGCATTCATCCTGTATTCCATGTCTCACAACTCGAACCCTCCTATCTGAATCCGATTCCGAATCGGACCCAAACACCTCCACCTCCGATAGAGGTTGAAGGTGAAGTTGAGTACCTCGTTGCTGAAGTACTTGATTCAAAGCTGGACCGTCGGTTCAAACGTTGTCCCCTCCGGTACTTCGTTAGATGGTCTGGTTATGAAGGTACCAATGAGGAGTTCTCTTGGGTTGCTGCAGACGACATTCATGCCGACGAACTCATTCCGGCGTTCCACCTCCGATATCCAGACAAACCCGGACCTTTGACTTAGCTATGTGTTCATCTTATATCATTGATTTTACTTCTGTCTTCATTGTTGTACTAACACTACACTTCGGTGTAATTTATTCAACACTCTCGGTATTTATACTGATTGAGTATAAACGCGATGATAGTAAATTGAGCGTTTATATTTTTCCTTAAATTTTTCTAAGTCAATTCCGACGGATCTCCGTCGGACTCATCGTTATTTTCATTATGATAGTTACTTTACTATTTTTCCTTCAATTGGACTTCACAATGAACAATTTTTAGTATATACATTTTGGACTTCAAGAAAAACCAAGAAAATTTATATACAACAAATTCTTATTTAAGTCCTTACTCTTCGTCCTCCTCCGATTCCGATCCCTTCGGCGCTTCCTTCTCCTGTTCTTCCCCTTCACCTTCCTTCACTCCCAGTGCTACCCTCATCAAGTTCACGAGAGTTCCTTCGAGGTTAGAAAACCTCCTCTCGAGTGCCTGTAGGCGCTGGTCCGTCGTAGCTGCGGAGTCCCGAACCAATTCCGTTAGTTCGTGTTGACCTTGGACCATGTCAACAAACCCTTCCTTTAGGGCCTGAATATCAATCTCCAGGTTTGTTAACCTAGAGGAGCTGGTTTCCGGCCGACGAGGAAGTGGGACCTTGGCCTTCCGAGGTTTCGATTTTCGAGTGGGCGCTGCGGTGACAGCGACGGATCCGGTCCAGGTGCACTGTTGTTTATTGTCATGGCACGGCTGACAGGCGACGGTGTTTTTGCCTTTCTGAGGTACGCATGCCTCGACTCTTTCGAGCCGACGGCACCTCTCGCATGCCTCTTGTTCCTTCGGCGTCTCGTCTCCACTAGGCTCGGGGTCGTCGTCGGAATCGTCATCGTCATCGTCGTCCCCTCCCGGATACTCGTCGTCACTGGGATCCCCACCAGTTCCGACGTTCTGTCTTTAAGTCAGGAAATGAAGAAAAAGGAGATGGATTAGTAACTTACCACAAAAGGAATAAAAGGAAATTCCGGTACATACCTTTTGCGAGAAGGTCCCGCTTCTCCGATGGCCTCCGCCGGAGACGCTCTGGTAGAGGCATTCTACAAGAGAAGTTAGCATTAGCAGTCGGAAAGGAAGGATTACTCACCGAGGTCCTCGAAAACCGACGAAGCCGAGCAGCTCGAAGCTGCTCCGACGACGGTCCCTGACCGGAGTCAGCGACTTTGGCTTTTTTGGCCTTGTTAGCCTTCTCCTCCTCTGCCTTCCTCTTCTTCCCCTCCTTAATCGTCCGGCGGCGTTCCGCCTCTGCTGCCTCCTCTGCCTCCCGTCGGAGACGCTCCTCCTCCGCAAGGCGTGCTGCCTCTTCTTCCTCCTTTTTCTTTTCTTCGGCTTCTTCTGCTTCTCGCCGTCGTTGATTTTCCTCCCTCCGTTGTTGGAGCTCTTGCAGTGCCGCTTCCTCCTCCTCCGCCTCTCGTCGACGGCGTTCGGCGGGTGTTTCTCGGTTCCGAGGCAAGAAAATAACCAACTCCTCCTCCCGACCGATGGCGGTGGTGGTGGTGATGGTACTGACGTTTGGTTGAGAGCGGGACATGACGTAAGAGGGAAATTTTGGCTAAGTCCCTCATTCACCTTTGGCTTTTATACTTTCGGATCGGCGCACGGACCATGCTACTTTAGGGCCGGTCGATTCGCGTTTGGATTTGAGACCACCATCAAAACGTTTTTCCAAATCGGGCACCCCGATTCCATTGTTCTAGAATCGGACCGACGGAGTCATGTGATCGGATCAACCTAGTCATCTGATCGTGGTGATGGTGTCATCGGCTTTCGAGGGCTCAAGCCTAAGAGGGGGATACTGTTACGACCATAATCCTCGGAGCTCCGTCGGAGCTTCACTCAGCGATTGGACTTAGAGATTTCCTGAATCTCTCTTGTCATGCCTAGCAGTGTCCGCCTTGTCCCTCCTTCCGATTCCGTCGGCGCATCGGTCTGGTCTTATACTTGATTATGATCTTATTGTTTTATTCTCTGACAGCTCAGCTGACCTTTATATTGATTTACTTTACAATAGCTTATTGTCTTTCTTTCCTCCGATGCTGTAGTACCGAGATGTGTATCGTCTTATTGTACTTTAGATTAGACTGACTATCCGTACAGTATATAAGGAGCCTGTACATACTTACATACCTCAGTTTTAATATCAACTTGGATTACCTCGTTAACGTTAACACTCACCTCTGTGCTCTCGGTGTCGTCTTGATCATTGATCATCGCCGACTCCGAACCTCCGTCGGACTTCGTACACGTTGTACTCGTCCTCCTCTGTTCTCTTGGTTGAACACGGTAACGTGGCGAGGGTGTTGCTCAATAACAACACTAACGTTCAACAATCCTCTGTGTCTCTGATCGGAGCTCCGACTCCGTCGGTGGCACGGTCCTAACAGGTATTCGAGGAAGGCGAGAAGATATTCCAACGAACACGAGGATCTGTCGTGTCTCTATCCGCTTAACGGAACTTGGGGTGATGCTGACTGAATGTGTACGAAGGTTCTTTGAGAGTAATGTTCTGATTCTCGGCTGGGTAAGAGCTACGTCCTTTGACAGACAACCTGTGCTTCTGTAAATTACTAAATATTATACATATATTATTGGGCCGTCAGGCCGGCCTCACCCTGCCAGAAGTGTGCCGGGTGTGTTGATCGGGTGCCGGGTTACTGCCTAGCCATCCGACCCGACCCGGCACACCCGTGAGACACACTAAGCACCAGGAATTCGCTCACGAGAATGACAGAGAGGAAGTGAATGTTAAAGATATATTGGAAATCAGAAACAAACTACAGGCGTCGTTATGATAGTCCAATACAGTCGTATAGGATGTGCTTATAAGCACCATCCACGGCTAGGTGAGATATAACTCCTAACGACTCTCCAAATCCTGACCAGCGGTAGGGAGTTCCGCGGTACCCCCACCAATGTGAAGCATTGGTGTAAAAGATGAACTCCGACTACTATTGCTGGTAGACGGATTGTCGTAATGAGGTCGAGGCCGAGTGGAGAAAGAGGAACGCGCGAGAGATGAGTCGAGCGCGAGAATGAGTTTCTTGTGTCCCTAGAAGAGGGTCGTGTTACCCTACGAAAGGGATCCTGTGACTCTGGATTATGAGGTGATGTCTCCCTTCACAGGGGAGCAGTCTATGGATGCCCAGCCGAGGATATCGTCGCGTAGGGACCCGAAGCAGATGACGAGGTTCACACCATAGAGGTAACAAGTAAAGCAAAAATCATATTATGTAATGTCAAACACTGTATTGTAAGTCTCTTCTAAGCATGTCCCAACGGAGGAGTATAGTCTATACCACTACTATCCTTCACAAACCCTGTCTGTTTCTCTGAAGTCACCCGGTAGTCTTCAACCTTATCCAGGGTGGTTACCGCGGTACGATTGGCAAGATAGTACCCATTTTTCCGGGAAGTAGCGCCATCAACGAGTATCATCGCATAGCTCGCGCCCCCCACAGACTTTACTCTCATTGGTCCAAAGATGTCCAAGTACACCCTCTCAAGTGGATGAATCTCGTTCCCGCGATCACCGTCGAAAGGACGACGACGGTGATTACCCAGGATGCAATCTTCACACGTATCACGGCTCTGGACAGTGATTTCAAGTCCATTGACTAGGTTGGAAGCGTTTGTGATACGGTTCATCCCAGCGTGAGCAAATCGACGATGCCATAGCTTCAGGTCGCCAGGAGAATACAATGATCGGGCGGCAAGAGCAGTTGGGCCATTGTACGTCAAGGATCCTTCGATGAGGTAGAGCCCATTTGACAGTCTTCCTTCAAAAACTTCAGATCCATTGGGCTCGTGGAAAATCATTCTCCCTCCTGCAATGATCACTTTCCACTTTAGCTTATCGAGAGCCCCAACCGAGATTAGGTTTGACGCAATATCTGGAGCATGGAGAACGTTCCGGAACGTCAGCAGGTGAGCAACGTTCTTGTATACTACTCGGATTTCAACGTCTCCTACACCCAGGATTTGAAAGTTGACTCCTTCTTTAGATGAGTTTCCAACTGAACCTGTTCTCACTGGCAGGGAATCAATATATGCCATCTGTGAAAGACTTTGTAATATATTTAATTTTACTGATTATTTTACATAGGGAAAATAATTAATATTACATTTACAATAACATCTGCAAAAGAATAAGTTATATGGCGCATATAACGGCCGAAAAATTTCCGTAAAAATGGGCAATATATTTGAAGATATATGTTAGATTTTTCGGCATTTTTTCCCGATTTTATAGTGTATATTTGACCCCAGTAAAATATTATATTTTACAAAATCATTTTGCGTGGGAAAAAGAGTATATATTACAGCTGCGAAAAGCAACGGGCGATGATCGGCGCCCAACATGGCGATCATCGCCCGTTGCTTTTTGCAGCTGTAATATATACTCTTTTTCCCACACAAAATGATTTTGTAAAATACAATATTTTACTGGGGTCAAATATACACTATAAAATCGGGAAAAAATGCTGAAAAATCTAAAATATATCTTCGAATATGTTGCCTGTTTTTACGGAAATTTTTCGGCCATTATATGCGCCATATAATTTATTCTTTTGCAGATGTTATTGTAAATGTAATATTAATTATTTTCCCTGTGTAAAATAATCAGTAAAATTAAATATATTACAAGGCCTTTCACAGATGGCATATATTGGTTCCCTGCCAGTGTCTTGAATACCTCTCGATCTCTAAAGAAGTGGGCGGAAGCGCCGGTATCGGCGAAGGTCCGGATAGGTCCACTTGACTGGGCATTCAATGCAGTGTGTACGATCGTAGTGAGGGCATAGTGGTTTCCCAATGTAATGGGTTCAGTCGAGTTGGCTTGGTTGGCAGTGGGTGTGTTTGTATTGATAAGGGGAGCATCTCGTTTGCCTTTCCACCATTTAGGGTATTGACCTTGTTTTCCTCCACCTAGCTTCCAGCAATTTTCGATGGTATGTCCACGCCCACGGCAGTTGGCATTCGTGCAGACGAGGTCGGGATTAGCTGGTCCTTTCCCTCCTTGTCCAGAAGACGAACGGGAATACCCCTGAGCTATCATCGCTTTAAGTTCCGCAACTTCAGCCTGAAGCGCGGTAACCTTGTTGGCGGCAAATACGCTTGACGATTGAGCATTCGCTCCCCCGCCAATATGCATATAGTACTCATCAAGATGTGATACGATGGTATTGAAGTTACGTTCGCTCATGAGGGAACCTGTGTAAACCACCCAGACCGGATTTCTAGGAAAGGAATTGAGGAAGATGGTGATGAATTGTTCATTGGAGATAGATGCTCCCGAGTCTTTAGCCTCCTTGAGAAGGAGTCTCATCTTTTCTGCATACCCCCCTTCCCCGGCAACCTTCATCCCTTCTTCGGGATACCTACACGCTCGTAAGTTGTCCTCCTTTCTCTGTCTTGCAATCGTGGCCACATGCACAAACTCTGTTTTCAGGTACTCCCAGAGTTCGTGCGAGTTGAGTCCACGAGGTATACCCAGACCATCGGGGTTCTTTATATTCGACCAAAGGGTTAGGTAGGCAACAGACTCTCTTAGATCGTATTCAAGAGTGGTAGGGTTTGGATCGTTTACAGCTGTTGGGACAGGTGGAGAGGTGTATGGTGAAGGAGTATTATGTGGGTTGGTAACTCGGCCTTCCCAATAGATGTCGAGGCCTCGTAGTCTTCCAGTGGGCAACATTATATCTTTGAACGACACGAAGTTCTCCCCGTTGAATCGTTGATCTTCAGGGAGATATTGTATTGTCGCATAACCGCTCGATGTCGTGGAAGTCATCGTGACTTAACAAATGTCTCTTGGTTAGGTTCAAAGGTAGATAAAAAGTTTTGTGAGTCTTGAATTTCCTGTTAATCGCGATTCCGTGCAGTGTTCAAAGCGCGGGGCCCATAACCTGACGAAATGAGTACAGGTAAGTACGAGTATTGATGTACTCAGGCGATCCACAGGTAGTGGTAAACGACTGATATTGGAGATACAGTACCTGACGAAATGAGTACATGTAAGTACGAGTATTGATGTACTGTATCAAGTTGGTAAGTATTCAATAAATACTGACAAAGTAAGTAGGAATACACACCTCAGGCGATCCACAGGTAGTGGTAAACGACTGAGGTGCGAAGTAGGTAAAAAACGTATATAAGTGAAAAAAACGGAAGTATATATATGAAACAGAGAGGGAGAACGGCGAGCACAGGAATAAGTAACGCATAAGGAAAGACGTCGTCCATACTAGGTAAGGTAAATCCGTACGAGTCCGCGCAGCGTCCTCGCATCCTATTGATGGTCCGTCTGAGGGCTTCAACCTCAACTCTAACATGTTGCTTGAAGTACAACTCTGTAATGACCACCTTTTGCATTTATGTTTGCATTATATTGAATCAAGAGTTTTACAATATCCTTGTAACCTTCACCTGCTGCTGCTTGAAGTGCAGTCCCATAATAACCACCCTGAGCATTTACATTTGCACCACGTTGAATCAAAAGTTCAACAATATCTTTGTGACCTTCACTTGCTGCTGCTTGAAGTGCAGTTCCAAATTTGCCCCTCTGATCATTGTTATCTGCAATAGGTTCAAGAGCAAATCTATAATTATCCTCATCCTCAAGCTCTGCTAATTGAGTTGCAACTTCATATGAATCCTGAGTAGGCACAACTCTCAAATGTTGGCTATAGAAACCTTCAACTGTTGCTTTCTGAATTGCAATCTCATATCCTTCATTCTTCTCATTTACATCTGCACCATATTGGATCAGCAGTTCGACAGTATCTCTGTAACCTCTGCTTGCTGCAGCTTGAAGTGCAGTTCCATATTTTCCTCCTTGAGCATTGACATGAGCACCATGTTGAAGAAAGAGTTTAGTGATATCTTTAAAACCATTGACTATTGCTATCTGTAAGGGTGTTTCCATATTTTTTTCTAATGCATTGATATCTATATGATTAAATATAAGTTATTTCAATATAAAATAAAGATTTCATTAACACACCTTCATTTTTTGAAGCAAAATTTACCAATATCTTTTGAGCACTTCTACTGAATCCAAAAAATGCCCCAATATGTAAGCTATTACAATCTGCAAAAGATCCTTTTTTCCAGGTCTTTTGACAATCAATATTTTGGAAAACATTCTTCCAATTTACAAATGGTTCAAATCCATTCTTTAAAATTTTCAAAGTAAGTTGTATTGTATCTTCACATGAGATTCCTGTCTTTTCATTATATTGACTATGTTTTGCCCAATATTCAACTGCATATTGTCCAAATGTGATGATATCTTTCTTCCACTTGGATGCTTGATAGATAGGCTGATTTGTACTTGGGTTCAAGAGATAAATAAGACACATTTGAGCTATAATATTGTGTGCTAATTGAGCATTAGTATCAAATAAGTGGTATGTAAGATCACTATTGCTCTCAAGTAAGAATTCCTTCACAGATGCATGTGCCAGTTGAACAATATTCTTAGCATCAACAGTAACCAAAGTAGTATCAATAATCTTTTCAAGCCCAATCAACATTTCAGTGTCAGCATCAATTAATTTTTTTTCTAGATCAATTGAAAGTATGATTGCTACTTGATCTATATAAAGAGGCATGAAAGAATTCAAAAGCCATAAAAAAATATAGTATGCATTTTTAGAGTGAATGCTCTTTTTGCATTTTCTGATAGCTTCTGCATATGTTTCCTTCAGATCTCAAGGTAATTCAGCTAGTACTTTGCATATTTGATTTTGGTTAGCACACTCTTTCAGTGTCTGCAGTTGACAATCAATATAATGGAACCTTTGATATCTTTAGCTCTTGATTACAAGATATATTTATGATATAACTTACCCTCCATCTGCTTTTTTTATCAATGTTTCTATTACTTGGACTTTCAAGGTTTTGCTGGTGAATAGTATGTGTTTTTCTATGAAAGTAGCAATATCTTTGTCAACCATAAAATTTTTCCCCAATGAGACTGTGAAGTAGTTGTAGTTCTCAGGTTGATGATTTCGACTTGAAACCAGGATCCCAATCATTTGAAAGCTACTGATTATCTTCATACAAAATTCCCAAACTTTATCCATTTCTTTGCATTCATTCAAAGCATCAATTATAATGTATATCTGATGTTTATCTTGAATTAAGTTCTCTGCAATTTCCATTAAAGTATTCACAAGATCAATAACAGTAGACTTTGAATAGGAAAGCCCATGTTTTGATGATTCATGCAAATTCTTCAATGCTGGATGAATTGTTTGGTTTTGAGCACCTAATTGCAGAATGAGAGAAAGCAACAGTCCTTGAAAACTTGATTTGGTTCCAGTATTGTCACGAGTATCAAAATAGTGATAAGCTATGAAACTTGAGAACCTAGTTTGATCAAGATGCTCAATGATACTTGTTCTGAAATGTGCAGTTTAGCAAGGTTGCTTAGATTGCACTCTGAATATTGGCAGTCCACTCACACTAGGAATGTTTTGCCTGATCCTGCTGCAATGTGAACATATACTGTTAGGTAAACTTCAAAAGTAATCACTAAACTTTATTATCTTTGCCTTGAATCCACAGAATACTTCCTTGTTCTACTTCTTTCTTCCATTTCAAATAAGTAGCATCTTCCAGGATCCACTGTCCTGTTCCAGCTACTTTTTTATCCAGAGCTGTAGCATAGTTGATGGAACAATCTGGAGCAGCAAGCCATTCCTTGAGTTTTTTCTCTTCATCAGATGAGAGATCTAAATTATCATGTCATTCTCTAGAATTAGTAGCAAGTGCACTCTTTATATTTCACTTACAATAGTAGGTCTTGTACATGTTCATATCTCTTCCTGCTACATTGAACTCACCACCGGTGACTGTTGTATTCTGTGCATTATTGAATATGCCAGAACTGCACTTAAAGTTAATACATGGATAAACAACAGCATACTTCATAAATTTCACATTTCAGTGTGCTGGTTGGAACTATAGTTGCAAGCGTTATCAGACACTCTGAATAATCATGATACCTGTGTAGCTGCTTACCTTTGGTTTTTCATTTGATCTCTTGTTGATTGATTGAGTAGAAGGCTGAAGACTGTTGAGGGGAGAAAGCTGAAACGTATCGATGCAAAGACTCTTATATATATGTTCCACCTCTGACTGATCCGATATATTACCAAAAAAATACCTATCATTGTCAAGTGTTAAACTGTTAGATATAGACTGGTATCGAGACTGGACAATTGCTATCCATTCATTCGTATCATTCCAGCAACTTCATCTTGGCCAATAGTCAGTGATAGTCCCATATGTTTTGAATGCTTTCGGATCGATGCGAGGAGGTCTGTATGCATAAGTGCTAATGGGACACCCCGATATCGATATGAGATCTAATGAGATGGAGAAAGTATATGAAAGGATCCGAACGGTGAACATACAGTGAATGGTGACATCTGGACTGATAGGTTCCACTCGAGAAAGACCAGATCTCTTCAACAAATCTCAGTTCCATTTTACATAGTAGTGTTGAGGTTTGAGCGACAGTGAGCGCGTGCAAGAAACCGTTCCAGAATACCCGGTTTGGATGAAGTTGGACCTCAAATGTAGAGACTAGAGCCTGGAATGACAGTTGAAAAAGTACAAGATTTGTTAGAATGCAATTTGAGGTGTGCAACAAATGACAATGAAACATACTAAGGAGTGAAGAATACATAGTATCCTTGTGAATCTCCATCTTCTTAAACACTTGAGCCTGGACTGACAAACCGTCTTTGTTGTCGTCCCATGTCCTGCACCTGGCTATGATGTCCATGCTGTGTTCTCGCAAAAGCGTCGCCAACTAATCGACGTTGTCCCTTATATGTTTGAAGCATACAGGGATTCCCTGGGGACGATCCGATCAACTTCGATGGAGGTACTCAGCTCATCGCGTATGTTTGAAAGATCATGTACAGATACGGTTTTTAAAAAGTGAGATCTCGAGAGGAAGCTTTGATGGAGGGTAGTGGGCACATTATTATGAGTGATAAACAAGTGTTTCTTGCGTTGTCGATAGCGCGAGACGATGAGAAACAGGAAAAAGCTTTTGATAAGGCCACTTGTGGCTTGTCACAATGTCAGTAGCATCCCTAAGATCAGGTGTGAACGCGATGAACAATGGCAGGGAGAAGTACTAGGCTGTTAGCGGTTGCGCATACATACGAAAGAACATGACCACGATTGACCAATGATCAAGTAGTTCCCAAAGATTGGTACTTCGGGACACTCTCATTCTAAGCTGCAAGGAGAAATTCAGGATCATCTCCGGAGCTCGAATACGGGCAAATAAGGAAGGGATGGGTGCTGTCGTCTGATGCTGAAGCGGATCCGCTCTGATGGGGATGTTGGATCATGAATCAGAATGTGTCGATCGTGCCATATTTTCGGAAGGCCAATTCGAAGACGGTGCCGAGATGGATGCTTTTGTATAGGCAGATGGAGAGATAGTATGTAGGGTCAAGTGGTGGAAGACTCGAGAGAATCAAGATGGTTTAGACTGGAGGGAAATCCAAGCCCGCACCAATATTTGTAATCATTACGTTATTAATGTCATTCTTTTTACTCATCTTTTGATAATACCTCTTATGTCATTTACTTTAAGCGCTTGCGCCTGCGCGCTGCGCGCGCCGCCCTGCACGTGCTTCCGCGCTCGTGTTTTGATTTGTTGATTAGAAAATTTAATTTTCTCACTCTCTTTGGAACCACAATCAGTGCAACAAACGCGTCGAAATCGCGCCGATGATCCAGGTAAGTAACTCTCATCTACGTAGTGGGCATAGCTCTGGGTGTGAAAAGGGGTGCTTGAACCTAGCAGGTGCAGGATCAATGATTCTGCCCAGAAGGATCTAACTGCACTGCTAGAGGCAATGCACTCATTTCCATCCCCTAGATCATGATTTACAGCCTGGCATCTAATTCAGCATACACCATGGCAAAACGAGACAAAACGAGGGCCACGATGAGGCTTGAAACACGGCGAACCACAAAGAAATGAGGACCGCAACAGACTGCAACGAGACGAGGACTGCAATGAGACAACGACTGCAACGAGCCAACGACCACAATGAGCCAACGACTGCAACAAGCCAATGACCGAAACAAGACAACGACCGAAACGAGACGAGGACCGCAATGAGATGAGGACCGCAACGAGGCAAGACAAGACGATGACCACGAGACAAACGAGGAACAAGGGGTGAGGGATGAGATGAAAGGTGAAGCTTGCATTGAGGTGTTTTCCATTTTTCACCAATATTCCAGGCTAATGCAATTTTTCCTCTTTTGTTTCATTCAAGCCCCTCACCACAAGCTACATACACCCGCCAGCCCATGTCAAACTGTGTCCATATGGAGCCCACAACTCTGTGGTGCACATATGAATACAGATGATTCCATGTTCTCGCCAGAAATTTTGCACTCATGCACCGCAGATGAATCATGGACCAAGTTAGCGTACTATAGAAAAAATAATTACAATTTTACATGCAGGCACCCTTGGTACTAAAGTATGTAGATAGCCAATTATCGAAGCAAAACTTGAATAGACTATAGTTATACAAATGAAGCACTGCATTATTGAATGGATAGCAGTGAAGGTGAGGACTGTCAGTGGCAAATGACTCAAAGTGCGCGATGGAGAGCGCAGTGGGGCGGGAGCGGTGATAACAGAACTCCGCTCTGCTAAGCG
Source organism: Lentinula raphanica (assembly GCA_027919835.1). Classification (NCBI taxonomy): domain Eukaryota; kingdom Fungi; phylum Basidiomycota; class Agaricomycetes; order Agaricales; family Omphalotaceae; genus Lentinula; species Lentinula raphanica. Next base: position 1,333,386 of record JANVFP010000005.1, on the reverse strand, counting down.
CTCGGGCGCTAATGCTCCTCACGTAGCGTTGATGACAGCACATTTTGTCATCTGCATTGCGTTTGCTTACAAATTTTGGTGCGGGCTTCGTTTGCGACTGGAGGAAGAGCGATGCTGGATGGTGACAAGACAAAGATACCAGGTAGGCGATCGGGAATATGCATCGAGTAGCTGGTATCTTTTAAAATCAAGTCGAATAGCGGAGGCAGAGAAAAGTGCATCCCTCAAGCGAATGAATTGAGTATTTACCTGTATTGGGCTCAATACTGCTGAGTATAATTCATCACGATCGACCAGTACCTCCTCGACTCTTGCTCATTGCCTTCATCTTCACTGGACTCATTTCGCAGCTTCTCTTTGGAGGACCAACAGGCGATGAGGGAAAAGATCTACAAAGCGTGAATATGACTCTGTCAGTAGCTTGACAGGAGATAGTGTTATCATTGAAGGTGTTGGGCCCCTTCGGTCAAAAGGATGTTGGGTCATGTTGTAGTAGGGAGTAACGTAGAGTAAGGTATATTGGCTAGATTAGATAACATTGTTTGGCTTTGTTAGTATTAGAAGTAGAACCGTAGGTAGAGATGGGGAGCGGCGACGGAGAAGAATATAAGTTCAACCACTACGAGATCCAGTTACAAAGACTTCGGCCAATCCAATGTTCAGAAGATGTTCGACGCTGGGAGTTGAGGAAGCTAAAAGCTGCTATTCGTGACGAAGAAGAAATTTGATTGCCAGAGGAATCGGCACGGAGGCGGTACTGCGGCAGCAACTCCGGAAAATGATGTCAGACCCCTTCACACCCTTCTTTCCATTGTACCACCCGTTAATCATGGCGCGAGTTCCTCTCATTGGGCGACTTTCGCCTAGAGAGTACATCGCTCTCGTATTTGGCTTGATCTTTATTGCATTCGAAGGCCTCATCCGCCTGGTCATTCTTCTCCTACTACCCCGGATCCTCATTAACTGGTTCTACGAACGCTCACGATCCCTCTTCCACTTTCTCGGCGGACGAGGGCTCAAGAAACAAGCCGCTCGAGACCCCAAAGCTACTCCTCAAGTAAATGCTCAACGGCAAGCAAAACGCTCGATGGCGGACCAGATTCTCCATGCTCGAGATTTCGGCGAGCTGTGTGCGCTCCATGGCTATACGCCTGAGGAGCATGTTGTTTTGACGAAGGATGGTTATCTGCTTGGTTTGCATCGTATATCGTCTACGAAGGGACAACAGAATCCAAGACCGGGTATTAGTACTGGGAAGCCGGTCGTGTATCTCCACCATGGGCTGTTGATGAACAGCGAAGTGTGGGTTTGTTTGACAGAAGCAGAACGAGCATTACCTTTTGTGTTGGTAGAGCAGGGCTTTGATGTCTGGTTGGGAAATAATAGGTGCGTGTCGATGCACACCGTGCGAGTCACTGTCTGAATTCTGTGCAGAGGGAACAAGTATTCGAAGAAGAGCATCCACCATGGTCCTAATTCTACAAAGTTCTGGGACTTCAGGCGCGTCTGTTCTTCCGTATCCACTCAAAAACTATCATCCTCATATACTCTTCCAGTATTGATGATTTCGCATGGCACGATATCCCAGACTCCATCAAATATATACTCGACATAACCAAAGCTCCAAAGCTAAGTTACATTGGGTTTAGCCAGGGAACAGCACAGGCTTTCGCTGCCCTCAGTATACACCCTCAACTCAATGAGAAGATCAATGTGTTCATCGCTCTAGCTCCAGCCTTAAGTCCTGCAGGCCTTTCTGCCTCCATTGTCGACGGGCTCATGAAATCATCGTGAGTCTCCGTAAAATCATGAAACGAACACCATACTGAATGACACACTCCAGACCAACGCTAATGTTCCTCTTCTTCGGTCGTAAATCCATCCTCTCCTCCGCTACAATGTGGCAATCAATCTTATATCCACCCATCTTCGCCAAAGTCATCGACGCGTCCTTGATCTGGATGTTCAACTGGCACAGCCGCAACATCAACCCCTCGCAGAAAATCGCTGCCTACGCCCACCTATACTCTTTCGCCTCCACCAAATCCGTCGTTCACTGGTTCCAAATCATGCGGAACGGTGCCTTCCTCATGTACGACGACGAAGTGATGTCTCCAGTCGTTCGTACGGCAGTGAGCTCTTACCGGCCTGCGCGGTTTCCTACCAAGAACATCGTCACACCCATCGTCTTGCTCTACGGGGACCGCGACAGTCTCGTGGACATTGACGCGATGATGAGCCAGTTGCCTCAGCATACCGAGGCTCGGAGGCTTCACACGTATGAACATATAGATATTTTATGGGGAAAGGATGTAGATCAGGATGTCATTCCGGAAGTTTTGGATGCTTTGAAACGGTATTGCGAAGACAAGGATAAGCTGACAGGGATCGTAAATGGAGTGAAGAGAATTGAAGACGAAACCGATGGGCTTTCGGATTCGTTGTAAGTAGTACGGTACATAGTTTGAACAGTCCAGTCTTTTGCATTATTTCGCATCGTTATACCCATACGTTGTATCAGATATACATACTGTAACAGTTAACACCAGGAATGTACAAGGAAATCTCTCGCTTTCACACATACCCTTTGAAATTCCCACTCGAATGTCAACTCATATCTCTACCACCCTCAAGTTCCGCCCGAGAACTTGCATTGCGAAGACGTCTTTTTCCTTCATTCTCAATAATCTGGCGGACTCGGAGTGCCGTCTCTACTCGTAGTAGTAGAACAGTACATTAGAAAGATGAAGTTCGACATAACATCTGCATATTCTTTCCTATCCCCCCTCTTACCGGCCTCCCTGAACCTCCTCAACCTCACCGTGACAATGTCCAATCCCAATCCAGAGAACCAGATTTTTTACAGACTCTACGGCTTCCCTATTGCTCATTCGGCCTCGCCTGCTTTCCACAACCATATCTTCAACCAACTCGAAGGGAACAAGCACTATTCGTTGTTTTCTACGAGCAAAGTCATTCCTGAAATGCTTGAAGACATTCGTAATGAAAGTTTCGGTGGGTCAAGGTAAGGATGCTCAATCCGGTCGTAGGAGCTTTCTTCCAGCCCACGATCATTACTATACGTGCCAGTGTTCAATGCTAATGGATCATATGCATAACCCTCGCTTCTTCAAATGTTCCCGACTTTGTTCCAAACAAAAAGCGTCACCATGCCCCTCAAATCCGCAATAATACCCTACCTCGACGGACTCTCACCCGAATCAGAAGCCTCCGGCGCAGTCAACACGATCGTCAAAGTCCCCACACCAGACGGGCCTGCGAAACTCATAGGGACCAACACGGATATTCTCGGTATCCAGAACGCGTTACTCAACCAGCTTCGCTCTCAACGTCCAGAGCTGTCGATTACCTCCCGAGCTTCGTATCCCAAGAGTGTCGGCGCGGGCGTTGTCTTCGGAGGAGGAGCGACGACTCGGAGTGCGGTTTATGCTTTGACCAAACTTGGGTTGCATCCTATCTATCTTGTCAATCGAGACCCGGGGGAGTTCAAAGCTGGTTGGTTTCTTTCTTTCTTCCTCGTTTCATTCAGTGCTTGCTTTTGTTCGATGTGCTCAATCATGATCACCGTTTCAGTACAAGATGCATACCCTCAACTAACTCGAGGGGACTCCTTGATTCATCTCGACCATCCTGACAAAGTCGAAGCTCTTCTAGCTCAGCCCGACTCTCCTCGCGTTCTGATGATCGTCGGAGCTATCCCAGCAATTCCTCCTGTGACCAAAGCTGAACGAATGGTGTATACCGTTGCTTCTGCTTTACTCACTCTTCCTTACACCCCTCCTCCCCATTCACCGGTTCCTTCTACAGAGGTGGGCGAGTCTTTGCCATTACCGATGAAAAGGCTATTCCTGGAGATGGCGTACAAACCGAGAATCACGCCTATGGTATGTCTGATGCTTTCTCGGATACTCGATACAAAACCAACTGTCACATCCTTTCGTATGTAGCTCAAAGTCGCATTGGCTCACGGCTGGGATGGTATCGACGGCACAAACGCCGTGGTCGAGCAAGGTTTTGCCCAACAAAGGATGTGGCTCAAGGGTGATCCCAGTGCAGACGTTGGGAGTGATCCAAACATTCTAGGTCCTGCCATCGAGCGAAAAGCTCGAAATCTCATAATAAACATGGGGGAGTAAGTTGTAAAACTCTTTAGACGACCTATTTTTGACCTGGTTCATCGAGCAGTGTCGTGGTCAACGAAATTGAACTGGACAAAGCTGTCCATTTGGAGCCCGCGCCCATAGCGAAGATGTAACGGTGTTCTAAGATGATGATCACTTTCACTTTTGCTTGTCCTTCCTCCCCCGGATTGAAGAGGTGCAGATGACACAGGTATTTAAGAGTGCATGATGAATATTCTATAGAGGCAGACGGATAAGGATTGCTGGGACCAAACAGTGTTGGGCTTCCTTGCAAGGGATAGGAAAGATTTGTCTTTTCGACAATAGTTTAGCGTATGATGACCGTAGCTGATGATTCCTCTTCATACTGATATAACCAGAACTGTCCGTAGTATCCAGTGCAATCATTCAATGATTTGAAAGAGCTATAATCAAAGACAAGACTCAAAAGCAATTGTGAACGCTTCCTATTGCTGCAAGCATTTACCACGATGTCTTCGCTCCCATCAGACCATTTGAAACATGATATTGTTGGCAGAGAAAGAATCCCTGGCAACATCTAGAGCACTTGGGCCTCGGAGGAATCACTCTGGCAGACTCTTTTGTTCAGCAACTCCTCGGCGATTTGAAGACATCTGTGGTTCAAATTTCACAACATCAATCAATCGACTCTACATGCACTGCCATGCCTCTTCATCTGTGAAACTGCCGCGGCCTGTATACCGATTCCTTTTAGGCCACTTGCAGTGTGCTCTCCAGTACTCCACGGAACCATCAGCAGAAAACTTCGCGCCTCTCAGCACTTCCGGTGGAATTCCTTCTTCGACCCAACGCACCATTGCCATAAGAGCGTTTTCATCTGGGTCTCTTCCAGCAGTTGATCCGATGTCTTGTCCGATAGCCGAAGCTCCATCTCCATCCCGACAATGTCCCATACCGCTCACAAAGAACAAACGATAGAAGTCGTCTAGTTCGTGCGGCGGCATGTTCATCGTTCGTGAGACACGAGCATGATAGAGTTTCGAGATTTCAGAGCTGATTACGAAGTCTTGCAACCCATGATAACTCAGTATCTTCCCTCCATTTTTGGCGAACACGCTGAGATCTCCCTCCCATGTGTCGATGTTGAAAGGATTCTGAGCAACAGAAAACATAGCATCCGCGACAGAAAAGTTTTTCCCATCCCAGGTTGTATCATTGTAAATTATGTACCTGAACCAATCCTGCAGTAGATGTATTAATGGCTTGGACGGGCAATTCTCAAAGATATTCACCTCAATAAGACTGGAAGGAGATCCTTCGAAGTAAAATGGAACATGCGCTTTAGTGTTGATCCCTGGTTGCATGCGCGGATACAAGAGTTGTCCATCCAATCCATAGAACGGGCTGAATATAGTCCTCACAGTATCTGCTTGTTTACCCGTCAAACAATCCGATGTTTGCCTTTCAGAGCAGATGAGAGTCTCTGGTGTGAATTGACACAGGCTGGGATCCTCCAATAGACCGTCCTTGGCTCCATCCAGTGCATCACATTGTCGAAGGACTTCGTCATAGACGACAGCCCATAAGTTTGGCGTAAGAAACGTATCCGATCCAGGATCCCCGGTTGCTTTGTATAATACACCACCCCACGAGACGAGACGGGTGAACGCGATGGCCGGAGCGCCGGCGACAATGCCATCGAAATCGGCGGGGAAGTCCTGCGCCTCTTTGAAACCTTGTCGACCACCAGTTGAGCACCCAAGAAAGTATGATTTGCGGGAAGGGAAACCGTAGAAACTCTTCACTAACTCTTTCCCTACTAACACACCCGTATGCACCGAACGGTATGCATAATCGGCGATCGCATCTGGATTATTGAGGAATGCGAACCCCCTGGTTCCATTGTGGCCGTTATTGGCACCCACGGAGGCAAATCCCAAGGATGTAGCAAACTCGAGCTCATTATACAAAATACCTGTAGCGAGAATCAATGCAATCGCAAATGCTCGAATACCATATACGCACATCCTGCGAAACCTGAAAGTTGTCAGCGACATACAAGAATGCTTTGGCAGTCAACATAACACACCTCTGTTTGCGGTACTGAGAAAACGGCCAGAGTAATTTGCAGGGAACCAAGCTTCTAATGATATTTCGCTTGTATCTGAGGTAGGAACCGCCATTGCGACACGACATATGTCAGAAGAAATCACTTGATATGGGGTACCACATGTCGGGTGGTTATCACGAAACGACAGGTTTGTGCCGCCTGGAACGAATTGCGTGAAGTGTAGTCTGGCACCAGGAATGTCGATATCTGGGACAAAACGATTACAGTGTTCATCAAAATTAGGAATGGTAGAGTTGATCGGCGCTGGAACTGTATGGAATGTATTGTCGTTTTGGGGGGAGCTACTGTTGAAGCTCGAGGTTACATTAAGGAGTTGGTTCATCCATAGCAGTACGTCCTGCAAAGGATACATCTTGCCAACACAAACCTGGACAAACGTAGTTCGGTGCAAGTTGTGCTGCCGGCGGCCTCGTAAATTGTACGAATTGATGATCATCAAGGCGGATCAAATTATCCTCGGAGATAGCCGGAAATACTCGAAATCAATTTCGACTTATACATACAGTTTTCTCTTCCTCTTCCATGTCCACCACTGATTGGTGAACTCAAACGGGTAAATGTTTTGGCCGTCGCAGTCTTCTCTAGTGATATAACCGATCGCTAGGTAGCAGGAATCCAAGTAAGTTCTCTAGATGCACCCAGGATCTAGTATCATCGATGCATCCTAGCAGATCCGCCGCTGACCCAACTTTGGATTCATCCAATCCTGGACCTCGAGGAAAACCATGGGATCGTCTGTACAGTGCGTATAAATAACTCCAATGAAGAAGCGGTACTTCATCAAACCTTCCTTGAGAATTATTACACTTAACAGTCCAAATAATAGGGTAAATGTCCATATGGAGCATCAAGGAAGCTACGGTCTAGCGCTCCATGCTGGCCTCTTCGTGTATCATGTCCATCTTTCCAAGCTGCCGGTACCATATAAGAGGCCAGAAGCAAACACGAAGAGTAAGGACTCCACGACTATCCTGCGATTCACCACCAGCTGCTTGTATCTACCCTTCCTCATCAGAAACAGCAATGGTGCTCAGCTATTCGAAGTCATGTCTCATTGGCGCGATAATGGAATCAATGGCCTATGGTGAGCGTTCATTCGTCTTCGACGAAATGCAATACCTGAGGGTACTAACCTAACCCAGGAATGTATTTCCTCCTTGTCTGTCGTTGTGCACGCATTTTATGGAAAAGACACGACAAGGGCGCTTTATCGCTTTACCTGACGGGTGCAACTGTGGTGCTCTTTGTTCTCATCACAATGGTGAAACCGAACACTCTTTGTATCAGTATATCCTGTTGACAATTTCATTAGCGAATGGTTTTAGATGACTTCGCAATAGTGACGGCGTTCACCTATGCTCCAACAACACCAGATGCGGCCGATATATACCTCGGCAGCTTTGGTAACGGTGCTATGTTCAGAACTGGGACATACATAGCTCTGACAATCGTATCTGATATATTCATTGTATGACGTCCTGCGCACTGTCGAATCAAGAATGAATCTACTGACATCGAATGCCAGGTTTTCCGTGTCTATGCCGTGTGGGGGAACAGCATTCTTCATGCGACTGTTCCAGCATTATTAGCGGTAGCTGACATTGGTTAGTTCTTTGGTCTTTGTGTATACCACGAATACCTTCGAACTCATTTAATATACAGTTAGTGGTGCTTTGATGATTCAGGCTATTCAGCGATTGACGGCCGGGTCGAGTCCTGACGGGTCGAGCATCGCAACCCATGCTTTGATTTTCTATGGATTTACATTGGGTGTCAACATCTTATCGTCCTGTGAGTCTGCCGTCTTCAATTTGCTTCAAACCATGACTTACTAATGAATACCCAGTCCTGATCGCACTAAGAATCTACTTGGTGCAACGGCAAACCAGAGTTATCAAGTCTTCTATGGATTTAAATCTGGCAATCGAAGTTGTTGTAGAATCTGGTAAATGGGATTTATTCTTTATACAATTCTGCATCTAATTCATTGATAAATTTTCCAAGCTGCTTTGTACTCCTGCTCTCTTATTGCTATGATTGCCCCCACCGCAACAGGGAGCAATGTACAGTATTGTTTGCTGAGTGTGGTACGTGCCTCCAAAGTTTTCCACCAGTTTCCAGAGGCTTACCATATCACAGATGTCACCCATTGTGGTAAGCTTGATCGGGTTGCTATACTAATTGTAAAAGAGATCGCGAACTGATTAAACTGTTTGTTGCATCCGCTCAGGGAATCGCAGTACGTGTATCTCCGTTAGCATTTCTGTAATTCTTGCACTAATTCCGGGTGCGGGGATCATCTAGTTCTCATTGATCATTGTGCGAGTGGGTTCAGGATTAAGTCGAGAGACCTACGCCGCACCACCCACCAGGTCACTTCGGTTTGCTGCCCCACGGAGGGGTTCCATGTCCGAACTGGAAAGATCCCAATTCCAAGCAACCGACCAGCTGGAAACCAGAGAAATTAACGAGTTTCGCCTGCACCTTGATCAAGATTCTAGCTCCCGGAGTCATCACACGATGGATCGTTCTCGTTCGGCAGGCAGCTTGGGACAGGAGTCATCTGGCAAGTAGTGGTTGATAATGGTTAGCTTCAGAGCTGGAAGATGTATAGTCGCCTCCGTCTAAGAACATATGCTTCTCCCTCGGATTATTGTATGGTCGCAACAGCTATTTATTATAGTATCATTGGATGATCAGATAGCCAACTACAAATACTATTTAATGTATCCTTTTTGTGCGTTATAGAAATATCCAACTGATGATACTTTTTGCAGCGCGAGTTCGGACGTGAAAGTTGTGAGTCTATTTTTGAATTTGGACTTGGTCAAAATCTCATCATGGACCAACAGCGGGGTACCCACTCATTGTGGCAAGTCATATCATAATGTTCATCTGTTGTATCAAATACTATGAGTATCACTAGTAATAATGTACAGTGGAAAATTTCCACACATGCAGTCAACACGAATAAATGTATTGCAAACAGCCGGCTTAAATTTTGTCAAGTCCCTCTCATCAACTCTGCGATCTACAACGTCAATCATTCTAAATGCACTGCCATGACTCTTCATCTGTGAAACTGCCGGGCCCTGTATAATGATTCCTTTTAGGCCATTTGCAGTGGGCTCTCCAATACTCCACAGAACCATCAGCAGAAAGTTTTGCTCCTCTAAGTACCTCCGGTGGGATTCCTTCTTCGACCCAACGAACCATTGCCATAAGAGCATTCTCGTTGGGATCTCTCCCAGCGGAGGATCCAAGATCCTGACCAATAGCTGAGGCTCCATCTCCGTCCCGACAATGATCCATACCGCTCACATAGAACAAACGATAGAAGTCGTCCAGCTCGTGTGGTGGCAGGTCCATCGTTCGTGAGACATGAGCGTGATAGAGTTGAGATATCTCGGAGCTGATGACAAAGTCTTGCAAGCCATGGTAGCTGAGTATCTTTCCGCCATTCTTAGCAAACGCACTGAGATCTCCTTCCCATGTTTCGATGTTGGAAGGATTCTGGGATGCAGAAAACATTGCATCAGCAACGGAAAAGTTTCTCCCATCCCAGGTTGTGTCATTGTAAACCACATATCTGAACCAGTCCTGCAAAAGATGTATTAGTGATGGAAAACAAAGTATGAACGTGGAAGACAATCACCTCAGTAAGGTCCCAAGGAATCCCTTCAAAGTAAAATGGAACATGCTTCTTGGTGTTGATCCCTGGTTGCATGCGCGGGTACAGCAGCCGCCCATCCAGTCCGTAGAATGGGCTGAATATCGTCCTCACGGTATCTGCTTGTTTACCTGTTAAGCAATCCGATGTCTGCCCTTCAGAACAGATCAGAGTCTCTGGCGTGAATTGACACAGGTTCGGATCCTCTAATAGACCGTCCTTGGCTCCATCTAATGCATCACACTGTCGAAGGACCTCGTCGTAGACAACAGCCCATAACTCGGGTGTCAGAAACGTGTCTGATTCAGGATCCCCTGTGGCCTTGTGTAAAGCTCCACCCCACGAGATAATACGAGTGAAGGCAAAAGCCGGAGAGCCGGCGACAATGCCATCGAAGTCGGTGGGAAAGTCCTGCGCCTCTTTGAAACCTTGTCGACCGCCAGATGAACATCCAAGGAAGTATGATTTACGGAAAGGGGATCTGTAGAAGCTGTTGACCAATTCTTTGCCCGCCACCACACCCGTATGCACCGAACGGTATGCATAGTCAGCGATAGCATTCGGATTGTTGAGGAATGCGAACCCGCTGGTCCCATTGTGGCCGTTATTAGCACCCACGGAGGCAAATCCCAACGAAGTAGCGAACTCGAGCTCATTATACAAGATACCTGTAGCGAATATCAACGCACTGCAACTGCAATTCTTCAATCACTGTGTACACACATCCTGAAAATCCTGAGAGTTCCGGGTCCTGTCAGTCGTTTTGGAGCATGTTTCAAGTCAACATTGGCACACACCTCTGTTTGCAGTACTGAGAAAACGTCCAGAATAATTCACAGGGAGCCAAGCTTCCAAAGATATCTCACTTGATTCTGAAGTTGGGACTGACATTGCGACACGACATATATCAGAAGAGATAACTTGATGTGGGATACCACATGTCGGGTGATTGTCAGGAAACGATAGGTTCGTACCGCCTGGAACGAATTGCGTGAAGTGTAACCTGGCACCAGGAATGTCAAGCTCTGGGACGAAACGATTACAATATGCGTCGAAATCAGGAATGACTGGAGATGGATATGTATGGAACGTAGTTTCGCTTTGAGGTGAGTTGCTGATGAAGTCGGACGTTACATTGATGACCTGGTTCATCCATAAGAACACGTTTTGCAGAGGATACATGACGGTGACCAGAAAGCACGCTATGTTACAAGTTCGTGTATAAGCCGCGGTCGCTGCCGTGAGTTGAGCTGATGATCGCTTGAACGGATCAAAATTTCACGGGGATATTCGAAATCAATTTGCTGCACCCCGGTCTCCGCTTCTCCGCCTTTCTCCGCTTGTTCGTTTTCCCTCATCCACTATCTCAATCCTCTGGTAAGCCCTGCGATCACTTGAGAGCCCAGGTAAAAACTCTTCAAAACTCGGATAAATCAGGTCAGCTGGATCCTATATACCAAGCCTCCTAACCTAACCAAGCTTGGACCTGCTTGGAGTTACGAAATCCTCGAGGCCATTCATGGGATCGTTCCGGGATCGTTTATAGTGTTCAAAAATAAGTCGAATTGAAAACTGGTATCCATCAAAGCTTCCTTGAGAATTTTTTACACTCAACAGTTCAAATAATAGGGTAATGGAGCATCAAGGAAGCTTCAATCCCGCGCACTCCACACTACGGGGAATTCATGATCTAAGCATCATGAGAATGCTGGGATATTGCTGAAAAAAAATATACTTTATTCACATTTTTCTGGGTTCGAAAATGTTGCAAAACGATGAAATATACCCTCCTTTGGCAGATCGAAATTCTTGTGAGAAATTTTTCATAGTTCTTCAATTATACAGGGCAATAATTAATAAAATAATGGCGGCGAAAAAATTCAAGCATTACACACAATATTCACAATGAGAAAAGTACATGAACATATAAAATTTCCTCACACAAATCCCACTCAAGACTTGTCCAGGTTTTTCAAAAAAATCTGGCTGAGAAAAATTGTACCGACATCGCGAAGTCGTGATGTTGTGACATCGAGACATCGGGATGTCCCGATTCGTGATCTCGCAGACATCGTGAACCCAGAACACATACTAGTCGGGGCATTCTCAGCATCGGAATGCCATGATCTGGATATCGGAACCACCCTTGAAGATTATATATAATACTGGTGCCCTCTCGTATCCTGCACTCATTCCATGTCAGGCAACAAAGATGAGTTCCACTTTCGTGCAACTCTTTTACGCACCTTCAAAGACTCAAAGCAGTGGAGCTGCGTTTACGGGCAACCGCCGAACATCTCACATAATCCCGGAACACCCTATCGTGCCTCTCACTCCTTGAACCTATACATTTCCTTTCTATTCCGTGCACAAGACCGAGGGCCCAAGGACTCGTAGGAGGAGGAGGGGGAGAGGATAACGGTGAACATACGAGGTGCTATGTTCGAGCTCTTGTAGGTACGTCGTTTTTCCTCGTTTTTCCCTTTTTCTCACTCGCTCACTTGCTGACTTCTCTTTAGCTCAAAAATTCAGTCGCTAGTCGTTGGCCGCATCTTTACACCACACACACATATATATCTGAATGCAACATCCAACTCTTCGTCAATCGACATTATTGTTGTTGTTGTCGTGCTGTCGTAAACTCGTATCAACAACATCAACTGTCAAATCGCTCTCTCCCCACACCTCCTCACGTTCTCACTCCGCCGCAATGAAAATTGATCTTTTGCTTGTCCCATTGGGTCCACACGTGTTTTTTGATCATCGCGTGCAGAAGGATTGAAAGAGGGAGGATGCTACTGCTCTCACCAACGATCCGCTATACCGTTCCCTTCTCATTTCTCTCAGAGAACCCTTTGCCTTGAAAGGGCTTCAGAGACTATGTTACGTCTATGCTCGCATATCTCTGGACTTTCTCACAAGCCCCCGCTTTCTGATCCTGAAGCGTGTGCATTCCGGGTTCTCCCCTTCCTTGTACCACGCAAAAACCCTCTGATTACCCCTCGTGCTCATCGACAGAGACAGAAACCGCGATTGGCGTTAGGTATTCCAACTTATGATATTGTGCCTCATCTCATTCTCAGTTTTCTCAATGTCACTCATGCTGAATTTCTTGGACTTAGGATGAGCTTGCTTCCCGGTAGAATAGTGCATCGAGAAGTTGTGACTCGCGATCGTAGCCTCGTGCGGATGAATGCTGAGTATTTGCCGAACGCTCCAAAGGGAAATCCATTTGCGAGCGTCCAACTGCTCACGCGCACGCTTCCACGTCGTTGTGGTCGCGATGACGCGACCACGACCCAGTTCAATCAGCACACTGTCAGCACCTTTAGAAGAGTTGGTAATGAACTCCTCAAGCTCAAGGCCTGAGGCCTGAGATTCCGTTGTAGTCACTGTGTTTTAAGGCATAGCCTGAGTCCGAGCACTGGTCGGGCCTCATCCTCTGAGAGCGTAGAAGCTGTTCAAGTGCATGAGTTGGCTAGATTATCCCAAGCTTGTTGAATGCTGGGATCTTCAGAAGCTTCAACAGTAGAAGCAGAGAATGAGGTGGTCACTAGAACTACTAGCATTGTAGTAGCAAAGAAGGTTTGAAATGCAGGAAGGAGTTGAAAGCTGTTGAAAGTCATATTACCATAATACATCTTGAGCGCCGTCGCCTTACATTAACTTCAGGGTTCACTGTGTCAGAAGCTCGAGACTCTGAACGAAGAATCGTCCTAACCTAATCTCCTCACGACACATGTGCACGCACCCACAAGACGTAAGAACGAGAGAACACGGGTAACGGTACGCATGGCCTGTGGTGGCCCGTGGGATTAGAGGCCTGGAGCAGTGAAGGGCCTTGAAGGGGCTTGCAAGGAGGCCGGAAGGGGTGGAAGGGGAGGGGGAAAGTGTTGAGGGAGAAGGGGTGCAGAGGAATAAAGGTAGAGATGTGAGAGGAAGATGAAGCATCTCGATATCAGTCATGTGCATGATCCAGGACTGTGAGCTTTAGTCTCATATTAATAGCAGGATAGAAGTTACCATGAGAGGGTAGTTCTTCGTCTGACATTGAAGCAATAGAAGTGTGTCTCGGGAATGCTATGAGTATAGCTGGAGTATAGCATGAATGAATGAATCGAAGGAAGACAGTGTGTTCTGCCAGTGGCGATGAGAGTACTGGCGGGCGCTTCTCAAATTCTCCGAACATTACCACCTCCTGCCACCAGACGGTAAGCTCCTGTAGCAGGGCCGTTGAAGCACCCACCTACATCGTCAACGTTGAACGTTCAACATTCAACACTTAGAATGAAAACGTACTATCCCCTCGCCATGCAGGATGTCAAGAAACAACTTTTTGAAGCTGAAGTTCTTGGAGACACATCTTCTGTGCGAAGGATACACCATTAGCTACTAGCGGATCGCACTCTCTTTCCTGCTAAAATCTTCATCTTCAGCGAGGACTCGCGGCCAGGATATTAGGGCACTTGGACTATCATAGATCACAACACCTGTAGTTTGGAAGAGCATAAATGATTGCTCGAGGATTTCTCGGGTAGAGCCAACGCCGGTAGGTGACGGAGATACTTCATATCGCGGAAATCATCGTAAGTAGGCTGCCCGCATGGTCCAACAACGGTCGGTATTTCGCTCCAGAGCTTCTGAAGGATAGCGGGATGTTACGACAGCTTGTAGACAGTGAACGTCAAAAGACTTGCGATCTATGACAGGGTCAACGATAAACTTATGTGTCGAAATTGAACAAACGAGAGAAGCGGGCAGAAAACGTTTGTCCAAAGGCAAACGTAGAATCGTCAGAGGCTGAATGAGAAGAATGGAAGAATGGATATGGCAATGGATCGGAGAGCGTTCCAATATCGTGTCCGAAGAGTAACTCAGACGCTGAATCAAGCGTGAACCGGGAGAGACCGGGAGACGACATCCTAGATACGATGAGTTGCCTTGTATCAATGCTAGCGCTCATCACCTGAAAATCAGCAGCGTATCCTTCCGCAAACCGAGTCTTCATTTTACGAATTGCTTCATTAGCATGTCTGTCGAAGATGTCAAAGTAAGTTATTCTATCTCGATTGGAGAACGGGCGTGTGATGCTGCGATGATCGGCATTGTGAGCTTGAGGCTTCATGAAATAGATGCAAATTGATCTTACTTCCAGAGATCTCCTAGATTGAAATTTGAGACAGTCAGCGCAAAGATGCGAACAAGTAAGATAATGCACGTACCATCATTTGCGCATACACCCGTTCCCAATAGAGGTTGCATCACTGCGAGAATACTTTCCCCTGGAAATTGTATCATAGAATGAGGGCACGAGCCAATCTTCAGGAAATTTATTCCCAAACCTTTCTCGAAATCATCGAACTGAGTTGCAAGCATAGCCTGTGATCAGAGTGATGTTCATTTGGCGGATGCAAGTCGCACAAATCGATATCAACCTTGATATGACAAGGTTCCGATGTAACAACCTGCAAGAAAAGCATCCGCCGGCAAGCATAAGCACTCAGAGCATCACGCCGATCTATCGAGTACAATGCTTACCCTGTCTTGGAAGAATATCCTCATATTGAACGTAGGCCCAGTCGAGCGTAGTCAATTCATCAGCTCGCCACCTGGATTAGGGTTTAGTCTCCCAGTGACGATGGTTTATGTAGCATACACACCGATATAACCATCCTGCGATTCCCTAATGATATCATAGAGGAATAACATTTCCCCAGGTGTCGGATCCTACATGAAGGGCGGTTTGGGCAGCAAGACTGCATTCATGCGAGCTGCAAGGACACGCTTGACGATGGCTTCATACGCGACCTGAACAGACAACGCCAGCGGATACGAGAGCATATACAAGAGGATTATATGCTATCCAGAGTCAGACTGTGCACCGGCAGCAACGAGGGAGCGGTAATCCGATAGACCTGCGAAAACCATCACAGGGGGAAGAAGTGCAAGAGGAAGTCATTTTACAAGAAATGTGATTCCTGGAGGAACGTCTGAAAACATGGTCGTCGAGTTTCGAAATTCGAAGGAGGAAAGGCCCTGATAGAAAGTCACCTTTTGAAACTCTGGGTCCGTAAGAGTAACCGCATCCAATGGTAAGTCTAATGAAACTTACGACGCATCTGCCGTCGATGTATCATGTGTTTGCGGAATGCCTGCTCAAGTGTTCGTTCTTAGTAGTCTGTTCAGTGAAGTTCTACACGATTCTGCGTACAAGCTCAGGCAAAATCATAGCTCCTGAAGCACAGATGCTGGGTTCAAGCTTCGCGATGTAAGCCTGGGGAACACTGGCAGAACACGAACCTTCAACCTCGGAGGCATTTTTCAACTTTAAATGATCATGTTACTATCGACAGTAATATTCACTGCTGTAAAGTTGAAACAGTTGCTTTCTTCGCTTGAGGTAGCAAAATATTGCTGGTGATTCACAGAACCAGGAACAGAGCTGAACATTGAACAGAGATTTCGGGAATAGAGGACGTTGAATAGAGTTGGTCGGAAGTCGCGGACGCGTGGCACGTGGTACGCGATACGTTTGCAAACAATCGTGGCACTTTGAATCCTCGTCTTTCTTCTAGTTTCCAGTGTCCACGTCCTTCTACCCATCTTCGTAGTTCACACAAACGTGCCACTTTGAATCCTCGTCTTTCTTCTCGTTTCCAGTCCACGTCCTTCTACCCATCGTTGTCGTTCACACCATGGGCGAAGTAACATCATTGTTGTCGTGGTAGAGTCGGCGCGATGTCACGAACCTAGGATTTGGAGGAGCAAATTTGCGAGACTGGTCACTGCAGACATTGGACCAGATTGGACCCGGCTTCCTTCGATCGCGAATTGGTAGTTTGCTGCAAAGTTCTTGGTCCTCGAAGACTGGCCACAGGCTCGGGATACGAAAGGTGTTTGTGGTAAACAAAAATGTTCCGATATCAGTGCATTAGCGCTGCTGACTTTCTCGTTGATGCCTCAGCCAACGATCTCAATTATTTCAGAACTTGAAGGTCATCATGTAGCTCACGGGGAGGAACGGCGTCGATTAGCGATACGCTCTTCGTTGTAGTCGACATATCAAGAATGCATGAGAGAGAACATTCTCAGACACCCTTGCCTCTGCTATCTTGTCTTGAGATATGCCTTCCCAACGAAGATATCATTGAAAACGCCATCTCCTTCACGAAATGAACGTGGTCCTTATAGTACTGATGCTAGAGGAAAAGCTTGTGGAAATTGCAGGTACACCATTTCGTATTGGCTCTATGATTACCTACCCCCGTTTACATGAGATAGTACTTCAGACGACGGAAAGTGGTAGGTTTCCTCTGTCTGCAGGATGCATTTCGGAGTCTTGCTCACTCAACCGCACAAAAGTGTGATGGCGTGAAGCCGGTTTGTTCTCAGTGTCTTCGCCTTTCTCCACATGAGATCGCAGAACATGGGTATTGTGAATACTCTGATACCAAGCTGAAGAGGACGGGTGAGCAGGTATGAGGTCCATGGGGGAAGAAGGGGGATAGAGAATTGAAGTATCATCTCGAATGTGATAATTGACAATGCAGAGCTCAAGAACCAGAGGTAATCTGGAAAAAGGAAGTCAGGGAGAAGTCATTCACGTCAACATTGGCGGATGATATGGTCAACAACGATGGAAGGGTGAGGACGAAGATCCAATCCAAATTCGGACTCAGCATGAGCATGGCAATTCTACGGCTAGGGTTTCACTAAATCGAGGAGACGAGCTCCCTAAGTATGTATATGAGGATTTAGGTTTGTCACCAAGCAAACACCGAGTTGTCAACCACAGCTCCTGGATATACTGCGGGTTGCACAAACCAGTGCTCCGAAGGACCAGCATCGTCCGATGAATCCGTTGAGCTAGCTTCTCTTGCCTCGGACCTCTGTCCTTGTGAATCTAATGACTGAGAAGACCTTACCAGACTCAGATCTGAGTTTACTTGGACTTCGAGCTTGAGGTAGATGAAGACCTAGACAACGGAAGGGATTTGATCCCTCGTTGAGAGGACAAACGGGAGCAGGAGAGTGGGGGTGTACATGGATGTGAGGTTTGTGAGGAGGGTTGTCGGGATGAAGGGGACGGAGAGCGTGATTGTGTATATGGATGTGAAGGAGATGAAGATGAGGAAGGTTCGATGTAATGCGGCTCGGATGAAGATGGAAGAGATGATGGAGGTGATTCAGGATCCATCAGTGATGAGCGGAGTGTAAGTTGATGGCAGCAGAAGGGATTGTTGACAGAGTAGACCCAGTCTGTGGCAGCGCACTATACTTGCCAGTGTCTTTGTCATTCGATTCCAACGATTCGGAATTAGGTTGTTCAAAAGGCCGAGGTAGGCGCATTCGGCCGTAACGATAACCCCCTTCAACATTCAGTAGTATCCTCACTACCCATCTCTACTCCCAATCCCACACAAGCCCCATCTACCACTCCCTCCCGTCGAACCAGAATGCAACCGAATCGGGCCATCTTCATAACCTCCATCTCGCTCTCCACGACCTTCAACGCACTACTCAATGCTTCCCTCTATGCCCTCGCCTCTCTTAGCTCATCCCTGAGCTCCTCCTGCTGCGTCTGCACCTTCGACTCCGACTCCACTCCGAGGGCCTTGTGACGTTCAGTCGAGATCATGTTTTCGAATAAAGGCTTTCCAATTCGGCTTCAAGATCGGCTTTTTCTTCTGTGTCTTTTTGTAAATTTTTGTCGATTCTGAGTCGCTTGGTTCGTTCGAGCTCGAGTTCGGAGCGATGGTGTTCTAGTTCTACACATTATGCCAAATTGATTACCGAGAAATTAGAATTTCCTGAGGTATTAGGTAACGTGCAATGCCGTACACGTTCTATGAAACCAGAATCCTTAGGCTGTTGATCATCCCCCCTATCCCCCCTCGTCTTTGTTCAACCTGTTAGTATCAGTCACCAAATGGTCTTCAGTCAAGCTAGCCTTGTCCACGATGCTAACAGACTTTGAACAGCTTCCTTCTTCCTCTCATTCTATTCCTCTGTCTACTCCTACTTCAACTTTCTCACATTCTACGTTTGAAACCAGCTATCCTAAAACACAAATAGTCCCCTCGATACCCTTTGCTACATTGTCCAAATGCTTTGCTTGTATGTTTGACCATTGATTAATGTCTTCTGGAACTTGCTTTTCGTTAAATCATTGTCGAAATTGTTTTATCTTACTACACATTGTTCAATCTCAACCTCGGGCGGTCAAGTACGTATACTAGTACAACTTCGGTCGTTACAACAATGTGGAGGATTGTGACTGATTGTATATCTCATTGTATTTTTACAAATTACTGGATCCACACACACCCAGGTCCCCAGAAGGGGTCTGATACTTCGCTGTCATTATCGGGACAGTTTGAGTTGGGCCAAGTCATTGACTCGAGTTCAATGTTGAATGATACGAGCTGACACCCTTGACAAGGTTTTTTGTTCTGGTTGTTTGAAAAAAAAGGTATATGTAGTCCTGACCCCTCTTCGTCTTACAAGGAAGGGCTGCAAAGTCCAATCAGTTGCCGAGTCCCATACGACACAGCCATGATCATCGTAATGATGCAGCCTTCAATCGATTCCCTCTTCATGCATCATGGCTAGTTAGTAGTAGTAACCATAGCAGCTTTTAGTACTTGCTAGGAGGAGTGCTGTCTGTACTTTGTACCTCTTTCACGAAACCCGAGATATCAGAAACGCCATTTGAAAACAAAGACCTGATCGATCCTCTAGTTTTGATAGATCGAAGCTACACACTGTTTTATCGAACAAGGCCAATTTCAGCAGAGAAGGTTTCGTGCAAACAAGCTTCCGTCTTCTTTCTTTCCATCTCATTGAGTTGAATGATGTATTCCATATCCTTCTCGCCCTTGTCATGGATATACTAGAGAGGATCTCTACTAACGCTAAGTAGGATTGACGCACTTGCGGCCAAAGCATGACAACGAAGTGAAATGCATTGTTCGAGGTAAGCATGATGAAGGACGCAAGATAACACCCGAGTCTCGTATCCTTACTGGTACGTATATCACCCAAGTCAGCACAGCAAGATTGTGTATCGAAACCGAACCTTCGACGTCTACCTCGTAGTATCCTCACTCGTAAAAGACCGTTTAAGGCTTTAAGCATCGTAGGCAAGAATCCATTGAGAACCATATCCACGCTCTCCGCCATTTGAACTTCGGTTGAATCGTAGCAGCAAAATCTCTTCGCGGCACGTCGTACGCCGCTTTCGTATAAGCTTCGGCGGTATGGTCGCGGTTTGCTTTCCAGTCTTTACCGTTATTGACGTTCCCATATGTACTCCACCGTACCTCCTCGAACTGCTCACGGAAAGGTTCAAACCAACTGTTCGATTATCTCCCTCTCAAATCTAGTTTTACACCGCAAGCGGCAAGATTAGTCCGAGAAATCAGCATTCAAGATCCGTATTCGTTCCCCATCCAGGATTGGACAAGGGATCGATTTGTTGCGAAGTTCGTGGAGGGATTCAATCTGAGGGATCGAGTATGCACGGACAAGACGCCGAATCTTTGGTGGAAAGGAGGTTCAGTGAGCTGTCAGAGATGTAGTTCGACGATATAGCTGGTGGTATCAGGTTTGCGAAAGCCACGATATTCGAGGGCGCCCCGTTGACCCGGAGACAACTCGCACTGCGAGCGATTCATTCAAGGTACCCAAACACTCCTTGACGCGACAAGGGACTTCAAGTGAGCCTCCAAAATGTGCAACTGCGTCTTTGCAAGCTCTCCTACCCTGCAATTTCGAGTACTTGCTCACTTCGCCTTGGTGATCTGAGCCAAGTGGTGCTATCTCGAATTCTGATGCAGGAGCAGCGTCGCGCCAGTGATGGATTCGATACGGGTCTCGACGGCTATGAAAATTTGTCCGAACCGGCCGCAATACAGTTTTCGAAAAAATTCCGGAATTCGTCTGCACACGGAAGCGACTCATATATATCGCATCTCAGTCCATCGATTGCAGGACACGAGCGGTGCAAAATGGAGACGTGAGGAGTATGAGCCCATCATTTGACACATAAACGAGCGGTGGTTCTGCACCAGTCGAAAGCAAGTTCAGAATCAGTGAAGAGGGAAGACGGGAGAGGCAGCAAACTTCAAACAGGGAATGATGTTGAAGGGCAATCGCGAAAGAGACGACGGGGACACAGCCGTGAGACGCTGCAGATCTGAGGATGTGGCCCACTTGACGGCGATGTAAGATTTTGTGAAGTGATGGGCAGGGTCGTCAGTGGGGTTTTCGCCGTTTCGGCCACTGCAAAGGCGGATCAACACCGACCGTAGGGTGAAATTGGCAAAATACTGACATTTGTTTTCGGATATTCTTCTTGCATGATCAAGAAACTCGTTTTGAAGTAGGAGAGATTGAACTCCAATCAATCCGGAGACTTCTTCAGTCACTCCACCTCGACTGTTTGAACGAGTCCAGCAGATACAAACTGGGTGGGGCGACTCCAGGAGCTTCAATGATGCCTTCCAATTGGGGACTCGTGAATGTGAAGATATCGACTTCCAGAGCCTGTGACGAAGAGGGTCCGGATTCATGTAGGGATCTTGACGATGGAAGCAAACTTTGAACTTGGGTAAAACAACTACGCTGTCTAGGTGCCTACAAGGGTCGTCTTGGATTCCAGCTCAAGGACATCGTCAGGGAGGCCTCCATGGACATTCTATCGCTATATCAGGCGGGTCAGGTTTAGAGTAACTCAAGTGACAGCATTTTGACGCACGATACAAGTCAAGATAATCGACACCAAGCTGGCGCAGGACGCGATATTCATGTCATCTGGTTTATCTGAGAAGTTTGGAGCGTCTTTCGAGAGTTCAGCACCGCGCGCTTCAAAAATCCTCTGTTCCTGCATCATGTATCGCGAGAGCACGTGTTTGAGCTGGTCAAGGTCGTTGAACGCGTCGAGCGTTGGAGAATGAGTTGGCCGTTGAAGCTGAAGCTTAAGCTTGAAGACACAAGTCGTGACAGAGTCGTGAGAAATTGACATGACCGTGGCTACATACAGCTACATACTCGAGCATACTCGGCTCCGGGCTACTTGTTCACGTCTTCAAAGCTTCAAGCTTCAACGTTCAACCCTCTTCAACCTCTCTCCTTCCTGCCCATAACCGATTCCTGCCAACTTCAATGACTCCAATCGGCTCCCTGGGGAGACTGTATCCGATGAGCCAAAACCCATTCGTATTATGTGCGAGTGTTCAAGACCGTGCATCCCCGCACTTGGCGACTGTACAATATAGATGTAAAGTAAAGTAGTAGTGAGCGATTACTGTAATTTACAGTGACTGTGATGAAATCATGATCATATATATATTGCTTGCTGTCATCAGTCTTTTGGATGCGCTCAAGCATGAGTCCAATGTTGTACTTAGTTTGGATAACCGTTTGTTATCCCTTGCGGTTTCTGCAGTCTCATTTCGCTGCTCTTGTGTTTTTATTTCCATCTTCTGGTCTTATATATGACTCAAGCCGTGTCTCGTCACAGACATTTTCTTTCTTTTTGCCGTTGTGCAAACTTCCACTCCTTCAACTAAATAATGAAATACTACTCCTAGACAATGACTGTTGTCACCTTGAGCTCGCTGTGGGCGACAATGGTATCTGTGGCCTCGGCAGATGATTGGACAAAGAGGTCTATCTACCAGGTAACGTTTCGAGCAGTTCGCAATCCCCCTCCGAAGTCAAGGAAGTCTAACTTTCAGCTCTTCAGGTGGTCACCAACTGATTTACCTTGGGAAATGTTTTCTCCAAGCTGCGATACCTCACAGGAAAAGTACTGCAGTGGTGACTGGCAGGGAATCATCTACTTGGTTTATATCCAGGACATGGGTTTCGATGCTATCTGAATAATATCTCCCGGTGTCATTGAAAACGTCACTCAGGGTATGACAACAGAGGGCGAGTTTTATCATGGGTGCGACTTTTTCATCCGTTCGTCGTTGGGGTCAGCGTTGAATGAGTGTAGCAGATATTGGCCTCACAATATCAATTCCTCCAAAGTCGACTTTGGGTCTGCAGACGATTTGAAGAGCCTCAGTAGCGCTCTTCATGACGAGGTCTCATGGTGGATCTAGTTGTTAACCAGTGAGTTACCTTGGACTTACTACGGTTTCTCCAAACATTCTCTTCCATCAACGTCGTTGCTAACCCTATCGACACATCCAGTGTCTGGCCCGAAACCTTTGATCAGCCATCGTCATTATATTCTCTCCCCATGAACAAGTGACGCGGGATTGAGGACAGCAAGCAGTGGGAAAAGGAGAGCCGGGAATCTCATATCAAGGCGGAAAGGAAGACAGAAAGTGACTCGATATATATGTATGAACCTCAGCCAGTGTGAAGAATTTTCCCTGCTATTCGAGGATCATATACGCACATGTACTGGGGCAGCATAAGTACATTTCCATCTGTTCGGAGTTGATAAAAGGGTCAAAGACTCCCAGGCACCACCACGGAGTTCACCGTTGGGTACGATGTAGATGAATATAAGTTGCTTGTAGCTTAAAAGACCATCAACAATCTCCGAACCCTGCTTGAGCACTTTGTCGTACATATCCTGCTGTCCTCCGGAGAACCACGCCAGTTAGCGAAAATGATGAGAGGTAGACCCTCGCGATTGAAGTCTAATATTGCTTGTGCAGTCTTGTAGGCAGAGTTAGGGTACGAGACCTGACCAGCCTCCATGATACGTTGTTCGAATGAAGCAGGATTGGCCGGGTCGGCAGGAACGACGCGTTCGATTGTCGATTGTGCGCGTCTCGACTGCAATAACACCTATAGGGATACCTCTAAGTCGAGCCCTACAGTCTGCGCCCGTCCACTGAGTCTTTCCTGGAACGATCCTTTGTCGAAGAATCCACTCATCCATTCCGAAGTCGTTTCGTCTGTCTTCCCTTCAATGAACCATCTAGGATCAGAAGCGCCTTTGGGAGGGGTATACTGGATGTCTCGATCCCAGAAATCAGCAGACTCAAGAACAGACAGAGCACCGTCCTTGACGTCACAAATGAAAGACAGCCATTTCAGAATATGGGTGGCACCTTCAAGGTCACTGCTTGCCGGGAGATGAGAAACACCATTTTTGAACATGATCTGTGAACCTCCGAGTTGAAGATTGGAAATGTAAACTTCACGACCGAGAAACTTTGTTGAGCGCACCGGCGTCAATCAAGATGATCAGTTGTCCTTCGACTTGTACTGCACGCTCTCCAAGTCGGAAGGTACAGTATGCACCGATCCCAACAGATCGTGCAGTGACAAGTGTGATGGTGAAAATATCGTCATAAGCTCTCGACATTTTGACAGCAATGAGACCAGAACCTTCCAAGGATACGACTCCGAGGCCATCTTGCAGACCGATGATGTCAGTGATCTTGTGGCGCAGCTCCCCTTCCACCTCGATCTCGACAGTCTTTACAGAATCGTGACCTTGCTTTACCAGCTTCAAGAAATTCTCGTGGGTCAAGCATAGGTAGTTGACTCCCTTCTCCGAATGCCCTTCCTTGTTCCAAGCAGCTGAGAACAAGGGGATGAGTTCCAGACCAATACGAGCACCAGAGTTTGCTGATAGGTAGATTCGGGGTGCAGGCGCCCCAAGCGCTTGCCGTGATGTTCAATGACTTGAAATGGCAGCTAGTACATCCTCATATGTGACAGCGAGGTTGTAGATGAGATTGAGGAAGATATGATTACAGTCAGTGTTTCTTTGTTCGGCGGTGACCAGTTCCAGAGGGTCCAAAATGCTTGTGACCAGACGATCAGTTTCCGAGATGAGGTACTCTGCAGTACTCATACTGCCCCTGAGCCTGCCAGGACGAACTAGAGTGCGAACGAAGAACCTGTGATTCATCTGGTTCTCACGAGCGATAGCATGATAGATGTGGATTTGCTTGTTCTCGATGAAGACAGGTTTGAGCTTGTGATTGGACAGACAACTGAGTTCAAGCTGGAACGCAAGGGTCGGCTCGAGGTTACGGATAGATTGCTCCTCGGTCCAGATACGATCGACTTCTCGAAGAGTGAGGTACACCGGGTATTGACCGCGTCGGCAGAGCATGATGAACACACGACCCACTCCAGCCCACTCCTCGCTCACGAAGCATAGATGATTGTTCGTTGACGAAGGCGGTGAGCTTTTCAAACCATGCATCTGATGATCTTCCTCGTCGAAAAGACGCAGTGCAACATTGAGTACATTGAGTGGAGACTGAGGGTTTCCATAACGTTGATTGTATTCGGCTGCAGCGAACTGGGGCAATGCGGAGGCGACTGTGGTAAAGCCTTCGAGAGTGCGGTAAAATTGGGGAATAAGGAGATGGCACCAACACGGATGGGTTGGGATTGATGCCAGCTTATGAGATAAGTCAGATCGCTGACATCTGCTAGGATTCTAAGCTGGTGAAACGTGAGTGGTGGAGAGAAGTGGGTCGTATGCAGAAGAGCCTGATTGGAAAGAAGACTCTGATCGTAGTACAATTCTGTGTTTGAGGTGCATGGTGTCGTCAATGACTAGAAACAGAAAGTATGAACCAAACGGAGATCAGTGAGAGAGCGAGGGAGCGAGAAAACGACATTCAGATACCTACGAAAACTTTTATCCCTCATTCCCTGTCCTTTTCCGAGTCCTTGAGGATCGTGTTGGGGGAAAGAGGTAAGGAGGTGATGAGATGAGATGAATAAGTTGGAGAGGGTACGATAGGGCGGTTCATTCATCGCTATTTGGGTAAACTTTTCCATTCTTCATACGCCTTGGAAGAGTGGACACGGCGGATTCGAATATAACTCGCACAATGCACAGCCAATCAAACGAGGAAAGCGGAAAGCAAAGGTACGGGTTGGGAAATGTTGGGAACGGTGACGAAAGATATCGATAGACGATAGAGGGCCGGAGGGGTGGAGGGCGGAACACGAAGGAGGACTCTATATGTCCGACTTTGACACCCTGTAGCATGGGTGCCATTAACTCGTTTCGTTTCATTTTGTTTCGGTACTAACAGGAGAATCCTCGAAGCTGAAACCCTATATGAATCCCAGCATCCTTCTGAAAAACACTGTCCTCCCCTTCCATTCCCCTTCCTTCCCCTCCTCCTCCCCCTCCTACCACCCAAACCCCTCTGTCCCTCTCGCCTGTCTCGTGTTCATGTTGTTGCACATTCGTAGTGGATTCGCGTGTTTGTGAACGTTCGGCGAGGCTAGTGAGGGTGCCAGTGAAGACGAAGTCCCATCCTAACTTCCTTATCATACACACAGCATGCAACACGCATATTGCACAAGCACACGCGAAATCCGTACACGAGGGAATGAGGATATGTACGCGTATGTTGAACGGGTGGAGGTGGGAGCTGAAGCGGACGTCGCTTTTTTCGTCTTCTGCTCCCCTCATTTCCGTCAATGGTCAGCGAGTTACGATGTACCACGATGTAGAGGAAGTGTTTCGGGGGGTCACCACAACGGAGAACGTTCTTGGGAGCATTACACGTTACATAGCGTGGATGTGTGTGTTGTGGATTGAAAGTAGGAAGGTGTGAGCCGCAGCGATGACGCGTAACGATTCGGTGGACGATGTAACCAGCCCAGCTGCATCTCCCTTCTCCTCCTCCATTCTTCCCCGTTCAATCCACAGATGACTCCGACCTTCATTCTCTCGTTCTCATCATCTCCACCTCGATCTCAGTCACTCCCAAAATCCCTCAATCCACTCGCGACCTTTGTGTCTCTGTAGCTGCCAGAGTGTCACCGGCGTCGAAAGACAAGACGGAGAGAATCTGAAAGGCACTGAGCCTGGAGCTGGTGTGTTTTTGTGTGTGTCCAGAGGTGTGGGGGCATAGGTAGCTGAACCGATTTGGTGAAAGAGAGAGAGAGAGAAACGCCAGAGGATTGGTGGATTGAGTTTCCGCTGGCGTACACACGGTGGAGAAAATGATATGAATCCCTCTGAGGAGAGCCAACGAGGTCGAGCGATGGGGTTTGTCGATGAAGATGACATTGTGCGTGTGAGCGTGTGGTGTGAGGGTGCCATCAACGACTACCAACAGAAAGTTTAGCGGAACTTGAGAGTCAGTAAGAGAACGAGAGAGAGAGAAAAGGACTTATACCTCAGATGCCTCGTCCTCCGATTATCCTTTCAAACGTAGTTGGAGGGAGAGTAAGGCAGTTGTGGGGTTGGTTGTACGAGTTATATGTATGTTGTTCCACCGCCGGCCTTCGAACCTGCAAAAATCGATGAACGAGATGATTCGCGTGAGGACCGAAACGTTCCTACCACTGTGACCACTACCGAAGCCTCTCAAGACTCTCTGAAACGCGGTGTCAGTTTCGATCCCGGTTGGTGAAGGTCTGGGAAAGGAACGAAGATACTTGGGTGGGTCGTACACCTAATATCCGAGAGTTAGTATGTTCAGCCAGAATTCCACATTAATTCATGCAGGACATACCTTCTCGTGGATGGCTGTCCTGGAGCTATCCTGGCCGAGTTTCTTTTCTTCCTCGTCACTCTCTTCGACCTATAGCTAGATATTCTTCCCTTTGTTGCTTGGTCCTCATTGTCCTCCCTCAAACATCGTTAACAGAAGGAATGAAAGCCATGATGACTCCGAGGTGTGAAGAACGGAGTATTTTGAAGTCGAAGGACGAGAAGAAAGAAGACAAATTAGCGCGCGTCGGACTGTTCTTCTCACATTCCTTTCCTCCTTCCCTAGCGTTACCCTTATCGTTATGGTGGCCTAGGTCGTCATGGTCGTCGTCTCAGATATTAGGCTCGTTACCTCTACAGTTACGCGGTTCCCAAGCGAGAGCAGCGTCGTTGGTGGGGAGGTGGATCCGAGTGGGATGAGGATCAGGCTAGGGCAGTTTGAGTTTGGGTTTGGAGAGTGTCCTCGTTGGTCTCATCGTCGTATTCCTTGTCGTGGGGTAATTGCGGTGAAAGTGGGGATGATCAACGTTAACAACAAGCAACGCCAACCTCCCCGGATACATATCACCCACAAGAAACTTGTTCTTCTCGACCTCTGTCCATGCTACGACGGTGCTCCAGGGCCAGTCGACCGAGGCGAGTTTTTTGATTCGCGTAGGAGGGAGGTTGTCATTATCTTTCGAGGATTTGAATTTCGAGCCCTTCGAATCTCTCGAGGATATCGAGTGTTTGGCATTACCCTTCTCCTTCTCCTCATCCCTCTCAACTCGAGTCCGTTTCTTGCCTTTCCCTTGCCTTTGTCCCTCCCTCGATCCTTTTCATCAAAAACATGCCATATGATCATCCTCCCACCAAGCACAACCACTCCTCCTCCTCCTATCTGTCTTGTCCGCTGTGAAATGTCGGTTGTTTTCTTCGTTCCCATCCTCCTCCTTATCAACCGACACGTACACAGACACCCGTCTTGTCCTAGCCAAATTGCACCGAATCGGGGTGTACTCCATCAAGAGCGGAGGAGTGGAATACATGTCCGCAGTCGAGGTGAGGGGCAAGGTGAGGCTGGTTAGGGTTGTGAGGGGTGGTGCTGCTGCTGAAGGAAGAGAAGGAGCTGCAGGAGGAGGAGAAAACGACGAAGATGAATACGAAAAGGATAAGAAAAGAGATGAGGAAGAAGGTGGAGGAGGGCGAAGAGTTGAAAGAGTTGGAGGAGAAGACACCCAAGTCGAATTCGATAAGATCCTCGTCCTCCTCGACAATCCAGATGTCGAGATCCTCGTCCTAGGCGATATCGGAAACCAGAACCAAAACGGGAACATAAGCAATAGGATAGGCATCCTAAAACCCATTCCGATACAAGAATGTGGACGACACCCGGAGGAGTTTTGTATGGATCTGCAAGTCGTGTGGGGTACAAAGATCACAACGGGGAGTACAGCGGCGGTGGCGGCGATATGCATCGCCTATGCAGGTGTCCTCCCCGTAGTATGGATAGAGAGCGGGGAGGTGGAGAGTGTGCAGGTGGAGGGGATGATGAATCTCATTGGTGTTGGTGTTTCTGGCGCTCAAGGAGCAGAAAAAGACAAGAGACAGATATGGATGATCCACCTCCGAGATCGGAAAGAACGACTGGAGATGGTGGTAAAGATTCTGGTTGTCCCGGTTGGGTCTGATTGGGAAGAAGGTGGTGTGGAGTTACTCGATGGAGATGGGGATGGAGACGGAGGAGGAGAACTCGACGTCGAGGACATCGAGAGAGATAACGATCCCATATAAAAATATCCCGCTGCCTGAGCCGGATGGTCAGGTGTTTATTGTTCCTCTTTCTTCTTCTTCCTCTGGTGAAGGGGTGAGTTTTGGAATGTAGTTGAGATGAGTGTCATTCTTGGGCTCGAGCTTGGGATATTCGAACGGTTTGAGAGCTTCGTGCTCTAGGACAATAAAGGACGATGGAGGACAATGCCAATACTATGCACTGTCAGAGTCACAGTCAGAGTTGTAGCGACTTCCTGACTAACGAATCCTTACCGATCATTCCTACAATGTTGAGCAAAGTTGTTTGGGAGTTGGCTATAGTGGATTTTGAGAAGACACTCAAATCATAACGTGAACAGCTACTAACCTGGAACCTTGCGAGCTTGAACCTTGGTCTGCTCTACGGTCTTAGTCTACCTTGGAAAACCCAACTTTGACAAACAATAGTACAGTTGTTCCGATATCGATAGAGTATCTCCCTGTTATTTCAATGTTTGACCGACAGCCCTTCCATCCTCCTGTAGTACACATTATGACAACAGTGACGATTGATGAAACTGGAAACGAAGGGAATTTGGACGTTATGTGTATGTGTGTGTTTAACGTTATAACGTTCAACGGACGTAGTCAATGACTCCTAGCAATAACATTCGAGCTAGAAGTAAAGAGAAGTTAGTGAAGGACCGAAAGTGGAAAGGTGGTCATACCTCCAAGAACTCCAACACGGTCCCATGTTAATATTTATTCCCGCCTTCCTCTATGATCAAACTTCTTCCTTGACCTTGGATCTTGTGCGGGAAGATTTCATCGATGATGGATAGTTTGAGATGGGATAGTAAAACATTCATAGTCTGTGTGAAGGTTGCTTCGGCTGGACGTTGAACTTGTAATATACCGGGTGGTATGAGAAACAACTCTGTTTCTCGGAGTCAATGGGATTTGAAGTTCGGTTTCGCTTCAAGAGTTTGATGAGCGTCTAGAGAAAGCGAGATATGGGTCGTATACCTGATGTCTGAATTTTCGTTCTTTTACTCAGAAATTCACAAACACAGCATGTACCTCTCTCGTGTATGGCTATCCCGAGACTGATCGTTCAGAGTTCCCTCCCTTTCTTGTCGTTGAGCTTTCGAAATGATTCGTCAGCATCATCATATCTCAAGCAGTCTATCAGATTCATACCTTCAATTGTCTTCCACTGCCTCAGCATAATCCAACCTATCCCATTCCGGTCTATTTATCCCGACCTAGTCCTGCCGCTAACCGAGATCCCGCAAGCAGGTCCATTTACGATGTAGAACTTGCAGGCGAGTTTGTACATGTGGCTTGCAAGCATTGCGACGAGCTAAGAGGAAGAAGTGAGCAAATGGAGGGGTCGTTGAAGATTCATTGGGGGAGGGGTAGATATTGGGTACCTGGGTATGTTGATTGAATATTAGGGAGAGTCTGAGTGCACATGCTTGATCAAGCGCTCATCGACATCGTGAGCAGCCTGAGTTAGTTTCAACTTTTCCACGATATCTCTTCCTCGACATCACCACCTCTGGACCACCTCTGTGCTACATAGCAAGTTTGTTCTTTCAAATATCTAGCTTCAATCTTTCATTCGCTGGTCTTTCGAACATAGCTGCTGAATTGGAACCAGCCCGTCGGAAAAAATAGCTATATGATATTATCAACTCTCGCTTGCTCGACACAGACACAGACGCCGACAATGATGCACGATGTCTTGACCGTCCTTGCAATTCGGGAACTAGAACATCATACGGGCGTTCATCTTGGTTTGGAACTTACAACTGTACTCATAGGCTTAGGGTGCATCCGGGATCGATACACCTCATCTCATTTCAGAATGCAACATTGTTCAGTATCGAATGCACGTCTTACCCACGAGAACGTTCCGTTCACTACCGACATCCCTATTCGGCAATGAGGCAGAATCCGCTGTCACGTCTTCCTCTGGGTACAACTTCACACTCGGTCTTGGACGACCCTCTAGTATCAGTGCCGTCAATGGAGTCCCTGATGCCAACTTTGCCACTGCCACCGTCACTGTTCGTCGAATGGCGTTGACAACCGGTCCCGCCAAAGATATCATAGTCATCATCGCCGCAGATTGTCTCGTCAATCCCCGTGCGTTCATTGAACCCCATCTGTCCCCAGATCACTCGAAGGCTGCTATCGGGCTCACTTTGGTGCCACATTTCAATGTGCATATCTGTCCTGAGATGGAGCATATCGTGCTCGTCGACCGAAGTGGGAGTATGGACGATGTGACGATGGAGATGACGCGTCAATCGATTATCGTGCTCTTGCCTGGCCTCCCTTCTCGTAGATCATATTCCAACATCTTCTCGTATGCTACAACCGTCACTTCGCTCTGGGACCGTAGTAGGACGTATGATCAAGCAACGGTTGATGAAACTTCGCGACACTTGAAGTAAGTCATTTACTACATCCAAACTTCAACTCACTGATCAATTTCAGCTCTATGAAAGCAAACTCTGGAGGTACAGAAATTCCCGATGCACTCCAAGCCGTTTTCAAATCTCTTCCCTCAAAACTCGCTCGCCCTGTTCCCATTTTCCTCTTGATGGACAGTGGTGCTTGGGGTTCACTGCTCCAAAACTGCGTGACCACAGACCAAAAAGCCATCGCTGACTGCAGTACAGACACCGCGTTCATGCATGTCTTCACCATCGGCATGGGCATGGGCAGCGGTGTCTCGACTGAAGCCTGTGACAGAATCGCACGGGTCGGGCAGGAGGCGGAACTTTGACCTACATCGTCGCTGAGAACGAACAGTTCATTGGAGATGTACCAGGATGGTTTGTGCGGCACGAACTCCTCCTATCGTTGATATCAAGGTCACTTGGGTCACCCTTCAGAAAGACCCAAGGGAAGTCCATGTGCTGCAAAGAAGACGAGAACTGGGGCGGGATAATGTTTCAGGCCTTGTGCTACGCCATGTCAGAGTATGGTGATTTTCCTGATGTCGTAGACTCTGTCATTAACAAGAACACAGCTACCTCAGCTTGAGTAAAGATATGTCCGTCTTGTATCGTTGAAAGTACACCGAATGGGTTGGTGGCCTGTCTTAGCTCCCCTGTGCCTTGTTCTTGTCGGTCCATAAGAGTGTCATGAGGTCTGGTCATTTCTCAAATGTCATTTCTCAAATTAAACAGTTACAAGCTGATTGAATACCTTGCCCAGCAAAAATCTTGAGACCAGCGCCCTCCGAAGTACAGTACTGGGTCCAAGGAGGAACCACAATGAGGGAAAGCTTGCATGTAGCCACATCGAGGAAGGCTACCTCATCCACCAGGCTTGTATCCATAGGACGAAGAACATGGAAGACAACATCCTCGTTGAGCCTGGATGCTGTAATGAAGAAGCTTGCATGGAGAATAACCGAAGGACTGGGAGACTCGAAGTACCTGGTACAGAGTATGAGATTGTAGCAAAGTCCTGGAGTGATAAATATATCATTATTCGCATGCTAGCAGAGTGCGAAGACATACCATCGCAGATTCGCTTGGGACTTGGCAAGGACTTGGCATGATTAGAGGCGTTGAAATTGAGCTCGAGCTGGAACGTTTATACACACCCTGGATGATAGTAGGCTCTTTTTAGGTCATTGAGCTATAAGTTACCATGTAGGATTCTTTTCAAGGTGATTCGGACTTGATTCCGACATCCAGCTGGAGGCTATTCCGATGTTGAGATTGTCCTGACTAGCCAAGCATTCGGCTACTACTGCATGAGCAGGGTTCCCACGCCCGACCTTTTTGGACCGATTATTTCCGTGTTGACCGATTTGGACCGATTTGGCTTTTCACATCACATGATTAAGTTAGGCGCTCAACCGACTCTTTATCGAGTCTGCATTTTTAGAAAATTTTGCTCTTCTTCAAGCAGAATGCCAGTCTACTTGAAGAAAATGAGGGGTCTGATGTCAGGACTCAGTATCTTCTATATCAGCTCAAATTGTAGTACTTGAAGCCCTCAGCAGTCAAGAAACCATTGAATTCAAAATAGTCTGCCATTCAGAGGCTGTGACCAAATTGCCACATCGGGCGCGCGCACGCGCGCGCCAAAATTTTCGCATTCACACATACTTATCAAAGAATCTTACACTCATCCGGGGCTGTAGATTACTAGTATAGCGACTTCTGATGATAATTACCTGTTTCCAGGCCAAAAATGCCTGTAATTTGAGTTGTACTTACACAATTTTAAGCAGAGCCCTCGGCTCATTTGCTTCCGCTCTTGAGGAAACCCTCGGCAGGTCTGTGGACGCCTGCGGCGTCCTCTGACCCTCGGCATGACCAATTTTTCAAGCATTCCGAGTTCACGATGTCAGCGATGTCACGAGTCGAGACATTTCGATGTCTCGATGTCACAACATCACGACTTCGCGATGTCGGTACAAATTTTCTGAGCCAAATTTTTCAAAAAAATCTGGCTGAGTTTAATGTGATTTTTATTTGAGGAAAGGTTATATTTTTACAAAATTTTACCATTGCGGATATTGTGTGTAATGTTTACATTTGCTTGCCCTTGTTATTTTATCAATTA
The DNA here is from genome assembly GCA_027919835.1 of Lentinula raphanica. Taxonomy (NCBI): domain Eukaryota; kingdom Fungi; phylum Basidiomycota; class Agaricomycetes; order Agaricales; family Omphalotaceae; genus Lentinula; species Lentinula raphanica. The sequence continues at coordinate 1,299,685 of JANVFP010000005.1, read as the reverse complement.
TTGCCTGGTTTAATGGGTGAAGTATAAAAAATTTCTCACATCAATTTCGGTCTGTCAAAGAAAGGGAAAGTTTATCATTTTGCAATATGTTTGAATCCAGAAAAATGTGAATAAAGTATATATTTCTTCAGCAATATTCCAGCATTCTCATGGTGTGCAAATGATGTTTTCCCCGTAGTGCCATGCCTCCATTGCTTGCCTGTTCATAATCCATGTATCACGTCCATATTCAAATAGTTCCCAAGTCGTTGGGACATATAAGAGGCCAGAAGCTGCCTTGATTACGGTCCCGGATTTTGCGGCCGTTCTGCAATTCACCACAAGCTGTTTGTAATTTTTCCTCCTTGTCGAACACAGCAATGGCTCTCAGCTATTCGAAGTCATGTTTGATAGGTGCGATAATGGAATCGATGGCCTATGGTGAGCTTTTTGACAATTCGCGCCCTCTCAAAATATAACCCTCGACCCAGGATTATATTTCCTACTGTTTTGTCGCTGCGCACGTATCCTATGGAAAAGACACGACAAAGGGGCGGTATCACTCTATCTCACTGGAGCAACTATAACGCTCTTTGTCCTTATCACAATGGTAAGGCCATCTGGTTTTCTTCAGCACCTGGGTCTCGTCCCGACAGTCTTATCAGCGGATGGTACTGGACAATTATGCATCCGTAACAGCGTTCACTTATGCCCCAACGACACCGAATGCAGCCGAAATATACCTTGGCAGTTTTGGTAATGGTGCCATGTTCAGGACTGGGACCTATGTAGCTTTGACAATCGTGGCTGATATATTCATTGTACGCCGTCTGGTCGATTCAAGTAAGGATTTTGCTAACATCGACTGGAAATTTCAGGTATTCCGTGTTTATGCAGTGTGGGGGAACAATATTTTCGTAGCCATCGTTCCAGCATTACTGGCAGTAGCTGACATTGGTTCGTTTCAAGATCTTCATCCGTACATATTCTATCTAACACTGTTAAATATCTAGTCACCGGTGCTCTGACGATACAGACTATTCAACGATTGACCGCTGGGTCAAGTCCTGACGGGTCGAGCATTGCAACTCATCTGTTGATTTTCTACGGTTTTACATTGGGTGTCAATGTCCTATCAACCTGTGAGCTAATCGCCTTGAATTCTGAGATCCAACTCACGTACTTATTCTGATAATCCATCTACAGTCCTGATCGCACTCAGAATTTATTTGGTGCAACGGCAAACTAGAGTTATCAAATCTTCCATGGATTTGAACTTGGCAATCGAGGTTGTTGTAGAATCTGGTGAGCATACGACTCCCTCGTTGCATTTTTAATATATCCCTGATCCATTGTTCAAAGCTGCATTGTACTCCAGCTCTCTTATCGCCATGATTGCCCCCACAGCAACAGGGAGTAATGTACAATATTGCATGCTGAGTGTGGTGAGTGCTTGAAAGCTGCCCGCTAGTTCTGTGGCACTAAATATCTGACAGATGTCACCCATTGTGGTAAGCTTGACTAAGTTGAATTGCCAGCTAGGGATGGTGAACTGATTAATCATCTTGTCCTGTGTCCCTTCAGGGAATTGCAGTATGTCAATCTCCGTCAATATTTCCTTCCCTGTTGTTATACTAATATCGAACGCGGGGACCTTCTAGTTCTCTTTGATCATTGTGCGAGTAGGATCAGGCTTAAGCCGAGAGACCTACATCGCACCACCCACTAGGTCACTACATTTTGCTGCCCCACGGAGAGATTCCATGTCTGAACTGGGAAGGTCCCAATTCCAAACAACTGACCAGCTTGAGACAACTAGAGACTCGAATAACGAGTTTCAGCTGCACCTCACTCATGATTCGAGCTCCCGGAGTCATCAAACAATAGAGCGTTCGCCTTCGGAAGGTAGCCTGGGACAGGAGTCGCCCAAGTAATGCTCAATAAATGATGTCGATAATGTCGACCTTGGCGAGTTGAAGGTGTCTGGTCAAGGCAATGGTACATCAGCTTGGAACATCTGTCTCCTGTCGGATTGTTCAAGGATCGTCGTATACTTAGTCTAAGTATATCTCATCAGCATAGCATACTTAGCATAGTTCTTCACGGTGTAAAAATAGCCAGTAGGAGTGCACTAACATACTGTCAATAATACCCAAGGCAATGCGATAATTCGAGACACATCCTTTGTTCACAAATGTTGCCCAAGTCTTCAAAGCGAATTGCAGGTATACATTCTTGTGTCTATACAGATGATGCTTTAGCTAGAGGAAAAGAAGAAAAAAGCCACGAAGAAAACTAGACAGAATATATGTAACAATGAGCAGTGGGATGCATAAAATATGGTGGGATATAAGATCGCACGCAATGCGAGGTGAGAGGTAGGTTATGACATCAAGACACAGGCAAGAAACACGGGGAACCAGTAACCAAAACACACACAGAATAAGTAGAAGAACCCAGGACGTGAATAGAATAAAGGCGGCACGGAGAAGACGAGAGAGCTCGAAACTAGTTATCCGTACACCAGATTTCCAGTTTCCCTTCAGGTTTGCCCTTTGAACTCTCGCGCGCGGTTTCGATGGCAAGGTCATAGTCAGACTCATCTTGTAGAGTGACTTTACCACCGTCCTCGTCTTTGAACTTCAACCCAAGCCCGCCAAAACCTTTGCCGAACTTGCTTGTGACTTTATCCATAAAGTCCTCGAAGGTGGTTTCAGGTGTTAATGCCATTCCGCGGACATCGTCTTTGTAGTGTAGCTGCGATCGATGCGATTTGAGACAACAGATGTAAGGAAAATTTTGGTTTGAACTGACCTTCACACGAATCTTGACCAGCTCGAATGGTCCATCATCATAATCACCACTTGCGTAGCCCTCCTCTTCTTCCTCATAAGCACTCTGTGCACGACTAGTAACAGTCCGGGCAGTATTCCTCCTTGTCACTCTTCTCCTGACACTACCTCCACCAAAGGAGCTTGGGGCATAATTACTCGCAGGAGCACTACGAGAACCTGACCTTGCGATTGCCACCGGGGGTGGATTATTAGGATTGGCATTCGAACGAGCCCATGCGGCGATACGGTCAGGAGGTCCAGTCGGAGCTGCACCTGCACTAGCAAGGGGCAAAGGTGGTGGTGGTCCTTCGTTCCCGTAACTATCGAGGTAATCGTCGTAGAAGTCCGTCAGACGGTTATCGTTATCTGCAGAACAAAATTGAACAAAGAGCTCCCAGATTCAGAATCTCCCAGGACAAACCTTTCAAAGGAGGAGGGGGTGCAGCTGACCCTCCCGGACCACGCTCCGCCTTCTTCACACTAAGTCCACGAACGGGACCGCCCATACCCATACCCATGGTAGCATTGGCACTTGGTTTCGTTGGGGAAATGGTGGTGTTGCTCCTGGAGATAGTAGCACCCGGACTTGGGTCAGAGCCAGCAATTCGTTCGCGAGCGTTGGAGGGAACATTGAGAGTAGTGTTGGCTCTGCCTAATGCTGGTGCTCTTCCGACTTCAGTGTCAAGTTCTAGTCAATGCAACATATCAGAATATATCGCTTCGTAGCATCTCAGAGAACCTACTAGGTAGAGAAGGCGCAGGTTCAGTAGCGCTCCTTGAGAGCTCAGGCGCTGCTGTGTCGACGAAGACGCCGGCAGGAGATATACCCCGTTTGAGATTTGTAGAGCCTGTGAACCCGGTGAAAGCATCCCGAGAATCGGAGGCTGCGATCAAGACCTGTTACCAACATCAGAATTGAGAGTGGCATACGTCGTTCAGTCACAACGTACAGGTGTTCCCATATAGTTTTTGCTGACCGCGTTCTTGAGTTTCTTCTCCGAGGGTCGGTATAGAACACCAACAGGCTAAAAAAAGACCTTGTCAGCGGGATAGAGCATGACAGCAGGTTGGCAACGTACGATGCTGAATACCGTATAGCCCTCACCGCGATCAGCAATAGCGTCATCGATAACATTATGTTCGTCAGTGGCTTTGTCTTTCCTTGCTTCTTGCATATCTAGCAGCCCTTCGTCCACACGGCCCAAGTATATTTGTGACAATCCCTTGTTGAACAGCACTTCGGCTGAGAATAGTTTGAACTTGAGCCCTAGTTGTTCATAATTTCTGGTAACCATCAATGAATATCAAATCGACATGGAAAATGAAAACGAGGTGTACATAGCCTGATTCCCTCTTAGATATAGCAACGCTTCCTCAAAGTCCTTGAGTGCTAGATCATATCGAGCAAGCAAGAAATTGGAGACTCCGCATTGAAAATATCTGCAAAGAGACGATATAAATCAGGCGGTGACACGCATGGTTTTGGTTCCGTGCTCACGCAACAGCGAGAAAGCTATCCAGTCCAGTGGCTTCTATGAACTTCTCCACAGCAGCTTCGTGTTCTCCCAACGTCGCGTAAATCAGGCCCATATTTGTCAAAATCTTTGACGATTCGGCAATACGCTGTGGTGGTTCGGATCATTGGTGAGGGGAAGATCATAGGAAGGCTGAGTAGACGAACAGAAAAGAGATCAAGAGACTTTTCAAAGTCTTCCTCATCGTATGCTTTGAGTGCAGCAGACCAGGTTTCGAGTTCAGCTTTGAGAGACATGGTGTTCGATGGGAAAGAGCGAGCCGGCCGCGGATGAGAAAGATTGCCTGATGTGTCGGAGTTGGAGTAAAAGAGTGATGAGAGTGAGAGAAGCGGAGGAGAGGATAGAGAATGAAAGGCAAGAGACCCAGTCTCGAGAAGAAGAAGAGGAAAGAATTCTTTAAGCAATAAAAGAGAGCTGAAAGATATTTAACAGCTCGAGAGATGAGCGTTGCCAAGGGCTTGTTTGGCATCTGCCACGTTGTCAAACAATCACACGGTATTGATACCCGTTCGCTCCGACAGACACCCAAGACGTTTTTCTCTTTGTTCCCAAATGTTCCTATCCTCTTTGTACTTTGCTTCATTTCCGAACGTTCGCTCAGAATTTAACAAGAACATTGCTAGTCCATGAACAAACGCTACTCCAGCTATTTTTCCTGACAGTCGTTTCAGGCTGCATCAAGCTGTTCATCTTCCAAGCTTTTTTTCTCTTTATATCTAGCAGATCTTTCAATTTCCCGGAAAGAGTTCGCCTCCTCATCAACAATGGCAGTGCAGTCTCGATATGATGCTCGACCAGTCCGGACAGCGGCTGGACATGGCTGGATGTTTCCAGGACATGCTAACCTACCCATATTTGTGTACAACCATCATCTCATAAAATCAGATGCAACTTCCTCTACATTACGCCTATAGGAAATGCTTCAATGGCTTCAATACCCGCCCGCAGCGCAAGATGGAAATCAGCACCGAAGCAGTGGTAAATGGTCAGTGGTCAAAGCAAGAATATCGTTATCCTTTCTTGGGAACGGTCGCTATCCCCCTCCCGTAAACTCGCATTCACGCATTTTCATTGCCACTGCCAGACGATAATTTCTCTCATGTGTGAAAGATGATCGATGAAAGACAGAAGATAATAAAATATGAACGAAGATGTATGCTATGTACGTATCGAGTGTACGCAAAAAAACTACAATTGTCCCTTTCCAATGGCAAATAATTATCGTATGTACTGGTAGCAAGAGCAACAAATGAACGATGACAATGAACAGTGGGACCAAAGCAAGCTCTTCAGTAGCCTGAAGGCTTTGCATTCGATTTGGAAGTATCATATGCTCTGATAAGCTTCGCTTGGTCTTGTTTCCCATTCTCTGTTTGACTGAACGCAAATCCACGGTTGCGACGCATTCGCTGGACCGCACGGACTTTCTTGATCGCCTTCTGGAATCTGCAGTACAAGAACGGTTAGTTGTATCCGATGCGAAAAAAAACCAACGAGGTCTGTGACGCAACTGTTCTTGCCGAGGGCGATAATCAGGAATGTTGTATTTCTGCAGCTCCTGAGCAATGTGGTACGAAGAAGGCATGTACGTTCGCTTGTAGCTAGACAAAAAGATGATGGTGAGTGATCTACCTCCAAAAAGAGAAGTTGGACCCAGAAACGACGTACTATTTCCAAGCCAAGTCACGGCTCAGACAGAATATCGGGATCAAGAGAAGGACAAAGTAGAAAACGGCATCCGTCCAAAGACGGGGCACAATGTTTTCATATTCCTTGGAAAATCCTATCGCGGGAGCGACCACGGCATATATAGGCAGGAAGACCATAGTGAAAGCGAAAGAGCCAGGTATTGCTGCAAGGTGTTCAGGTGGGAGCGCTAAACGTAATCAAACAGTGTACTGACCTATGACAGTGTATTTGGTCCAAATACTGCAACATCGATAAGGTCAATAGGTGGCCACTATGTAGCGATAAAGCAACATACTCTGATATCAGCGCTGCTTTTCCAAGTACCGTAAGAAGGACGGCAAGGTATAGCGTTGTACCCCAGAACCAATGGCCAGTATCAAATCCAGTTGCCTGCTTGATATCCCCCCACCATAGTATGACGGAGAATCCAAACAGAACCTATGGAAAGAATCTTTACATACAACGACGGCGACGAGAAAGGACGACACTCACGACTGAATGATATAGAGCATTGATTATCCACATCCAGAATGCCTTGCTTGTGAAAAACTCGTTTTTCTGACCGAGTATATACAACTGCGGGTATCTGTCCAGTATTCGCGCGGAAACGAACTGATCAAAGACACCGATGACCAGTGGAGGCAGCAACGTGAACACAACGTTGTATAGCGACAAGGTCCAGGACTCGTAAGCGATTTGACCAGAGAAATTGTTGAAGAATGAGAACTGAGATGGAGATGAACAGCTTGATCGGGTAACGCCGAAAACTAGAACTCACCCAAAATTGAGTCATATACAGAGTGATGTTCTTGTAGAACGAATCTGTTGAGACAATGAGTATGATTGGCTTCTGAGAGATATCGAATCACGAACATAGAATCAATTTTGAAAGCCTTCGGTAACTCCATGATCCATGGACTAGCAACAGCTTCTTCAGGAATCTGAACTGAGATATTGCTACATCAGCCGAACGAGCAGCTTGTAAGCCCTGAGCCAGATTCAGTCAACACAGGCGGTCAGATCGTGTGGTAGATATCAACAAACCTCAACACCAGATATACCAACGCCGACATGTGCAGCTTGGATCATACTAACATCATTGGCGCCATCACCGATTGCCAGAAGGATCGCCTTTTGGTTCTTCTTCACGAGTTTGACGACAAGCGCCTTCTGCAACGGAGAAACACGGCCTACAACGCATATTAAAACCGCATCATTTGTCTTGCAGCAGCAATCAGGCTTACAGCAAATGACAGCCTTGCACATTATGGCAAGTTCCAAGAAGACCTTCGAGGTTGGCTTCTCAAGAGCGTAAGTCAGACTTTTGCCATCTGATTTGGTCCATCAGTACATCGAGTTATTCTACGAAAAGACACAAACGAGCTTACCTATAACGAGCGCCAAATCTTCGAGCTCAAGTTCCCCGGTGCTACGCTGATTCTTGATTGCAGCCAACCGTTTCGATAGGAACTCTTCTGTTCCATGAGCTGTTTCCTCATTGACGATGACCTAATCATTCCACCACTAAGTTTAGTAGGAAGATAATATGATTAGTCCGAGAAATACTGACGAGGTTCATCGACTCAGATATCAGTCTACATGACATCCCGATGTTGATCGCTGTCTCTTGTCGGTCACCGGTTAGGACCCAAACCTACCAACATCAATTGAAGATTATCCCCATACCGGATTTATGGAATATTGGAAACACACCTTGATACCAGCTTGCTGTAGTGTGTGGATGGTGTCCGGAACGCCCTCTTGAAGTTTATCTTCGATGGCCGTAGCGCCGAGGAGGAATAGATCCTTCTCTATGAGTTCCGCTGCCTGATCAAGGGCCTCACTACGTCCATTGATGGTTTGCGCAGCTTGGTCATATATTGTAGACCATTGTCGGTATTCCTGCTCGGAAATGTCCCGGGAGGCGAGGCAAAGCGTCCGAAGACCTTCAGTTGCATAATCCTGTTTTCACGGTCATTCAAAGGTGTGATAGACAGAGCATGATTCAATCACCTCGAGATGGACCAGCGTCTTTTCCGTAAAAGGTTGATTCTTGCTTAGACGTTCCAAGATGACTGTATCAGCGCCTTTGGTGAAGAGTTTAATCGTCCCATCAGGCACCCGTACGACTGTTGACATTCGTTTGCGAGTAGAATTGAATTCGCACACATTGAGAATCTGAAATTCTTGTGAAACCCCTTGAATATTGACGAAGACAGACTTCGGTTTCCGAATCTTCATATACAAGTTGAATGAGCAAGGAACGGGAATGCAAATAGTTCAAAAGAGCGCACATGAAATTGGTAGCCCAGAAGTTCGGCCCCGGCGACCAGCGCAGCCTCATCAGGACTACTGGCTTGATACTGAAGTCTCCCATCTTTTTCCTCGGGAATAACAGTATGACAAACGGCCAGTAGCGTCAGAAACTCCCGGACGATTTCTTTCTCTCTGTCCGCATCTGACATCGTTGATCCTGACGCAGACGGATCCACGAACGGATTGGCGTCTTCCTCGAGCATTGACCTCATCTCCGCGAAAGTCCTCCAAGCGTCTCCATTGCCTTTGCCATCTTCGCCATCACCTCTACGATGTTCATCAACAACATCAGCATAGGCGGTGCCTGCGATGGTGCACATCCGAAACTCCATCTCGTTTCGCGTCAGGGTGCCAGTTTTGTCACTGAAGACGTATTCGATCTGGCCTAACTCCTCCACAAGAGAAGACGTCCGACATAGTGCTGGAGTATCGGTGCGGGCATAGTACATATCTAGATCGGAATTGATGAGCTGAGCTTGCTGAAACTTGACTACCTCCATTGTGACAATCAGAGATATTGGAATGAGATTGTTGTATAGAATGATGAAAGTTAGGATATCTGATTAAAGCCGTTAGTAACCCGGTACCTGAAGTAAGGAGTAAGCATATCTGACCTTCAATGAACGTCTTTGCTGGATATAGGACTCGATTCAGCATGGTGAATAACAGAAAGGAAACGACTATACCTCTTGCGCTGAGCGTCGACGTCTCAACGAGATACCACTGTGCACTAGACAGAAACCATGTCCGGATGCTACTTCCAATCGTGCTGCCAATTGACAAAAGTAGAAGCAGAATGAACAGATACACAATCTGAACGTTGACCTGTCTTTCCACCGCCGTACGTTTGATCGGTGCAGCCCTGTTAAATAGTGGTCAATGAAGAGGGAACTTGGAGAACTTATAAATGGCTCACGTAGCATTCCTCATCAATTTAGTTTCATGACCAGTGAACACAACAAGACCATACAGCCAAGGTGTATTTCGAATCTGAGCTCCACGAAGTAAGAGTTGATCTGGCCCCAGAGGAACCTGTTTTGGCGTCCCCATGCTCGTCAAAAGGTCTAGGGTACCCTCAAAGGTATACAAGGAGTTATTGGGTTGTTCGGAGCGGAGAGAGCCGCCTAGGGCTGTTACCAAGTGCGGCGAGGTCAATGAAGATGTCTGGGGAGAAGCTTGTTTGATTTTGAGATTGGTTTCGCTGCCCGTAAACTTGAGCATGGATTCTCTGCCAAAATATGTACATTGCTCACCCGTCCAAGTTCGACGTCTCGATATAACATAGCCCTTCTGGTTCACTCGAGCTGAGAAGGACCATATCTGCAGGGATAAACTCGTTGCTTTCCAGCCGTACGACGTCGCCTACGGAGATGTCTTTCCACTTCTTCTCCTCGAAAGTTCCTTGAGGTCCAAGGACTTTAGCCATCCGAGCATTGAGTTCGGAGTCGGATTGGTGTCGTTTCTATAGAGGAGTGAGATGACGGTCGAATAACATGGATTTCACCACAAACCAGATCTTCCTGCACCTCCTTGAATGCAGAAGCTAGTAGGACAACCGCCAGCGGTGCAATTGTGGTATACTGATTAGTAGGTGATACATCGGGTATCTGCTGTATACAAGCGGTGAAAAGGAAGAAAAGATTGGCGTATTTGGAGAATTGTTCTATCCAGCAATGAATGAATAAACGGTACTTGTAAAGCATTTCGGACACACCTTTCAAGAACTTTGGAACGAACGTGATCAGGTTGTATTTGCTCGTAGACACGTAGTTGGAGACGAATTCTGCGTTCCCTGGTCTATTGTTGAGAGCAACCACCCGTTCACCCTCCAAGACCTTTTCCCTCTGCCATGGCCATTTCCATCTCCAGGACGGTCTCTTCGGCTTCCTCCCTGCTTTTTCTGCATTAGACGATCCTCCGGGAAACGCATGCGAGCCAGCAAATGGCCGCTGATTTGAGTTCAGACCGTCGTCGTCAAAGTTCCAACCCTGTGGGATGCCATCTCCGAGCGAGACTTTGGATACACCAGCTGGTGGTGCGGCAGAACGAGTCAATGGCAAATTGCTCTCCTGTGACTGCATTGGTATCGGCCTTCCGAAGGCTGAATCAGGCATGTCATCGTCATCGTCGAAGAAGGGATCCAATAACTGCGGGTTGGGCGAGTCGGCGTAAGGTGCAGATACAGAGGTTGAGGGAGGATAGCCGTTATTGTTGCGGTTGGCTGGCTGGTATTGTGTTGAAGCTGGGTTCGCCTGCGAGACTAGTCGTAGAAAATCGTCGCTCATTATCGTGGACGACGCCGACGCCGACGAGGAAGAAGTACAAGTCAAAGTGTATGATGCGAATTGTTTACTAAATTTAGCAACTGAGCCAAAACCAATGCGCGTTTTTTTTTGGCTCAATTGAACTCCCATCCCATCACTGCGGTCGACGCTCGCATTGCTCCGCCTCCTGGTTCTTCCACAATGCTAGCACCCGTTTCTGTCCTTGGAAAACGAAAGGCATCAACTCTCAAATCCAAGGATTACATCCTCCATCTCAACTCCAGTTCAGAGCCTCAAACCGGGTTATCCGAATCTGAATATGAGCCTGCAGCGTCGAGTAGCAAACCAGTGCTCATCAATGGCTCACTAGTGGAGGGAAGTACAAAGAAACGCTACCAATGCACTGTTGAAGGCTGTGGAAAGGCATATTCTAAGCCATCGCGTCTAGAAGAGCATTCACGCTCACACACGGGTATAGTGAATTTCTTTCCCGGTTTCATCTGTTGGCTTCACACTCAACCGCAAGTACCCTAGCGACCCTATACATGCGACACCTGCCAGAAATCCTACTTCAGAGAAAACCATCTTCAGGCCCACGCTCGAACTCATCTTCCGGCTTCTGAAAGGCCATTCGTTTGCTCACTGCCATATTGTGAAAAACGTTTTTGGACTCAACAACATCTTCGCGCTCACACCGAATGGCACGAAGGTGCCAAGACGTTCCCTGTACGGTTTTCCCTCTCCGAATACTTATGATCTATTCTGACATGCTATCCTAGTGTCCCCAATCAAATTGTAATGAAGTTTTTGCAAAGCACCACCAACTTCGGTCACACATCTGTAGTGTGCATTCCCCTCCTGGTAGCAAACCTTATCCTTGCTCACACGAAGGATGTACAAAATCTTTCGATACTAACCAACATCTCCGTACTCATTTGAAAGTTCACAATGGTCAGTGGAGAAATATTCTTACTTACCCTGCCTAGCTTGAACGAGATCCGCAGACAAACGCTACACTTGCGTTCATGAGGCATGCTTGCCCACTGTTGAGCGTCGTATCGTTCTCTATCCAACCTGGACCGCACTGCAACATCACACTCGTACGGTCCACCCACCTGCTTGCACACATTCGTCGTGTAAAGGGCGAGTTTTCGCCTCTCAAAAAAGCTTGCGAGCTCATCAAAAACTTCACGAACAACGTGATGAAGAAGCGCAACTGAATTTTACCATCGCTGGATCCGATGGGGAAGACGAACCCTCAGCCAAGAAACGTCGAGGTGGCGAACTTGGAAGAGACTGGAAATGCGATGAGGAAGGTTGTGGAAAGGATTTCAAATCCGTACGTAGTGACATTTTCTTTGTTGAGACATTGTTCAGACTCGTCGCTCATGTCCCCCCTTCAGAGCAAGGCACTTGGAGTACACCACAAAGTCGTCCATCTGGGGCGAAGAGATTTCAGATGCACCCGTGAAGAATGTGGCGCTACTTTCGGCTACAAACATCTTCTCCAGCGTCACGTTGCTAGACTTCATTGCAGAAATTCCGACAAAGACGAAGGTCTACAGCACGCTGCACAGAGCTCCGAGAGTGCCGCATCTGAATCCGAGTTGGAGTCCGAAGCTGCTGTATCTAAACCGCTTATGGGCATTGGGGCTATAACCGGCGAATCTTATTCCAACCGCGCTCAAGAGCTCTTGGGCAATTCTAAGGCATTTCGTTGTCCTCATCCTAATCTCCCATTCGCCGTTTGTTCGGAAGGGGGTGTACCTGACGGGAGCGTTGACGTGGCAGAACAAGCTCCTAGTGATGTTCAATGCGATTATATCTATCGTCGTGCATATGATTTGCGTCGACACCTACGCGCGGTTCATAACATAGAGGTCGAGAAAGAGGTAGCTGACTTGTGGGTTCGCAAAATGAAGTCGGTGACATGATTTAGAATACGATTTATATAGTTGTTAGCCTATCCTTTGGTTACTTTGACGCAGTCCTGTCCGCAGCTTACCCAAAAAAAGGGCTGTGCAATAAAAAATTACTTATGTCTGTTTTACCTTAACCGTCAAAAATTTGACATCCTTTCTGCTTCATTTACGTTTCCTCTGTTCTCGGCTTCAACATACGCACGAGCTCGCTGCTCTCTGTATTCTCTAGAGGCCTCATTCGTTGAATGTCGCAACACATCCATCTTCGGGCTCCCTCTTCAGCCTCAGGTCGAAGGTCCAGTCGTGCGGACGCTTTACCAAAATTTTACCCCGACAGACCTTATTATCACAGCCGGGGCTCAACACCTTGGATTATACCCTTCTCCGTCGTAATTCCTGGTACCAGACGGAAATTACGACTTTGGATACCCAACATTCGAGGCTTACATCGAGCCAGTCTCTCGAGATTCGGGAAGAAAACGGGGTCTTTCCTCATTATTCTAGTCTACTTTCTCCTGATATTTTCGGTCTTCGCTGTCGGCCACCGGTTTGGATCAAAGAAGAAGACGTGGCCGGGTGTTCCAAGCACGACGCTGGTGTTTGAGAAGGAAGATTTACAGAGAATATGGGAGTGGGAGATTGCCAGCGGTCATCATCCTTCGACTCGACCTAGTGAGTTATACAGCTGTTCTTGCTCGAACCATAAGACTCATCTTGATACATCTAGTTCCTGCTGAGTACAATCTCGAAGTACAGCCTAAAAACCCCGCTCTTCCACATGCAGGTTCTGCTCGTGCCTACCTTGACGGTCGCGCTCCCGGTAGCAATGTCGCGTATCCTCCGCGACCCAAGGCTGGCAGTGTCGCCGACCTTGACGTCCTTATGCGACATTGTGATTTCAACACGTATAGCGTGCGTCAACTCTTCGTTCGTCCTCTCTAACATATTAAGAAGTTTATAGTACGTTCGTGACTGTCTAGAGGTTCTCCGGATAGGGGGAGGCTTGGACAACGGCAAACGGGTTCGTAGAGTGGTTCCTGACGAGTGGAAGTACGTCTTTGTCGAAGGCGAAAATTCCGGGGGTGTCACTAGCCCTTCATTAACACAACCTCAACCTCAAACTCCTGATAACCGACGCCAGGGCGTTCTACGTGGAGAACATGACGAAGAGGGCAACAGTGCGTTTACGAAAAGCAGGCATGCTGTCCTCGAAGTTCCTCCTATATCACTTCCTCCAACCAAGAACCCCAATGCTCCGTACTGTAATGCCGACGAACCCCGAATCTTCCATATGTTATGGTCCGGAGACTTCACTGACAAGCCGTATCTAGCTCTGTTATCCTTCCTCTACACCCAGAACCTCGGCCTACACGATACGCAACCCTCCAAAGATATCTGTAGCCCAAAACTCTGGCTGTGGATTAATCCCGGATTCATGCTCACACTCAAAAACCCAACTCTCAGTCGGGAGAAGTTCGAAAAGATCATACGAAACCAGTGGGCTGCACCGTTCCTGCATCCGCGCTTCAAGAACATCATCGAGTTCAAATTCTGGAACACCACAGAACAGCTCGACGGTGTTTCGGAACTCCGAGATGAGTGGCGGACCGCCCCTACGCTTTTCAACTCGGGCGGACACACAATCCATGTTCCTGGAATGCCCAGAACGTGGGGAGTACAAGAAGAGGAAGCGACGATTATTCCTGAAGGGCAGGCCAACGGTACTTATGCTCCTCCTTTGAGCTACAGTGAGCCCGAAAAAGTCGCGGTCGTTCTTTCGGATATGGCACGATTTCTTCTTTGTCACAGATTCGGTGGTGTATATCTCGACGCAGACACTCTTTTCCTTAGAGACTGGGAAGAGCTATGGGGATGGAAGGGCGCCTTTGCATATAGATGGTCGTGGCACGATAACTACAATACCGCCGCACTGAAGATGAGCAAAGGATCCGCATTGGGCTCGTTCGTACTGCGAACAGCGTTCAAGAATGACTTTGATTTCCATCCAATGACGATAACGAACTACATGAAGGATGCCTATATGGAGGATCTTCTGTTCAGGCTGCCTGATGCGATGTTCGATTCGGCATGGTTGAACATGGAGGGGTACCAGCGCGAGAGACCTCCGCAACCATACTTTTCAAGGTAGGCTCAGTGCAAACAGTGTCATAGTGCAATAGTCTTTTGACGATGCTTCACCTTGTAGATTCGAAGAGTTCTTCGAGACACCTCAGCAAAACAGTGCCACGCCTCCTGTCGTGGGCTTTGATGGATTCTTCCGAGGGGCGTTTTCATATCATTTCCACAATTCTTGGTATGTATCACACCAACACTTAAATTCCATCTTGACGTTAAACAATAACATTCGTCAATCATAGGTCAAGGCTCAACGACCCATCACGGAACTTCCCTGATCTTGGGCCAAGGTTCGCTCGCGACGTGGATATATTCGTCCCAAAACCAGATCCACAAGACTTCAACTGGTCAACGGTGCTCAAACGGACTTTCGAGGCGTACCTTCGTGGAGAGATTCCGAACATGTATGGAGAATGGATAAAATATTAATCGTATGATCGTATGTAGACACAAACACTCAAACACACTATTACTTATATCATTCATCAATCCACCTAAAGCATGCTTGGACATCGAGTACGATGAGCACACACAGCTACAAGGGACCTTGAGGGACCTGGGTGTAGTTCAAATGTCACCACGAAATCATCGGCCGTATTGTCATTCGCCTGGGATTGAACCACTCGATAAATTGATCTTCCCGTGTCGGTCTTCTTCTCTGTATCCGTCAATTGGCTTTCCTTGTTGCGCGGCTTTCCTTTTTCAAAGGTCTCCATTCTATAATTGAACTTCCATAGCTGCTGTCCTCGAAGACATACAATTCACAGCGCTTGTTTACTGACCAGGTGGACAGAACCCATGCATATGAGGTTATCTAACCCCCAGGTTCCGGAAATATCCTTCGATCAACATACACGACGCTGAATCCTGATGTTGGAATGGAGGGTGATTCTAGAAGTGTGTAACAGATAAGTAGCAAGGATTCAACATTACAGCACTTCCCTTTACCCCCAATCCCTCCCAGACGTTTGGACGGTCGCAATAGAAGATGTCTAAATCTCTATCTCAGCCCAAAGCGTACTTTATTTCGTTGTTCTGTGAAGCGATCTTCGCAGGTGTAGCACCTTTCTTCGCGCTTTAGCTGGTTTTTTTCCGTACTAATCAGTGCCCTGCTAGGTTTGAACACATTTTTGTTCTGTGCTGCAATGTACCTCTTGCTGTGAGTACCAACACTTAATTTATGGGTGGTCTCCAAAAATTGACGACATAGTGGCTCAGGCAACGCCGTAAAAAACATCCAAGAGGTCCCAAGAATGCGATGATTGCGATGACGATCATCATGTACTGCTTATCGATGCTCCATCTGGCATTCTCATTGGAAATAAACTTGGTGGCATTGTTTGACCAAAAGGCTTCGGCACCAACAGGCGACGTACCAAAAAGTGCCGAGAATACAGAGAATGTATTCGCTTGTACACCAATTGCAGCGGAAACTCTTAACGTGATGTTGAATACCTGGACGTACGTTGATACTGTTAACTGACTACAATTTGTCGCAGTGTCTTCTCGGGGACTGTATAGTGATATGGCGAACATGGACCCTATGGAATCGCAGCTGGAAGGTCATACTTATCCCTTGTGCTCTTCTCCTTGGCGGAATTGGTAAGTAAAGTAATAGTGGCTCAACGAAACATAGTGGAGATGATTCACTGAGTCAAAACTACTAGTTGCAGGTGGATTGTTTGTTCACGCAATATTCGTCTCTCTGGTTGGCACATCTCTGTTCAACCAACAGACCATTGGCGCGATGATTGCTTTCGGTCTTCTCACCAGCATGGTGAATTTTTATGCTATCTTGGCCATTGGTTATCGCGCATGGTGAGGCTTTTCTCCACTTCTTGTGCTCTCTAGGCTCTAACCCTGGTCTGTCGCGCGCAGGACTCATAGCCGATACATGAAGGTGTTTTCTAGTTCAGGAAGTCATGTCATAGGTACACAGTACCTTAATATCTTTCTCATCTTTGTGGAATCAGGATTCATCTACTGCACCGTTCCGGTATGACCCACTTGCAGTTCGGTGGCTTTGTCTGCAACAGGCACTGACCATCTTGTGCCCTCAGGTTCTGATGGTGATATTATTCAGTGCATCCAACAACGGTGTCTATATTGTCATAGGTATCCTCGCTCAAATGACGGTGAGTGAATCTCCGTCTACGAACGATTTCATCGTTCTGAATCAGTCCGCACAGGGTATTTATCCAACCGCGATCATGGTCTTGGTCTGCTTACAGTTAACTCAGCATGACCATATAACCCAGGCAGAATTTGCTTCTACCTCCGGGAGCACTCAAATGCACCGACTGAACTACGATAGCCAGCCTGAATATACTCTTACTATCCCGGAATCCGTGATATCGAGTTCCAGTGGTACAGTCAACCACCCACCGTATCCTATCATCAATATTCAGGCTGTAAAATCAGACACGGATGGCTCACAAAGGAGTACGGGCATACAGATCGATAAACCGAGAGCAGTGTAGCGTCTCGATATGTTTCGATTGGGTCAAATTATCCGGATATGTACAGTCAGAATATGAACGCTACGTACCGTGTACTTTATGATAAAACAAGGGGATTCATTGGAAGGCTCATTTCATCCACACCTAAACGATTAAACAAAGATCACAATTATTCACTATGCCTTTACATAAATAATACCTCCTACGCGATAATACTTACAGTAACCGTACAAGATAAAAGAGGAAACTTAGATTTTCAACAAATGGCGACCGTCATGTTACGATACACGTCGGAGTGCACATTAATGTCCGCTGTACACTCCCATCGTGCAAATCCAATCTCGACCAATCTTCAGCGACCTGCGATGATTCGGAACGGAGAGGAACGTGGAAATGATGAGGGGAGGGACGGAAGCGAAAGTGTTGTTGGAAGGGGGAATAGGGAGAGGACCAGATTCAACGAATCAGATAAATTGGTCTATTTATCGGTCGCTAATATGCGTACCAGCCAACTCTCGCTCGAGCGATTCACTCGGATCATCCATGACGGGACTGGGCGGTCGTTGGTTCTGCGGAGGCGCGGTGAAGTTGGACGTGGTCCCTTCTTGGCCCTGCATCGGGGAGTTGAGGATTTCCTCTCGAGAGGGTATGGGTAGACTGTGGAGAATGAGAAATTATTCAAGACGCTTCAAAAGTATTTGGTATACCTGTCTTGTCTACGGATTTGACTCGCCGCTCGAGCCTGTGCGCGTACTTCGGCGCGGAACGTGTTCACTTCCTCGACGATCAATTTCTTCATACCCTCGATGCTGTCCTCTTCTTCGAAGCCAAAATCGAATTTCTGTCAGGTCAATCAGATTATTTGACCTCAAGATTGAGATTGAATATGTTGATACATACAGAGTGGCAGAGAGGCTCATCGGTTGGGTCGTGCCAGACTTGCAAATACGGATGCTTCAACGCTTGTTCACAGCTGATACGCTTAGCTGGGTCGAAGCAAAGCATGTGCGACAGCAAATCGATGGCGAGGGGATTAGCGTGCGGGTAGAGCGTCGAAAAAGGGACACGAGGTTTGATAGGAAGGGAGCGAATGTAATCTTGAGCCTGTAAAGATGATGAGCACCGTTGGTTGTGCTGTCATTAATGATCGAGCGTACTCGAGGAGAACCGACACGCCTGAGGGTATCCTCAGAGGGGGTGCCAAGGTAATGCAGGATCTGATTCAGTTGATCCACGTAACTGTTCGAGGGGTGTGATTAACATGACAGAGATACAGAATGATGAAGGGCAACATACTCTCGACCTTTGAAGATGGGCTTTCCACCCAACAGCTCAGCGAGGATACAGCCAACCGACCATACATCAATAGCCGTTGTCTGCGCAAAGATCCGGTCAATCAAGTTTGGGTGTAATCAAACGGGAACGCACATAGTTGGCGAAGCTCAACATGATCTCGGGAGCTCTGTACCATCTCGTCGCGACGTACTCGGTCATGAACCCTTGATTGCCCGCTACTTTGGAAGTTCCACTGCCCGGAGTATATCCTCGCGCAAGACCAAAATCGCAAATCTTCAGCTCGCAATCCGCATTGACAAGCAGGTTGCCAGGCTTCAAGTCTCGGTGTAGGACGTTGGCAGAATGAATGTATTTCAATCCGCAAAGGGTTTGATATATGAATGATTGAAAGTGAGCATCAGTAAGAGGTTGACCCGAGCGGATCTAGAGGGTGTGTTAATCAATCGAGCACTCGTAGTACTGCAGGCTTACAATAGCATGCAAATCAGCTTCCATCAACTCTTCCTACAACTACGGTCAGAGAAACAGTCACGGGCGATGACAGATGGACGACATACATAGAGGTACACTTCGTCGAAATTGCCGTTCGGTTGGAAGACAATGTCCATATCGTACAAGCTAGTGATCTGAGGGAGGAGTAAGATAAGAAAATGAGAGAATGATGTGAGGCTGGTGATAAAGACTCATTCGAAGATGTGAGGTATTAAATTTTGTGGGCAAAGAACAGCACGACGATGGATGAAGAGATACGAACGTTCTTGTGTCCTCTGAAATGGTGCAACAATCTGAATGCCATTGTCAGTCCAGAGATTATCGATGAGCAGCAAGACTAAGAGAGACACACCTGATCTCCCTCAAACATCTTTTCGTGAGGATGCGCTACAAAGACGATATGAGATTAGAGATCGGATGAGGAGGATACTAGACGAACTTTGGTGTTGATATTGGTTATTTTCTTGATTGCGCATCCATCGCCCGTTCGTCGATGTCTTGCAGCGACGACACAGCCATAGGCGCCCTGGCCAAGCTCCTTCACGAATTGATACTCAGTGTCGACAACAAAGGTAGAGTTGAGGGCGGTAAAGCTGTGTCTTTGCATCGTTCGGCGATTAGGAAAGAGAGATAGAGAAAAGAGATGGGGAAAATCAAACTAGGTACAGAGCAAGAATCGATTTGACTATTAACAGCGGCCACCGGCAAGCGCCTATGACTTCGGAGAGTATACTTTGAATGCACTGCATACTCCCATTTAGCAGTGTCAGTGTATCACACAGCTGTACCAATACACCTCATTCCGAGTACAGTTACATTCACAATTCGTCCGAATCCGCTACATACAAAAATCACAGGAAATAAAGATATACTGATCACCAATTATTGAGCATCATCTGTGCACACTCCTATACAAAGGTGAAACGTTGAACGATCAAGTCGGAAAACCAATGCTTACCTTGAGTCGATTCAGACCATGAACAATGGCAACATTCACCACAGTCTTCAACCGTCTCCTCACCTCGGCCTTACCGACCGTCAACTGATAACTCCCAGAGCAATGACACCACCGGCTGACTTGGTCCCCTTGGATCTGTTTGCATTTACTACACCGTAAATCTTGTCCTGCAAAATTTCTTTCCAGAGCCCAGACCATACGAATCAGCGAAAACTCAATCAACGTTCGGTCGTATTCGCCTCTACAGCTTGAGCATATCCATTTCGGTGGGCCGGTTTCACCTGTAGTTGGCAGCAAGTCTGGATCTCGACAAAAGTCAAAATCTTTGATGGCGTCGCAATGTTTGCAAGGGACGTTGAACAGCTTCAATGGCTCGCATGGATTCCGGAAGATAGCTTCAGATGCAAACTCTTTGACACCGATCAAGTCGAGGGCATTCCGTTTCACTAGACCTATCTCAACTTGGTAGTCCCTCGCTAGTTGAAACATAGCACAGGCAAACTTGACGAATTCGAGTGGAGGATTGGACATGTGCAAATGAGAACCTGGAAGAACAGGAAAAGTCCAGTCCGCTGCGGTTTCCTCATGCATCATCGCTTCCCGATACTGTTCTTGTATATTTCCAGCCGCCTTCAGCATGCGCCGTGTGAGTTTGCGGGAGATGAACTGCTGGACGTCCTCCATCTCACTCTTCATCTGAGGATCGTGTTGGGTCGCGCCTGGTGGATCGCCATTCTGAAGAGGGCGCAGTGGGACACGCGTCGTCTCATTCGCCTTTTGACGGATTTTGAAAAGGGAGACAATGAAGTATTGGATGATAGACCTAAATTCTTTCTGGGCTGGTCGGGGAAGGAACTCTGCGATGTTGAGGTTCATTGCGATGGACAACTCCTCCGGCGGCTCAAGTGCCAAAGGATCTTCACAGACGATGCCGCCCCAATTGGCCTGGTCCATGAACAGGAAGTAATCGTAAAAACGGTCGGTGCGAAGGTAGACGTGCTGGAACAGCTCATGCGAGGTGACGGCAGTATTGATGTATGTAGCATATGCATGGGCGGTACCAGGGGGTTTTGACGTTGCGAGTATGATTCGGCTGAAATCAGCATACACGACATGGGAACCTAGTCGTTTGAATTCTGCCAACAACTGTACGAATGTTTTCCGCATGAGGCCGTGCACGAAACGATGGATACTTGGATCATACAAATTCGAAGCACTCGAACTGATCCAACGCCAGAAGTGGTCAACGGTCAGGACAGAAGGACATTCCAACCCTTCAAGCTCACTTCGTAGTCGATCTGTGAGCCATGACTTCACCATCGACTTCAAGATACCAAAAGTCTGCACAGGAACGTTGGATTCGCCAAGTGAGATATCCTTCTGTCCGTCATTTTGGGCATACTCGTCCAACGTGCGTGAAACGGAATCGAACGCAGTTGAACCACCACTGCCTTCGAGTTCGTTGACAACGAGAGAATGGACAACTGAGTTGATCGCCAGATTTCGCACGGCAATCTCGAGACAGACATTCGAATAAGCTCCAGGAACTGTGAATTCAGACTTGGGAAGGTCTTCTGTGGGCCTCTTGTCAGCTTCCATGCCCCCAAGGTCAGGGAGTTCACTTGAAGACCACCAGAGTACTGTATCTTGTTGAATCAAGCGACGAGCGAAACTGATGTCAGACAGGTAAAGAGGCTGATCGCCCTCGATATGTCCAAGAGGGATGTCATAATATTCTGACAGCGCCATCGACCGCTCTAACCAGTTGCCCACAGCAAGATAGCGGTTCAACATTTTCCCGACAACATGCGATTGCCAGGGAAAGACGTCCAGAGTGTGAGCAGACTTCGCTTTTGCCATCGAAAGAACAGGGAATTTGGCAAGTTTCGGTATGTTTGTCTCGAAGTATGAATCGTCTTTGCTAGATGATAATACAACAATCTGATTTTGGTCTTCGATGACGCCTAACTCTCGAGAAATGGCCTTCATGGCGGCGGTGTCAGTTGAATGGTAGGAGGTAGTGAACTCCCTGGTTTCGGGGTAAGCGAACAAGTTGGATTGGCCGAAATGTTCATCGCGCTTTTTCTTGAGCTCTATGTAGGCCTCTCGTAAGCGAGGTATATTCTGCCTTCGAGTAGCAGGATCAACAATATGCAGTTTGACCGGCCCCGAAGGAAAGAATACCGCAAAGACGTGAAGAGGAGCGTTCGCAGAGCAGGCATGGTAGATGAATGTATATTTGTGACTTTTGCCGCCCTTGAGGTATTTATGCTTCAGATTGCCACTTGCAGAAGGCGATTCTAATTGATGTAGGTCAAATCCTTTGGCTTCTGCGCGGTTCAAAGTCATGCTGCTGTCCGTGGTTCCACAGATACGACCGAGTTTGAGCAGAGCGCGTACCACGAGCGGAACCTAAAACGTTATCGTTAGACCAGTAATCAACGATATCACAGCCTACTTACTTGGAGTTCAAAAACGCCGTCAACGTTTGGGTCGTTGACGAGATCTATGAAATGTTCTCCAATCTCGTTGTAGAGGTCTTCACGGACAGTGATCTTGTACAGATTGACACAAGGGAGATCTCGAGGTAAGTTTCGTGTGACCTTTTCGTACGAATAGTATTCCGTCCGGAAAACGTCTTCCTTTGGAGTTCGAAGGTGCACATAGAATTCTCGGGCTATGCGCAGAGGCAGTGGCAGAAGTTCCGAGTCGACGGAAAGCCACAGCATGAATCTGCCCAGTGTTTCGGTAGGGCGAATCTGCACCAGGTCCCAATGTCGGTTGGCTCGTACTTTCACATTGCTGAACATCGATGGTACCGTGATAGATCCTGGGTCAGGTCCCTCGCGTCTTCGTTTCCAGCGAGGTCGGATAGCCCTCAGCCAGGCTGAGTAGCTGATTTTAGGGTCAGGCAACTCTTTGTCTTCTTCGACAGTCTCTGGCTGAGTAGTATTCTTTCGAAGGATGCTAGGTTCTGAAGGAGCAAAAAGTCTCTGAGTCCCTGAATCTCCAATATCCTCGATGTCCATCAGTTCCGTCTCTTCTTCTTGCGTCTCAGTACCTTCAGCAGCTGGCTTGAAGAAGTCGGTCAGTTTATTCTGCTTGAACTTGTCGATGGTGCCTGCAACCCGACGATGTAGCCAGTCCGGATGGTGGATGCGAGGAACGGGGTTGGGTACTTTCTGCATTGCCGCGGGGATAGTGATCAATTTCTGAATGACGGACCCTAGTCGCTCGATGTAGTAGTTCCAATCCAGGATAGATCGAAGATCGAAGTCGACCACACTGCTATCTTTGAGCCATTTGCGAAGGTATGTCCGCTTAACGCTCTCTTCTGCAGAGAAAATAGCCACTGGGACAGCACGTTCTGTGACAGGAGCACCGATAGGTTTGGCGGATATGATGAATTTACACGCCAGACCTTTGTCCTTGACCATCTGGTCACCTAAGAATTCCGCCAAACGTCTGGCTGTACTGATCGACGTGGACTTTTGGCCGCCGTATTCTGCGAGAGTTTTTGACATGCTACGGTTCTCAGCGATGAGCTCCACCAGTTCCTCGTCCGTGAGCGCAACAGCTTTAGTAAACAATACATCCAGCCACTGATCAGCAACCTGTGCGACAGCCTTATAACACTCCTCCGTCGTCGAACCTAGCAAGAACTTCTCGAAAATCTGAGATTGAAAGTGTTTGATAAGCTGCAATTCGCCTCGACGCTTGACTTCGAATCCCTTGAGTTCTGCGAGAGAACCATCATCGTTGAATACCGCAT
This sequence comes from Lentinula raphanica, assembly GCA_027919835.1. Taxonomy (NCBI): domain Eukaryota; kingdom Fungi; phylum Basidiomycota; class Agaricomycetes; order Agaricales; family Omphalotaceae; genus Lentinula; species Lentinula raphanica. The sequence goes on along the minus strand of JANVFP010000005.1, from coordinate 1,276,033 downwards.
AACGCTTCTTCAAGAGTTTGTCTTCTTCCTTCGACGAAGGCAGGATCATTGCTTTGTAAGGACCATCTAGCTCAAAGAAGATGGAGTTCTCGCTGTGGACTTTGTATTCTCCGGTTTCGGGATCAAGGTCGTGATATTGGTGGTTGGTAAATTTGGCGTGAACGAGATGATTGAGCATGGTACAAGGATACGAGAAACCAATCGACTTTCCATTGTCCAACTTGAACTTGAAGTTCTCAGGGAACACACCGGGAAGCATACACCAGATACCATCGGTATCCAGTTCTAGCGGTCGCCCAATCTGCTCGACCAGTGCTCGTGCCATCTGAATGATAGTAGCGCCAGTCAAACAGGTGATACCCGCCATCTCCATCGAGTGCCAACGAGCGCCCTTCCGCATCACATATCCGTAGAAGGAGTTCAGAATGCACTTGTGAGCAAGCTGAAGAGAGTCGTACAAGACGATCATCTTTTTCGCTTCATCAACCTCTGCAAGAGAACGTCCTTCATTGACGACAGTGTCCAGATTTTTCTTCCACGTTTTGTGTAGCCCTTTGTACTCGTATCGTCGATCTCGGAATCTCCTCACAGTGTCAACATAGAAAGGGTTTTCCCGCTGGCAGACGATAGACTCCCTATTCTCCACTTTCGTGTCCTTCGTCTTCTTATACACCTTCCGCGAGTAGTCGCCTAACCGTTTATGCAACAATGCAGTCTGTTCGGCTGGAGAGAGATCCGTGTATCGACGCTGTGGACCATTCGGACGCTTTGGTGGGAAAGTTTCTTGGTTAAGTGCATGCCGGATCATATTATATTCGTCGCGTTGTGAAGGGAAGAATTCTCCTCTCCATGCCCATTCCAACCTGCGGTCGCATGTTTTCCCGGGTCGATTATAATCACAAACGGCACATACAGATTCGTCAACCATCGAATCCGGCTGAAGTCGATTAGACAACATGATATTGGGATACATGGCGGCCACGTCCAAGTGATAAATGAGGGGATGGTCTATCCTCTTGGGATTATCCCGCATCACCTCGAGCGCAGATTGGATAGCGGACTTGACTTCATCGTAGTTGGTGACTTTATCCAATGAGCATTTGGATTCTTCTACGATACAGAAGGTAAGCGCAGCATCAAGATCATCGATGAGCTGCAGGTCCATCAGCTAGAGACCTTCATGGAAGGAGACACACTTTACCTCTTGGACAGCAGAAGGTGTAATTTTGAAGTCAGTGGGTATGTCACTACGGAAGACCCCTGCTTCGAGAGCTTCTACATGGCCACCAACGTAGGTCTCCGATGCCAGAAGATGACCATCGTAGAAGTTGCCATGCTCCTCCTCGTGTCTATTAGGCATGATAATGTGACCTCGATAAGCTTCAACCTATCCGACCATTCTTAGCGAGATCTCAATGAAAGGGAAAGGATGAAGACTTACCATCAATAACGTCTCACAAAGAGTGCCACTTCCCTTCCTCAACACCTCGTCCGGATTCAGTGGAATGATATTGCAGAGGGAAAAGATGAAGGGATGTACATATTTCATGTACAGATAGTATGTCGCGACAGCATCTGAAACGGAGTATTGTGCCAATGTTTGGGGTTGTTCGAGAGCGTAGCTTTCAGGAAAAATTAGATTGATTGAGAGATTTGACTGGCGGGACGTACGGAGTCATCAACTCGGGATCCAGTTCTATAGGGTTGTACCCTAGTTTAGAAGCAGTCACGGCTTTCAAACCTTGACTACCTTGAGGCAAGTAGGAATCGCGCTTGACCCATCGGAAGCAGTCCATATGGACACAGGTTCTTGACTTGTACTCATCGTCGGAATCTTTCGCGAACCCAGTTTCGATATACATATCAATTCCATTAATCTTTGCTCGAGCGTCGAGGAAAGGAAAATCGAAAAAGTCACCGTTGAAGGTGGCCATAACAGTCGGCTTGACATCTTGTATATGAGAAAAGAACCGTTTGATAGTTTCGGCCTGGACAAATCATGAACGAGAGGATCATTGACTAGGAGAATGCACGCACTTCGTTTGGCTCATTGAATATTATGAATGGGCCTTCATAGCCCTCCATGGGCGTATACTCAAAATCTTCGATATCTTCGCTCACGATCTCCCGGTTGGTGATCAGATATCCCTGTCCATCCACCATATACGAAATCATCATAACCTGATCTGTCTCTCGATCCGGGAACTTGAGTGGTGCTTTCGTCGTCTCAATATCATACGCCATGACTACCGGGTCCGCACGTTTAACACGTTCAGCGATATGTCGAAAGGCAGGTTGACCAGCAGTAAAGGTGACCGCGTACCAGAGACCGACTCGGATGTCGTTGTCGATAGCCACTCGAAGATAGTAGGGGACGTCGTATTCTCGAATGTCAACGATGCCATCTCGAGCGTCCAATGTCGCATTTCGGGAAGAGCCAGCGTTGTCCCACCCTTGCTCCTCAATTGCAATGTCCATGCTGGCGAAATTCATAGAAGTCGCGTTGACCACTTCAGCATACGCGTCGACTGCGTCGCGTTTAGCGCCATTAGCAAGAGCCAGAGGAAGGAGTTCTCGCCGGACCGCGAGTAGATCTGAGACATTCCGAAAACAGAGCTGGAGATAAAGGCGACGGTGACCCATGAGATGATTAGGAAGTTTTAGGTCTTCTTTGCGGTCATGAACGATGCGACAAATCAGGCCTTCGTATTTCTTGTTAAGCCATTCCTCAACGGAGTTCTCCATACCGCTCTACAAAGAGCATCACGAGAGAACGCATATAATTGCAGAGTGAACGAACCTTGCAAGCTATATAGAAATACGGTTCGTATTGATACGTGCACTTGAACATCTGCCCGTCGTCCTGGATGAAGTAGTAGTCCACAGCCGCTTTGCCAGACGGCCATTCCGCGTCTTTCACAAGTGTCTGCATGGTGCATGAGAACACAACTCTGATGATGACAAAAGGCTACGCACAGGATGCATATTCACCAACCAGCCTTCCTTCACTATACCTTCTTGTACCAGACCAAATCCCAGTTTTTCGTCAATCTCGTCACTAATCTTGACCTGCTCAAATCTCTCTGCTAGTTGGGTACCGTCGTCTTCCCGTCTCGGGGCATCTTCCGTCTTCCCTTTGCCTTTGCCTCGCCCTCTGCCTCTCCAAGAACCTCCGCGAAAACCTGCAGCGCGGAACGAGCCACGGTTTCCGCCTCGTGCAGAAGCCAGCCCAAATCCACGCCCTCTCGCCATTGATGTTTGATGGGAGAGATTAATGAGGAGAGATTAGTGACAAAATGTAGATGATGGTTAACCTTGGTTAACAGAAAGAACGCGTCTGTGACAATGGACGCCTGGCGTAACAAGGCGTAACACGAGCCACGTGCCTTGTGACACCCAGAACCAGGCACTCATGAGCACCTGGCAATAGGCACCAATGCTGATAACATTCCGTACAATATTCAAGTAAGCAGCATACTGTAGTAGATACTTTCCAGCATCTACGGTATCTTGAACTTCGAGGCAAGAGAGAGCATTGAATTCACCGAAAACGCCAAAGAACAAACGCTTGGACTCGTGTGAAAATTGGTTTTGATATAGTTGTCCGATTCGCGGAGTTCTCGCGCTTGCCAATTTTGAAACAGCCATAAAAATGGGCTATTCTCGTTCTGGATCTTCACTTGCCCCCACTCCAATGGTTTCCGACTCCTCAGACGAAGAAAGCCTCATGGTCCACGAGCATGACAATGTTACCAACGGTTTCGATTCCATATCTCGTCTTGGCTCGCCTTCAATTTCCTCTGTACACGAGTCACGGCCGGAGGTCGACAATGACAGCGCCATCTGCCAGTGGGACGACTGTGGTCAGGTATTTACAGATCTACAGGTCCTCATTGACCATATTCATAACGGTATACAAACATAAAGTTGACACAAAATTTAATGCTTAGTTTGAATCTTAGGTCACATTGGCGTGAATAAATCGAACTATACATGTGAATGGGCTACTTGCCATCGGAGAGGTCTCTCTCAGACCTCTCGTTTTGCTCTCATATCCCACATACGTTCACATACTGGGGAGAAGCCATTCGTATGTTCATTGCCAGGTGCGTCTTATCCTGATCTCGCAAGATCTCATCCTGAATCATCTCTTTCCTTATAGAATGTGACAAGTCCTTCACCCGGTCTGACGCCCTAGCAAAACACATGCGCCTACAACACAACATCGAACCGCCTGCACCGGGGCGTGGTGGAACTCGCAAACGCAAACGAGACGAGCCATCTCCGCCACCAACCAATGGCGCGGCGTTGGCTAGCGGAACTAATTTCGGATACGAGCAACCTTGGTCTAACTCAGAGCTCATGGATGAGGCTGACATGGACTATGAAAACTACCTCCGTGTCGAAGCTGCTCATCAGGCTCCTCTCGACGAGGAAGAACAAGCATTCGATGCACTTCCGGCCTACCTCAAATCCCAATACGATCCATCTACGAGGCGAATCATGGGTCGTTCACCAGAAATGACGATGTATATATTGATGAAAGCAAAACACAAATATGCTCTGGAACAGCATGAGATTTTGGTGGACGAATTGGCCTTGGCTAATGCAGAATTAATTCGGGTTCGGGCAGAGAAGGATGTGATGGTAGATAGAGTGCTGCATGCTACCTTTGGGTATGTTGTATATCTTTGTTGTAACTGGCTTTCGTTCAGCTCTTTCTCACATAGTCCGGAGGCGGAGTATATTACGAGACCCATTCAAGATCCCACTTCGAATATATCGGAACAGAGGACCATCCCAATATTCGCAGGTGGTCCTGAGCTGCGACGTTAAAACCTATGTTTCCATACTATGACAGAAAGAATATACCTCCGGAATACCAGTTTGTTTCACTTTACATTCAGTACTGTTCGTTCAATAAGGACTCCATGCAGGGAAGTCGAGCATTCGAAGCACCTTCAAGCCAGAGGCCTCGAAAATTTTGACCACATCTGGGTTAATACTAGAAATACAGTGACATCCGACTGAGCAATGTCCAAATACACTACACCGGGAAGAAATATCGTTGTAAGTATCAATAAACGAAAGCTTCGATCGAGTCCAAAAGCCTTGAACGGAAGCCTTGTGTTTCTCCTGGGTCTTCGGTTCGTATCTATCTGGAATGGCCTCCTCAACCGAGCGCACCTGAAAGCCGTAGTTGGGCTACTTTGATACTTGAGGATACTTGTCTACTTCTTATTTCTTAGTAGAGTAGATGCTCGATATTATATACCCTCGTCACTCATCTTGTTGGATAAACCCAATCACCCCGATGCGTTCAATGTACTCACAAATATCATATCATCTCATTGTACATAGTAGGACAAAGTACAGACATGGCTTCCATACGGTAGACGAGTGCAGAGATTCGTCTTCCGGGGGTCCCAATTTTAATTGTGGTAATTCCCCTTCCTTTTAGATAAGGTAATTACTTTGGTTTTGACCCTGTAGGCTGTCACACAAATTACTGTTTTTCCAGAATTTCAATTCTCATTTACTGAGTGTGACGTGTAGCACAATTATCTTCTTTCACTACCACCACTGCGTCCTACTGCGTCTCACCATGGCTGCATATGGTTCTCGCGTCTACCGCTACAAAGGCCATTTCTTTTCTTATTGGACAGATTGGGACGCGGATCCACACCTCCTTGGACTGCACGCTGCCGCCGAAATCCCTCGGGATTCCACTAGCTTTGATGCCTATGTAAGGTTTAAGAAATTGGAGCTCGAGAAGCTTTTGAAGTCTGAAGCAGGGAAACCATCATCTTTTGAGAGATTGAAGATGAGCCTTGAAGGTCTCTTGGACGACGCGGACGACGAACGCGACATAATCGAAGGCGATTATTTCTTTCACTTCGAATTGTGTGAAGAACCGCCAGTTCATGGGTGTTTTACATACGAAATCGACCTGGACAATCTCATCTTCTATTTCCTTGGGGAACCCATGTTTGATCTTCGAAACATGCCTGATAAGGATCAATATTTGGCATATCTTGGTGAGTGTTGTCCTCACGGATATAATCAAAGGTCTTAGTTGTAATACGTGTAGAGTCTGTAGACATCATGGAATGGAACCTCAAGTTCCCCGAGGTTCGTGAAGGACATCGCTACAAAGTCCCTCCTCCAGTCGTTGAGGATTCTAGCTGGCTCAAAGCTTACAAACGTCTCGGCGCGCGTTGCACCGATATACACAATGTTCTGGGTGTGGGGCCTCACATGAACCATATCGAAACTACTCGCATGAAAGTCATGGAAATATGCCTTCTAGCCTCGCTGCCCTTCATGAAGAACTCGTGTGGACTAGGATTAAATGCAATGCTCCTGGACCCCATTCCATATCGAGCTCTCAGCAGACTATATAACATCTGTGATCTCTTCTCGGGCCCGCTCGTATTTGATAACAGTGACCAGTTCTCGAAATGGGAGCTTCTTCGAAAGGATCATCTCAAACCAGGTTATGACAGAAGAATATTTAGGTGGTTGGATAAAGGTTACTTGTGCATGCTTGCCGTCAATCGTCTCGATAGCGAAGACACCCTACGGGCTGAGATCGCCTCGCTAGCAGATCAAATCGCCGCCTTCTACAAGGAAGACTGTACGAACAAATCGACTTTCTATGGTGCTATCCTGTCCATCTATGACGTCTGCATCGTCCGTCTCAGAGTTGTAAACCATCGCGTCGAAGTAGAAAGTCATACACCTGCTCTCCGATATCTCCCTCAGAACCAATCTTCTAGCACTTACACACCTGGCATAGAGGCGCTCTCTCGTCTCGGAAACTTGATCTACCAGAATTATCTCCACAGGAAGTTCTTAACTCGACGTAGTCGGAGACACAAGCTTTGGTCTGGAGGCAAATTGCTGCCAACCGAAATCTATCTACGTATCGCCCAGTATCTCCCATATCGGACCATTACGAGTCTTGCTTCTGTCTCACTACAATGGGCTCATATCGCTATAGAGATGCTTCAACACCCTTACTTTATAATTCGCAGTGAAGATTGCCAGCAGCAGCCTTATAGTTATCGAGTCGTGCCCTCAATTCGTCAGGATCTAGGTCCTAAGGGATCCTTATACCCTGTATCGTTCCAAGCTCTTGATGACCGTGGCCGCGACGTAAAAATTCACCTCACTACGGATGTCACGGCTGAACTTAGACAGCGTCAAGAGTCTTATTGCTTGGGTGAAGGTTTGGAGCTCCACGAATGGCGGAAAAAGTGCCAGATCAGGGCTGTCATTGACGATATATGAACTTGTAACGCTTGGAGAGCGTCCTCGATGAAGTGAGCCTTTCCTATATACTCTATATATATCTTCCTGTATCTACCATCATCTCCAAAACGCCGACTAGATACTTACGTTGCGGCTTCGGAAGAGAGTTATACTACTAATAGTTCACTCAGACGCTGTCGGAGTCACTGCTGGAGACGATTTAGACTCGATTGTGAGAATCATCAATCTACGAGTCTGACTAGGGAAAGTAGCCTACTTCAGCTTGGGTACTAGTCTCCCATTATGGGATTCCATAGGCAGACAGACTGATATGTATTAGTAAGGCCTTTTGACACTGTCCACGGTCACGACTCACGACTCACGATTCGGACTCACGGTCACGAAAAGGACTTTATTGTCCCGGTCAAGGCCAATTGTTTTCACTCCCTTTCGCCACCACTCCTACGTTCATCATTCCCATCATGGGTGCAGACGGCTATCGCGTTTACCGCTACAAAGGCTATTTCTTCATCTGGTATACGCGCCACGATTCGTATATCCAAAACCTTGGACGGCTCATGGCGGATGAAATTCCTCGCGATCCCGTTCGCTTCGAAGCCTATGTGTCGTCCAAAAAAGCTGAGCTCCAGCAAATCTTGGACTCTCAGTCTGACTCTGCTGAGAAGTCAGACTCGGACGAGCTTGAGGAAGATTGGCAACATGTAGAGGATTCTCAGGAAGAGGATTCTTCAGGGGGCTTGAAGCTCAGCACTTATCTTTTCAAGTTCGAGCTTTGCAGAAAGCCACCCAAGTATGGTTTTCTCAAATACGAAATCGACTTGGACAATTTCATCTTCTATTTCCAAGGCGAGCCAATGTTTGATATCCGGAATATGCCTGACAGGGAGCATTTTCTGACATATCTAAGTGAGTGGTCTCTTGCTTGATTCGACCCAACCCTCAGATTTGTTATACCTCATAGATGAATTTTGCCACACGTCTGAGCTTCCCGAGATCCCCGAAATCCATTCCTATAAAATTCCTCCCCCAGATGTAGGGTCTGACTGGATTGATGCCTATAAATGTTTCAACGCGCGCTGCACCGATATACACAACGTCCTTGGCGCTAAACCTCAGATGAACCGTTTCGAAACTACTCGCATGAAGATCATGGAGATGTGCACAGTAGCCTCAATGAGCTACATGCAGAATTCATACGGACTCGGAATAAACGCACTCCTCTTGAACTACGTTCCATATCGAGTTATCCGCAGACTACACAACCTTTGTGATCTCTTCTCGGGTCCGCTCGTCTTCGATGCCAGTATTTTTTCTTACAAGTGGAAGACAAGCCAGCTCGTTTCAAAGGACTATCTCCGACCACCTTCTTATGACATAGGATTGTTCTATTGGTTTCATGAAGAATCTCTTTGCATGCTTGCCGTTAATCGTCTTGATACCGAGGAGATTTTACAAGCTGAAATCGTCTCGCTATCGGATGAAGTCATTGCCTTCTACAAGGACAAGGAGCGTGTGAACAGTTCAATCTTCTATGGTGTCATCCTATCCCTCTATGATGTCTGCATTGTACGTCTCAGGGTGGTAGACCACGAAGGCGAACGAACTGTTCAAGTCGAGAGTCATACACCTGCGCTTCAATTCCTCCCTCGTATCACAGGACCATCCGGGAGTATAACTAATACTTACACTCCTGGGATAGAGGCCCTCTCGCGTCTTGGAAACTTGATGTGGCAGAATCACCTCCAAAAAAGGCTCATAAATGAACGCAAACAGACGCACGAACTTTTCGCTAGATCCGGATGCAGGTTGCTGCCAGCTGAGATTTGTCTCAATATCGCCCAATACCTCACACATGAGAACATCACGGTCATTGCTTCTGTCTCTTTGCAATGGGCTCATGTCGCTGTAGAGATGCTTCAACACCCTTATTTCATGGTCAACAGTCCTTACCCGCGATCGCCTTATTGTTATCGGGTCCTGCCTACGATCCGTCAGAGACGCCAATGTTACCCCATCACATTCGATGCGCATGACATGGTCGGACGCGATAGAACAATTCACCTTACTACGATTGCGACCACTTCAACAACACACCGGCTGCAAGAAACCTATCGGTTGGGTGATGGTATCCGAGTAGAGGATTATGAAGAGTGTTGCCGAATTCGTGTTTTCGTTGAGAACTTGAAGAAGTAATATTGACGTTATACTACAATAGCCTGTGTATGCAAAAGCTCCTTACAACTATGCAGATGTATCTCCGCGAAATTGTGTACTGACGATCATGTACTACATGGTTCAAGCAAGGTTGCTTTCGACTGCTGGGGCGAATCAGCTTCGAATTGGAGCCCTTCCAATGTTCAAAAGTATTTACAAAATTCCCCAATTACAAGTATGAGTAACAAGACATGGTAGGAATCATAAGTGTCATGAGTACAGAGGGAATCAGAGTGTTATTATCCTTGTCCCCAGGTCAGCTACATTATACTGATAATTAGGCCCTGGACAACTCATAAACATCAGAGAGGGGGGTATACTGAGGCGGTGAGCCAGCGCTGCGACGTTGACGGGGTTGAAAGCTCCGGCTACTAAAACCTATAGCATGATGAAATTCAAGGATCCATAATCGAGCTCTCTTGATGGCTCACTTACTAGGTCTATCGTTATTTCTGGGAAAGCTTCGTCCAGGACTAGTAATCTCGAATCAGTCCTGATAGTCATCCGATGAATAAATGCGACACGTACTCCGAGCGTTCACTTCCAGTTCAGATGGAACACCGAGTTCCTCGTCGACAAAGTGAACGATTTTCACACAAGCTGTTTCTTCGTTGTCACGCACATACAGTATCATATGGAATAGGCGATTGATCTGACGTTTGTGAGTTGGCGTCTCCTTCGAAATATTTTGGGAAAATTTCACCTCGTCCGTTTTCACTAGTATGCACACTGGTTGGAGTTTGAGGATCTTCGTGAGATTGACGATTTTGGCTCCCCAAGTTCTGGTCAAACTCCATCTATGTAACAATGGAAACTGATCGTATACTCCGTAAAACCATTTCAAGATGCGGGTCTTATTTTGCGTGGTAGAGAAGAATGCGACGGTAGCTATAAGATAGGCTGCGAAGTATCTGTGAGAAGAGAAGTTCCGCGTTAGTTATGCAGCAAGTGACGATAATTGTCGATTCCTAATTCGTACCCTGAGATAGTGGGATCTATGATGACATTCCCCGTGAAAACGACGACGACTAGGACCAATGCAAGAAGGACAACGCAGAACGGAGTGTTCGGCGTTCTTGGCAGACGTCCTCTGTTCAACTTGAGTAGGAGGAGAGCGAGAGGAAATAGGGACATGACGACTAGCCACACGAGAGAAAACCTTGTTCAAATGATGAATAACAACTCTAGGGTGGTGAATAGGTGCGCACATTTCAGAAACAATGCTTAACTGGGCCCCTGTGCTGGCATAGATGATTCCAACGAAGGCAACGAAGGAGAGTACCGAGACATAGGGAGCGTTCGACACGGGCATGACCCGAGAGAAACTTATGGGAACGAGACGATCTAGGGTAAGTTGTTCCAAGAGCTCGCATGCGCTCAGGATACCTGTACTTGGTTAGAAAGTACTGGATGCAGTTTACCAGGCTCGTACCTGTCAATACTCCGCCACACAGAACAATGATGGCGTTTACAGCAATGTAAATTCTAAATCCTCTGCCAATGGCCTAGAAGTGTGACGTTGGCATCACAAGTGTATGAAGACCGAGGATATACAATCATTACCGACCTTCTCAGCGAGTAGACTCAAGATGTTGTCACCTTCCAGGATGGTTTCCAGTGGCACGATAGCCAGTACCAAGGTCATTAACACACAGTTCAATACGATAGCAGGATAGTGAAGGTTGCGAAGGACGAGAGGCAATCGACCGGGCTTTATCCGCGCTATGTAGGCGGGTATACCTGGCGTGACGAATCATTCGCGGGATATATCACGCTGTCGCAGATTCGCACTACTTACATTCAAATCCAGTGAGACCCAGTATTCCAAGGCAAAATCCATTGAATATTTGCTTCAAAACCTCGGACGTCGAAGAAGCCTTGCCGTTGTGCCAATTATCCATGATCTGGTCATTTCCTATGTTTGCCCAGTGTACAGCGCCAGCGATGATTAGTATAGTCATTGCAATCAGGTGTGATGTGAGTACGCAAAGTGCTACTCTAGCACTTTCTTTGATTCCAGACAGACTGACAAGTGTGAATGTCACCAAAACAAGAATGGTACCGACAAACTCCGGAAAGGGCAAGTTGATCTCTCCAGCGAGATAGGAGGCAGCAGTGGCGGCAGAAACAACTGAAGTGGATGAAAAATCTAGAAACAGCAGGGCCGCGGCGAGAAGAGCTAGAGTTTTGCTAGAAATGTTCAATCTCGTGGACTTTTAGATGGTTGGAGCTTCAAGGGTAAAGTTGAGGAATCGTACATATAGGAATAGGGTGCACCACAGATAGGGAATGCTGAGCCGAGTTCTTCCATAATTGGACGCCAGACAAAGAGAGTCAATGTAGCGATGAAAAGAGAAATTGGGGAACTATGGTATTCATTCAACAACGAGGCAGCTGAAAATGAGGTTCGCAACTCACTACACGCCAGCGACTCCAACGACAGCCGGCAGAGCATAGAAGACGCTTCCAAGAACAGCCTAATGACAGAAGAAAATGAGAAAAAAGTGAGCAAACGATGATCGAGGATGATTAGAAAGAACAACTAGAAACGAAAGGGGAAGAAGAGGGAAGAAGCATCACCCGCCAGAGGATACATTTGAAGCGGCTCGTGTGGGACTTACATTTCCGGCTAGTGCGCTAGCGGTAAACTGTCCCAGAATTTTCATCTCAGCATACTTTTGAACCCGAGCTCTTCCTGCTTCGTGGTCAGGGCCATCTAAATGGAGATGGAACAATGTCCCCCAGCCAGCGAACTCAAAATCGTTGGAAAGATTCAGGAAACGAGATGGGATAGCTGTCGTTTTCCGCACAAGGGTTGGGCGTACGCGCTTACGACGGAGAATAATGTCATATTGTGCGTCGTCGAAGGAGGGTGGGCTATGGGAAGGGAGAGAGGCTGCCCAGCAGAATTAGACATCGACATTCACAATTCAAGTCAAGGTTGTAGCGAGACGTACAGCTAGCAGCGATGATGGGAGCAGTTCGTTGGAGGGGTTCTATAGCGATCCAATGTTCATTGTCGAGTGGAATTTCTGCAGTCTGTTCAGCTTGCTGAAGGAGTTTGGACATCTGCGTTCAATAAGGGTTTGAGCAGACCTTTCACGGTGAAGCGAAACTTATATACACGAAGTAAGGCCGTATCTTCCGGAACGAAGAGCAAAGATTTTGGACCCGACTAAGACCCCTTCCGACTTCGAAGTACCGTAGACTGTAGTAGGGTCCTAGTAGCCTCTGGGGAACAAAAAAAACATATGCCAACTTTGAAAGCGCAAACATTACGTAATTTTTTGCTGGTTGTTACCATCACGAGGCTGAAATTTGAATTTCTTTACGGGGATTTACTCCTTATTGTGGTAACTTCTTTGCCTTTTAAGGTAATTAGTCTCAACACTGTCACAACTTCTCCTCATGGCACGTGCCATAATCATCCTCCTGGATCAACACTCCCCGAGTCCCGCTGCCACTCTACTCCTCTCTACTTTCACTATCAAACAAGTTACCATGCCCAACTTGGATCTCAACGACTCTTCTGGCTATTGTGTTTATCGCTTCAAAGGCTATCTCTTCACTTGGTGTACAGATCAGTTCCTGCGTCGTCTCGGATGGGAGAACGGCGAGTGAGACCCCTCGTGAACCCACTCGTTTTGAGGCCTACGTAGCGTCTAAGAAAGCAGAGCTCCAGCAAATATTGGACTCTGAACTGGCGAAAATCAGACCCGGAGGAATCCAAGACGAGCCAGGAGCCCGAGGAGCAGTGCTCGGAGGATGAGGAACATCAGACGAGTCAAATTTTCGAAAGGGAAGACTCGGAATATCTCAAACTTGAAGATTACCCTTTCAGTTTTGAACTTTGCAAACTTGAGCCACCAATCAATGGACGATTCTCATACAAAATAGACTTGGACAATCTCATCTTCTATATTCAAGGAGAACCCACGTTTGATCTCTGAACCATACCCGACAGGGATGAGTTTATGGCATATCTGGGTGAGTGGCATTGTTCGTGGAGTTGATTCGAATTCTCAGATCTGACATATTAGACAACCATAACCCCCGGCCCCTCATATTCCCGACAAACATCGCTATAAAGTTCCTCCTCAATTTTCATGCTACCCGCCACGTTGGGGGCTATGAGAGATGGTAGCTTCTTCAAAAAGATCATCTCAAAACGCCTTTCTCCGATATATGTCCATTCTGGTGGTTGGATGAAGGATATTTCTGCATGCTTGCCGTCAAGCGTCTCGATGGCGAACACACTACAGGCTGCGATTGTGTCGTTATCAAATCGGCTCACCAACTATTTCCAGAACAAGGGGTGTACAAACGAATCGACGTTCTACTTATGGCGCCATTCTATCCCTCTATCATCTCTGTACGTCTTAATAGGGTCATAGATCGTCATGGCGAACAAACTGTCCAAGTATAAAGCCATACACCTACCCTCCAATTTGTCTCTCAGGCAAGTTGCACTTATTCTCCCTGGATAGAGGCGCTTTTCCGCCTCGGGAACTTGATCTACAAGAACTAACTTCAGAGGAAGCTCATAACTGAACGCATCGAGAAGAATGAGCTTAGGTCCCGATGCAGGTTGCTGCCAACTGAAATCTGTCTTCGTATCGTCCAGTCGTTGAACTTACTACAAATATTGTCAGAAGAGAGAACCGAGGGCACAGGGCAACACTTATTGCTTGGGTAAGGTTTCAAACTAGACAGAGTTCTATGGGACTGCGAGACCAGGGCTTTCGTTGATATAGCATGAAGGTGCAATCAATGCTCTGAAAAATATCCTGAAGAGCGAAAGCTTTCTTGATCCATACAAATCTGTATTTACATCTCAAATGTCAAATTGATGGTTACAATCCGATCCAAGGAAAGCGTCAACTACGTGCAGGCAGACTTGCTGCTGGCGGAGACCATTCATTACCAAATTGACGGCTCAGCACAGATTTTATGGACAGAGTCCGAGTAAGGCGACAAGTACTACGCTCCTTCCACCACTGAAACCATGATCCTGAGTTCCACAGCTTGCGCATCTCATTCCGCGTGTGTACGTTCGAAAGCCAGAACTGGTAGTAGTACCAGTTGTCACCACAGTTTCCTAGCGGTCCTTCGACAGAGGACAAAAGACCTTGATGTGCAGGTGCATCGGGATCGGACACCCATACAGTGATGATTCGGGAGGGATGGAGGAGAAAAAGAGCATTGATCAAAGTCTGGTCCTTGCCGACAAAGATACCTTGATTCAGATAGTGATCATGATACAGGTAAAAGAGTTCCCTCCACCAGCGCACAGTTTGAGGGGATCCTCCAAAGAATGAACCTATGCAGACAGATGAATTTGGAGAACAAATAGATCTTCGGCGTCGTACCTTCACTGAAATCTGTATCCACCGGACCCAAAGCCTCTTCCCAGTTTCTCATACTTGGATGAGGAGGCTCCCACATAGGGAAAAACAACAGATCCTCCTTCGCAACACCACTGAGCCTACTTCCCTCGTTCCAGATTTCTTCTACACGAGCACTATTCGGCCAGACATCATACACATGTTCCTTCCTGAAGCTTCCGGCATCACTCCAGAACGCGTATGAGTACTGCTTTTCAGAGTTCTTCAAAGCTTCGTCGAGGTAATACGGTTTCCCGTTCCATATAGCGTACAGTTCGGGAGAGTGACGTGAGCGTTCACGGTCTATCGCGTGCATTGCTTCATAAGATTGCTTCATATTCACAAGTGGAGGAATATCGAAAGGAGTCGAGAAAGTGGTGTTTATGACGATCGGGAGGTTGCCGCGTACTTCCGCTACCAGCTCTGCCAGCTCAGGCGGAGTATAGAAATACACATCGGTGGTTATTGATCCAAGGAACAGAGTCAGCCATGCACGATAATCTTCAGCAGAATGTTTCGATTTGGAAAGAGGGAACAGGCCGGATACGAGGAGGATTTCGCTATCATTATGCAGAGTTGAGTTTGTCGCTTCTGTTTCGAGAGCGTATGTCAGGGATGACCGGCCTTCACGTATAATAGAGTATGCCTTGTAGACAATGAGTAGCAGAGAGATGATGGAGACGAGAAGGAAGCCATTCCAAATTCCGATGCGTTTCCCCATGTCGAGGAGAAACGCAGAAAGTAAATCAGTGGCTGTGCGAATTATTCCTCAACACAAGGTCTCCTCCGCCTCTCATGTGGATTCCAAACGAAAGACTTCAAGAGCTGCATGGTATGTCTTCTCCTTGGTTCTAACTTCTATCCCTGAGCCGCTATCTGAACCCTCACTCACTGCACTCTATTTGCAGCATCCGCACCGCTTTCCCGTATATCGCTTCGTCACGAGCAATGCAGATAATCTGCACTTCATTCCCTTGGCGCTATCGGATCTTTTTGTTGTTCTGCATGGTCGACTATGACCTTGGAGTCATCTCGTACTGCACCGCTCAGGAACGATGGGAATCGGCATCTTGGTTTGTATCTTGTATCTTACGAGCATGTGGAGCAGAGCCTAGGATTACGCACAGTCACGTCTGGACAGTCTACTGAAAAAGGTTTTGAGTCAGTCCTCTTCTCCTTTACGCTTAGCGATATATCCATCTTACTGCTATCAGCTTCTCCGGCAGTGGCTCGTCATTTCAAACACATTCGGCAATGCCATAACTCATATCATGCCTTTGATACCTCCAGAATACCTCTACGAGGCAGGACAATGCGCCTATCGTCATCAACTTTCATCAGCTGATTATATTCGACTGTTCCGCGACCTTACTTCGACTTCTTCTAACGCATGGAGCACGTTCAAAAATACTCGACTAGTATATAAACCTCTGTCGCAATATTCAAAAGCTGTAGACACCATCGAGTGTACCACCTCTTCTATTCATGAGACTTCTAACGTTTCTCTCAACTGTCTTTGTGACCATACTCGCTGCTCGAGACGTCTTCGGCATCGGAGGTGCCAACCCCGGGTTTGAGGAGGCGCAGCAGATCCAACGAAACCAGCTGAAGCGTATGCAAGATTTCTTGGGACCCGACCGTGAATTTCTGTCGAAGAGGCAGGCGCCACCTCAGACAATCAATTTCTCAAACCCTGCAGCTCAGCAATTCTTTGTCCCTGGTACTAGTCTTCCAGATGGTAGATATTGTCTCAATCCAGCCATATTTCGTGCTAATCAATGGCAATTTCCTTTAGTCAACTTCGACGTTGGTGAGTTTATAGCTTCCCAAGAGACTGGTTCATGCATGCTGATGCTTTTGCACAGGTCCTTCATGGAGCGGTTTGCTGCCCATTTCTGGGGACCCGAACGAGACACGCAAACTTTTCTTCTGGTAAATAACTCCACAATTTACCGGATGCTTCGCCTTAACACCCTCTCTAAGGTTCTTTCCTACAAATAACATCACTAACGGGGATAAGCTCTTGTTCTGGACGAATGGTGCGTTATCGCATAGTAGCTTACATCGATGATTATGTTGACCATCTAACCGCTACTCAATTGCGTTTGTTAGGTGGACCTGGCTGTTCTTCTCTTGAAGGATTCTTTCAAGAGAACGGTCCAGTTAGTATGTAGAATCCTGTCAGACATTCCTCGTGAAGTAATTGATTATCACGTATAGCCTGGTCTTGGGGACAATCCGAGCCTACCCCGTATGACCAGTTTTTCTCATCCGTAAATCATTACTGATCCGTCACTCTTCTTCAGGAATCCGTTCTCGTGGACCAATCTAGCTCACATGCTATGGGTTGAGCAACCAGTTGGGGTACTCGATGTTTTTCAATTGTCACGTATTGTTATCGGCTTACATTTTGCATAGACAGGTTTCACCCAGGGTACCCCCAACATCACCAACGACGATGAGCTCGCGGCTCAGTTAGTCGGCTTCCTAGGACAATTCTTGGAAGTCTTTTCAGAACTAAAAGGCAAAGACTTCTTCCTTGCTGGAGAAAGTGTAAGTTTTTCAAATTCAAGATCGGATTGTTCAACTCACTGGACCATGACCTAGTACGCGGGATTTTGTAAGAGCATCACCTCTCCAATGATATGTTGGCTGACGTTCGTTTGATCAGACGTCCCATATATCGCCAACTTTATATACGAGAACCCGGGACTCATTGATCTCAATCTGAAGGGTATTGACATTGCGGACCCTTCGTTGTCTTACGATGTCGTTCAGGATGAGATTCCCGCACTTCGCTTTGCACAAGTAAACCCCGCTTTCCACTGATTCGTAACGAGCATCATACTCACTCCGAATACCAATTTCAGGCGCATGCCGATCTCTTCCCTTTCACCCAAGCTCAGTGGGACGAATTCCAAAACATCTCAGACACCTGTGGTTATACCGCCTACCTTGATAAATTCGTAACTTACCCTCCTGCCGGCCAATTGCCATTCCCAGCTGGAGTAGTCGAAGGTACTTTTGGGACCTTGAAATCCGGCTGTAGAATACACAGCCCGATTCAACAGGCTGTTGGAGTGTGAGCAATGTTCGAGTTCTAAATAATGACTTCTGCTGAACAACAGTATCTGGGTAGACTAAACCCGGCGTTCGATGTTTACAGGTACGTTATGCATAGTTATATCCTCTTTTAGACGGCGGAACTGGACAATAACGATACTAGGGTGTCGGATACATTTCCGACCTTGTGGAGTGTACTTGGATTCCCGGAATCTACACAACAGTTCATCTACTTCAACCGGTAAGTCTTCTTGTTCTCGTCTTCGTTTCCGAGAACTCACTTTAACACCCTTCATCAGAACGGACGTGAGTTCAAACAGATATTGCTGGATTCCGCACGCTCACAGTTTCTCAGGTTCAAGACGCCATCCATGCCCCTCACATCAACTGGGATATTTGCGGAGAAGGATCAGTCTATGTGAATGCCCAAGGGCGTCCTGGAAATGATCAATCCATCCCATCCATGCTCAGCGTTTTCCCGAACGTCATCGAGAAATCAGAACGGGTCGTCGTTGTTCACGGTCTTGCAGACTTTATCCTTGTAGCTGAAGGAACTAGAATCGCCATACAAAACATGACATGGAATGGCGCCCAAGGCTTCCAGACGCCTATCGAACCTGAAACCTTCACGGTCAACAACTTTGGTGTATTCGGTAATGAGCATACTGAACGTGGGTTGACCTGTAAGTCTCCTCGTTCGTGCATGTGAATGAGAAGATGATTTTGGACCTCTTGCACAGACATCGAGTTCTACTACAGCGGACATATGACTCCTCGTACGTTGTCGATTGCCCACTTCTTTTAAGGGTTACTAATTTGTCTGCGTAGAATTCGTCCCTTGGGCGGCTTACAATGCCATTTCGTTCTTACTTGGTCTTCAGGACTCTCCATCCACTTAGATTCATCAGGAAAACCGAGATTAAAAATTCAATAGTTAACATGTCTTTGGTAGAATAACTTGCACACTTGCGAACCGACGAGCACTTGACGAGTGCCACCCAAACCTGGTTGAGTTTTGCAGCTGCCAGTGATTCAACAAGAATATATAAGAGAGGGCACCATGTCCCCGTAATGTTTGATATCGAACCCGTGGTTTGAATGACACGACACAAGCTGTCGCGTCAATAAACCATCAACATGTCTTCCCGTCTATGTTCTTTCAGTTGACTGGTCTGAAGGTACATCATGGTTCCCAAACCTCGTTTGCAAACGTTGCTGTTTGCCATATGACTTCGAGTGATTCCGCATACAAAAATATAGTGTTCGAGTCCCTCCTCTTTCAACAAGATATTCACGTTCAAGGCAAGCACATGGGTAAACTCATAGAATTCATACCTTCCATCTTCTGTTAATCCCATGCATTGGCAGGTGAGCAGCAGCCAATTGATATAAAGACTGATCAGAGCTAGTGGTACTACTCGTACGCCTTGAAGCCCCCCTTCAGAACCCCTGGCAGCCTCACAGGACTGAAAGTTATTGTGCCACTATGATATACCATACTATCTCTCACCCGTTCCGATTGCTGTCCCTTCTCTTCGCTGCAATTTTGACATCCGAAGTGGCCTCAATCAGGACCCCTCATCTCGCTCCTCGTCAAGCCACCGATGCAGACTTCTACGATCCGCTGCTGAATGGAGGAAGTATGCTTGATCAGGGTGAGCTCATGATCAGTTTGTTCTCCTCATTGTTCTCAAGCGCGAGACATAGTGCCTGGGGTGCTTGGGGAACCTTTGAACGTGAGTCTCCTCAAGGTCTCCTCGATATTCCATGCAGTCCGGTTCACGCATGAGCAAATACCTTTCTATGTAGGTCATTATTTCCGCGCAATCATCTCCCGACGTCCTCACCTTGGATGGTATAATCAACTTCGCAAGAGCGATTGGATTGTATGTGTTTCCTGAATGCAGGAACTTCTTGGTTCCCCAGATCTTCGTATTCATACAGTACTCTACAGTTCGACCGAATGCCTCGGGATTCACTCCGGCGCACCACAATCTGCCAATCTTGGAGACGGAAACGGATGGGTGAACCAGACAATTGAACTCAGGGAGGACTATGGTGACGCAGACCTTGGGACATGTTTGGAAAGCTTGATCGGAGGAAATCATTTCAGGTGAGTTACAGAGGGTTTCGGTGGTGAAAACAACTTCGTTAATTCCGGAATTTAGGGTATTTGTTCAGAATGGAACGGAGCATCCCACAGGAGCGTTGTTTTTGGCGTAAGTCCAAAATCCGAGCCCCGTCACCCTCCTCTAATGTGCCATGAATACAATAGCGTCTCGACAGAAGAAAACGTGACAGAGGGACACACCACAGCACCGGATGGGTACGATACGGGAAGAGATCTCTTCAGTGCAGCAGCCATCAACAACGGAGGAACGACATCGTTCGGCGGAACAACCTATTCGACTGTTGGAACAAACATCACCGGATTGATACAGCCTGGGAGTACAGGGATTGAGGATGGTATTGCCACGGACGGTATAGTTACTCTCCTGACGGTCACGATTGTTTGAATGCGAAGTCTGGAAAGTGTAACCTTTGTATAACATCCTTTTCGAGCTTGAATGAACACATTGGTAGCGGAACGAGATATGATACAGATATAAGTTTGACAGCGATGTTAAAAGGCATTAGTATGATACTTGTGTGGATCTTTGATTTTGAGTCATATTTCAAGGTCATTCAACGTTCGTTCGTTGGCCAAACAATATTCTTCTATCGCAAGTCTTGAGTTCTGAGGATCCTGTCTGGTCGGCGCGCATAGATGCTGTTGTTCACCACAAAAAATGAAAGAAAGATTCAGACAATCCGAAGATTGTTTCAATAAGCGCTCACGTTGAATGTCTTCTGATGTTCTTGAATCAAATCATCCAGACTCGGTTTCTTGGGTTTGGTATTATATTCCCCTTGAAAATCACAGCGGTATCCATACCTGACCGTCATTTCATCAGTGATGCAAGTTTGAGTGAAGGAAGTGGGGAGATTTACTCGCAGTCTTTCCTTGAGTTTTCTAGGCTTCCACCTTCGGCTGACGTCAACGGGTGAGTAAACTCAGCATGAGCGGATATCATGACAAAGCACCCACACAGATTAATATGATAACGCAGCCAGATGTGCAAATGTTCCCTCAAAAATTCATCGAAGCAGTCTTCACACAGGAGGTCGTCTTTCGTCCAACTCGCGTACGCTTCTAGCTTCAGACCGCAGTCATATATGTCGTTCAAGATCTTTGTCAGATAATCATCGCCTGGATACTCTTCTATGAATTTGCGCAAGTATCTGTGCTCAAATCCGTTGTGGTTGAGACGCTCTTTCAGTGATAGAATCATGTCTATGGTAGAGTATGCTCGAACAGCGCGACCTGCCCGTCGATACTGAAGTGCGAGAGGTGTCCACGCTGGGAGCAGGTGAGCAAGAATTTCGAAGGAGACATATGTTACACCAAAATCCTCACTTGTCTGGGTCCACACATCGAATAACAGATGGTCCTTGCAGCGATGACCTGCGTGAACGATCGGTCAAAAAGGTGACAGATGCAATGAGAATACCGATTTCTGAACATACAATGCGCGTTGGCTTCGGTAATCCGATTGGAAATAAAACTCCAGGGGAAGTCATCGGAGTCAGCATCTGCTTTAATCTCGCGGTCTTGGAGTATCTTCAGTAGAGGACCCCATATGTACCATTCTAGAAGGGGATGATAGGAAGCCATTCTTTCGAGATCTGGAATGCGTTCCAAGAGCGGTATGTCGCTCATAGTATAATGGCAGGCTAACATTACTTCAGGACCAGCTGCAACGAGGAGTGCTCGAAGACCTGGATTGTAATTGAGTGCAAGACATGGGAGGCAGGCAAAGGTGCTGTTACTGAACACGTACCATGACGATACAAGCTAGTATGAGAAAAGACATATATTCCGAGTTCTTCCAAAAAGAATAAGACAGCGGAAATCTCCAACATTTCCTCCGCGCCGAGACCGGAAAGAAAGGTGACTCGACGTTGTTTTTCTTGTGCAACCTGTTGGTGTAGCTCGTTCATTGTGCCACGATCTTTTTCTTCAACATAAGGGTACCTCGAAAGAGGGAACTCAAGAGTGTAGAGAGTGATACGATGTAGAGCCCGGCGAAAACGCCACGATTCATCTGGAGTGAACTTGCTGGTCACAGATCTCCGGTCGAGGTACCTGCGTATCAAGGTTCAGATAGGCACAATAATGAGATAGGATCAACTGACCTGAAGCTGAACAAATCCTCCAATTGCATGACCTTGTCCTCCATTTCCCTAATCTTCTTCCTTTCCTCCATCGTCATCGGAGGGTCAGAAACTACATCGGAGGACACCGCTTGAGCAAGTAAACTATTCGCGTTTTCATGATCTAAGACTGGTGCCTTGTAGCGAAGACGTCGCAGTGATAACGGGAAGCTAGGCCCAATTTCGGTGTAATTGACAACGTGTAGGATTGAACGTGGGTGAGCTCGGAAGACGCGGTTAATGGCCTTGGATGCAAGGATTGTGTTGAAAAGAGTTGCGTATGATGAGGAGTATTTGAGTATTTCTGCGATAATATTATCAGGTAGACGAAGGAGGCCTTGGGGACATTCCATGGTTGTTTAGAGAGAGAGAAGTCAACGTTCAAAACAGCTTGGTTTAGAAATTAGGAGGCTTTGGACTGAGATGGCGTGAGAGCTCCGGCATGTTGATCCGAATTCGGCTGCACGGCAGCCGCTTCCTTTCTTTTCTTTTCATCCATGATGTTGAAGCTCAACAAATTCCAACACGGTTCATTCCGACTCTGAAGATCCACATTCCAATTTGTACCTTGCTTCACCCGGTTCTTCAATGCCAATCTTGGGCTACGTACGTCGTCCAGTACATTTGCGTCATGATGAAAGGGAAAAACCGGACAAGCTCAAATCTACGGATCGTTGAACGATAAGGTAAGTAGGAAAGAAGGAACAATTTTTCTCTGCGAATGATCGCGCGACTGCCCTATGGTCGAGTACCATTGGCTGCATTAATCTAATGGGGCCACATACTGAGCCAACGTAGGCCAACGTGTTATGATTGCCTGTTTGCGGTTTAGAGGCGATGATGAGCTTGGCGTATATCGATGCATCAAGACGGTGTGCATGTCCCAATGAGGCTCGTGCCGAACTCAAGTTTCAACACTCGTAGACACACGCACAAAACTTCGTTTCAAGGATCCACGTTGGCCGGGGGGGCTTCAGTGATCAGTGATTGTGGTTGACCTTATACAGAGTTGTCACTATGCTGTCTGTATACCAGTTATATCTCTATTGCGATGAGAGCGGTTCGATAGCGGCCGAGTGAGATGAGCAACACGTTCTTTTCGTCTGTTCACTGGCGTCGATGACGGGGAAAGCGGCCGCGGGCGCGCCGCGGCATCTCGGTTGGCCAAAACAGATATGGTCGATTTTTGAAAGTAGGAAACGATCTCTCTTTGGCACTGATACTCTATACAATGTACACCTATGCTTCAGCGGGATCAGTCACTTACTGCTGACCTAAGATGAATTGATTCAAGCTCGTACGCGGAAAAAGTTTATTGACTCGAACTTCTCATCTCATCATTCACTGCTTAGTGCTCGCCCGAGGGCACAATAAAAGGTTGCATCTGCTCGGTTGGCAAGCCATCGATTTTTCCATCTCGCAATGGCAACCACTCTTCCACCCTTCCTCACCGGCCAGCTCGATGTGCTCATGATCGACAATTTCGATTCCTTCACCTGGAATCTCTACCAACAACTGTGTCTTCTTGGTGCTCAAGTCACAGTCATTAGGAACGATGCTATCTCTCCTTCGCTGTTTCCAGAACTCAACATCAATTCACTGGTCATATCTCCTGGACCCGGGCACCCAAAGACGGATTCTGGAATATCTAATGCGGCCATCGAGTACTTTCAGGGTAAAGTCCCTGTTCTAGGAGTGTGTATGGGTCTCGAATGCATGGTAGACCTACATGGCGGTACCATCGCGTAAGTGATCATCATTTCTGGTGTTGTTCCCAACTGACACTTCGTAGATATGCTGGGGAAATCATGCACGGCAAAGTCAGTCGTATACGACACGATGACCGAGGCTGCTTTAGAGGCGTTTCACAAGGAATTCAGTCTATTCGGTACCACTCCTTGAGCGCCGCTTTGACCTCCCTGCCTTCCCATCTCGTTGTCACAGCCGCTTCCGAAGAATCTGGTGTCATCATGGGCATACGCCACCGCAAATATACCCTCGAATCTGTGCAATATCACCCTGAAAGCATTCTCAGTGAGGGCGGAGACGATCTTTTGCGTAATTTCCTTGCTCTCAGAGGTGGTCTGTGGGAGGAGAACCCAGAAGCTCGGGTTCACGATTCAACACTTCCTCCTTTCCACATTGACCTTCCTGCCACCAACAAGGGCGTTCCTCCTGCTAAATCAAAAGTCCCCTCTATACTCAACAAGATTTACACTCAACGGTTGGCCGACGTTGCGCAGGCACAAAAAACTCCAGGAACGACGGTCGCCGATTTACAGACTCTCCTTTCATTAAACGTCGCGCCGCCTCTAGTCCCTTTCCTTCCTCGGCTCAAACAGGACACTGAAAACCGTCTTTCTCTGCTTGCCGAGATCAAACGCGCATCACCCTCCAAAGGCCCTATTTCTGTCGCCACTTCCCCCGCTTCCCAGGCATTGACTTATGCACTTGCTGGCGCGAATACAATCTCTGTCCTCACCGAGCCGAAATGGTTCTTAGGGTCCTTGCAGGACATGCTCCATGCTCGTATGAGCGTCGCCAATCTACCGAACAGACCTGCTATCTTACGAAAGGACTTTATCCTTAGCCGGTATCAGATCCTTGAATCACGAATCTGGGGAGCGGATACGATTCTGCTCATCGTGAGCATGCTTTCGGAAGCACAGCTTCGCGATCTGTACTCTTATAGCTTGGAACTAGGCATGGAGCCCCTCGTGGAAGTGAACAATGCGAAGGAGATGGAACTCGCGTTGACCCTCCCTGCCAAAGTGATTGGAGTGAACAACCGGAACTTGCACGATTTCCAGGTGGATATGTCTACCACGAGTCGTCTGAGTGATATGGTGAAAGGAAAGGACGTCTTCTTATGTGCGTTGAGTGGGATAGTTAGCGCGGATGACGTGAAGAAGTATGCCTCGGAAGGGATTAGTGCTGTTCTTGTCGGGGAGAGCTTGATGCGGGCGAAGGACCCCGCCGCTTATATCCATAAGCTGCTATCGTTACCTGAACCCGAACCCGTTTCAAAACAGTGGCGGTCGGAAGCTCCTATGGTCAAGATATGCGGCATACGGAATACGGAGGAGGCTTTGTTTGTCGCAGAGGCTGGAGCCGATATGTTGGGATTGATGTTTGTCCAGAAGTCAAGTCGATACATCGACTTGGAAACTGGTAAAGCTATCTCTGAAGCTGTCCACGCCTCGAAGCCTGCCCTGTCACCTTCACATTCACTTGACGATTCGTCCCTCAACGTACCCTGGTTCACCTCCCAAGTGAATCGACTCTCTTCCACGACCTCCAAACCTCTTATTGTTGGAGTCTTCCAAGACGCCTCTTTATCTACTATCTTACACGCTATCTCCTATTGCCATTTGGATCTGGTGCAGCTTCACGGCTCAGAGCCTACCGAATGGGCACGACACATCCCCGTCCCCGTTATCCGTGCGTTCCATGTTGGAAAAGGGACAGGTATAGACGGGATCACACGCGGTGGAAACCACCACTTTATCCTGCTCGACTCAATAAGAGAGGACGGAAGCGGCATAAGCGGTGGAACAGGCAAAGTCTTCGACTGGAAGCTTGCCAAACGCATCATCGACGCAGGCGAAATCGTCACAGACGATACAGCCTACAAAAATGCAACCGTCGACTCGACCTCCGGCTTAGCGCCCACAATAACAGGTTCAGTCGAAACGACGGCGTCAGAAGGTAATGGAAACATCGCTGAAGAATCTACCCCGGTTACAAATGGAGAAGTGAACGGGTACGCAAAAGCAAAACATGGTACTATCTCTTCTTCCACTAGTATGGCTTCCAAATATCCTCTGCCCGTCATTCTTGCTGGTGGACTCACACCGGCTAATATCGTGGAGGCCGTCTCACAAGTACGCCCATGGGCGGTTGATGTCAGCGGTGGTGTGGAGAATGCAGAGAAGACCGGGAAGGATTTAGAGAAGGTTCGGGCATTTATTCGAGGTGTGAAGAGTGTATCGAGTACTACTAGTACCGAGATATCTCTTTCTCAGGAGGAAACAGAACAAGGTGCTAATGGGGTACCCGAATCAGATTAATGTGCTATAGCAGTGATTTAACTTCAGTTATCATGGATTTTAGGTTTTAGGTTTGGGCGTCATATGTGTTTTCAACTACTAGAAAAATACACTGGTCATGCATCATGATCAATATTGTCGCAAATAAGACGAAAGCACGAGTCCGCCTCCGTTTCGCTGACACTCGAACAGCGACAGAGCATTGAGCTAATTAGTGGAACGATGAGTTCGGGCTGCACCAGGACCGATGCGACTTGTCGGGATCATGGCGATGAATTCCAAATAAGGAGATGAATAATGTCCTCCCTCCCCCCAGTCAACTAAGGCACGAATCTAGACCTAGGATAGCCCTGGTTTATACGCCCTGGTTATGTCGACCGGGGCTTCATTTTCCGGCCATAATTCTGCCCCGTTATGTTTTTTGTTTCCGTGCAGGTTGGGAAGGAATAAAACGCTAACAAGGATGAATGTTTGAAGTTTGAGACAGGTAAAGCATTAACAGCAGGGTAATGTACAAATCGTAATTTAGGCTGTTGAGAGCGACCCTAATACATAGCTCGCATCGCTCGCATCCTTGCAGACGATGTGCTAGAATCTGCTAGAATAGACAGCTGTAAATAATCTGGACTGCGTTCATTTATAAGACAAGAGACAGGTCAGAGCGTTTTGCCGTGGCGATTTGACGCCAGAAAATCTCAACTCATCTAGATCAGGAGGACAGCACCCGCGAAAAACATTTGGGGAGTTTTGTTTTCCGTTTTTTCTTCTGGGAATTGAGCGCGAGAACATCGCTCTTTGAACTACTTACGCCACTGTATAGAAAGAGAGAACAAAGGACTACTTATACATGTAACTTGAACACGTTTCGCGAGACCTGCAACGCGGCGAGGGGAATTCAGCGAACGATGCTTGGCGATCCGCGATTAGGCTGTCAGGCAGAATGAACCTGGCAAGACAATCATGATCAGAAAGCTGTGCAATACGTCTACAGAGCCTAATTTGTTTTCAACGGGAGGACGCGGAGGGCGCAAAAACATACATTGAATATGGACGGGCAGAAGATAACGGGCATTGTTAGCCGTAGAAGTCGTTGAAAGAGGTATGAGAATTGAGAGGCAATCATTGAGAAGCCTGGGATGACGGAGGAAGATGAAAACGGAGGCAAATGAAAGTCAAGAGGTCTGGCCTCGTGTGGCGTGGGAAATCCTTCCAGGTACGGACGAATTTCAGTCGACTGTCGGATGACCCCTGATTTCTTTCCATAATTAATCTGATCCACTCTACGGATTGAATAAATAGCTCAGGCCTCTGATCCAACTGCCAAAGCTCGCGCGCTCTTCTCCTTGAGTTTAAAGTAACCTACTCTGACGGACAGACATTCATCTTTCTTTCGTCACAACAATGTCCTCTCCATTCTCCTCTTCAGAGTTTGACTACTCTTATTTCGGTATGTTGCATATCTTTACATCGTTCTTTGTGAACCAATCTAAAAGCCTCCTTAGAGTCGCCTGGCCACATGCACAGCGATATCTCATCCAATTATGGATATCATCATTCAAGTATCTTCGACCAGGACAACTCAGAGTCCGAGTTCCATTTGTCGTACTCAAACGTGCACTATCCAACACTTCATGAATCTACTCCGAAAGTACACGGTAAGACTTAAATCAGTCCCCCCCCTTCCGTCGTCCATGCTCATGTGTTCGTAGAGCAATATTATGCAGTGGAAAATGCACACGCTTTCGATTCTCAGTTCCCGAGTCCATCAGGTAGGGTCTCTTGCAAACCACTCCATCTCAAAATTCACCCCTATATGGTTGACGCAGATGAGGTTCAGCCAGCTGTTTACTCGTGGCCCGTGGAATACTTCGTTGCTCCCGCAGGAGCTGATTTCGTTTCGGAATCCTTTGGGCTTCCATCCCCTACCAACTCGTCCACACCAGATTGTAAGCTCAGCTATTCGTCTTAGCGTCATATCCACTGATCGATCTTTTCCCAGTGGATTACAGTGCTCCATCGACTAGCAGCATTCATGACACCTCTAATGTTTTTGACATGTATTTTGGAGCTGCTCTCGACTCCAACCCTTGTCATCAACAGCAGTACAACATGAGGTCAACCGAGTCATCGTCTCCAATCTCTGACGACTCCTTCACCCGAGCCTCGCCACGATCCCCGATACGCACTCCCTCTCCTCCCTCAGATTCTGCTTCAACTTCGTCGTCTGCTCAGCTAGACCACCGACGCCGATTCCCTTGCCTCTTACCCGGCTGCTCTCGCAGATTCACCAGCCAGTACACGCTGAAGGTGCACACGGAAGCTCACAGGCCGAAGCCTAAGGTTTCCTTCCCTTGCACGCTCGGCTGCTCAGAGCGTTTTTCGCGTCAGCACGATCGTTTACGACACGAAGTCGCGAAACATGGCAAAGTTTGCGAGTTCTCTTGCCACGCGTGTGGGAGGTTCTTCTCCACGAGCAAGACTCTGGGAAACCATAGGTGTCCAGTCGCCCAGGGTAGCACGCGATGGGTCAATAGTTAATCAGGTAACTCAACGGCTATAGTCTTCACTTTCTTTTCATGCACATCCATGCTCAAAAATATCGCACTCCTTTTACACAACTATCTTACAACTCTGCAGACGTTCCCTAATGAGTTTACCTTGTAGTAATTCATCCTGTTGTAAACAGTTATCATGTATTGCGATTGCTTTCGCTTCCCAAGAATGCACAAATTGTCCAACATGTCACATCTGTGTCCCATCTCCTTGGATCTTCCTTCCCTAAGACGATCATAGAGAGTTTCGGGAAACGGAAGCTTAAGGTTTGGAACAGCTTTCTGGTCATGATATGTGCATTCATTGGCGAAACCGGAGACGTATTTTTAGATTGGAGAATTGATTCAGGTGCCTGTTATCGGGTTTGGATCCCCACGTAACTGTATTGCGCTGTTAAGTGGGTTTGGAATTCGGGAGGAGTAAAGTGCCCACTGCCAAGAAGCTACTACAAAGGGAATCTAGCGCGCTGAGCGCCTGATATTCTGCATCTACTGATTGGATGAATTATCGACTTGCGTTTTTTTTGTGAATACAATACTAACTTAAGCTATAACGTACACAGGCTTCGGAGGCGCAGAAAATCCACCCATACATATAAATAATACATCGACCTCGTGTGAGCATAATAAAAAATACCAGTATGACGAGTACATATGT
Organism: Lentinula raphanica; assembly: GCA_027919835.1. NCBI lineage: Eukaryota > Fungi > Basidiomycota > Agaricomycetes > Agaricales > Omphalotaceae > Lentinula > Lentinula raphanica. The sequence continues at coordinate 1,246,584 of JANVFP010000005.1, read as the reverse complement.
AGTTCATGACTGGCTGAGAGCAGATTCGAAAATGTCTCGGAGCTGAGCATTATCCCGCAAGAGTTGGGTAAGCTGTTCCGGGCGCAGAGCCTTGAGGGCATCGAAATCAAAAACTGCACCTGCATCAAGAGCCTTGGGGACGTCTTGTTGCTGAGGGGCAACCGAAGTTGATGCGACGGAGGATTGCGGGAGAAGGCGCAAAGTGTAGTTTTGGACGATCGGAGATGGTAGGGATGGTGCATTCGTCTGTATAGGTGTTCTATTGGACTGGTATGAAGGCGTTGTTATCGGACTTGGGTGCGCACTAGGCTGCATAGGAAGGACGCTGTTCTTATCAGCGTTGAACGGAAGCGTTGGTATCGGCTTTAATACCGGGGTCGGATAGCTCGAACAGGCTTGAGATGAGGATGCCTGGCTGAGAGCTAGGGAATGAGCAGATTGGGTTAAAGATGGTGGCGCAACATGGACAGACGGAGGTTGATACTGCGCCTGGTAGCCAGCTTGTTGATATAATTGCTGCCATGCAATTGAGCTGCCACTATGTTGACTTTGCGTTGGGAACGAAGATGACGAAGTGGATGACGATATTTCCGAGGTTGAATTTATGTAAGAGGTCTCTGTATTCTGGGTAGAATGAGGAGTATGGAAAAACTGAGGTTGAGGTGGATATGTCCCAGCGCTGTACGGAGTGTAGGTTGTGAAAGATGACTGCGAGGTACTATAAGAGGCACTTGTCGAGCTTGAAGCAAATGGGACGGATGCCTCAGGCCGAGCCGTCAACAAAACAGGATATGGGTTCGGGATGGTGCTCTTGCTAGCTAGGCAAATCGAATTCGGTTAGTTTCAGCGGGAAAAGCTGACGATGGCCTGAATTCACTCACCAGCCGAAAGATCCGTTGCAGGTTGTGATGGTTTTTGTAACACTGGGCCATCGGTCTTTCCAAAGACAACACTGCTCCATTTGAACTCTCTTTTTGACCCCCGATCCCACAAGACTTCAACGGATCCAGATTCTTCGATGACCCGAACCAGAGACACCTCCACGACACCAGCACTGACACGAAGCTTGATGCGCGCCATTGAAGGGAGAGCAAGCAACTCAGTCTTGATTTTGTCTTGCTTGGAGATCTTCCTCGCAGCGGCAACGGCCTGGGAAGGAATATTCAGTACAGACTTGGTGAGACACATGGACTACGAACTGGGTTATGTTGTGCGCAGAGAACTTGGACTTCGAGTTTGTGAATGACCTTGAGGACATTCAAACGTTGGGATTCGGCGACTGGTGTTATCCCATCACAAGTCGATGACTCGGCTACGGGCCCAGTTGCCTGCGAGAGTGAGGGCACATGGTTTGAATTTGTACCATTGGCCTCAGTCAGAATGACTTCTTTTTCCACCTCCCGTAAAACATGAAGAATGATGTTGGTGTCACTTCCTTCGCGTGCACAGGACACATGGAATGCCTTCAAGCATTTTCCCTTCGTGCATTGAATAGGCGCGCCGTGAACCTTGGGCCGAGTTTTTGTGCACGCAGAACATTTCTGGAAGATTCCAAAGAAGATTAGTAGACCGCACAATCAAAAGCACGAAAACATACGAGATTCCATCGATCCTTCACGATATTGCCAACGCCAAAAACCATCCTACGCTTCTCACCAGGTACATCTTCGACTTCATCGACCCAAGTCTCCGGAACGATGTCTGCGCACTGTTCATGAGCCATCCATGTGTCAGGATTGGCACACGCTTCCAAGGCTTCTTTCCGACCCAAAGGCGGATCGTGAACAGGGAGCAGCCCTTCGCTACTGGTAGAGACACACAAACAACATGGAAATACATCAACCACCGGTTTCGGTCCCAGTCTTAACTTGATCGAAATCTTGGGCAACGATTTGCTGGGTGAAGAAGCAGGAAGTGTTATCGTTGGAAGCTTGTGTTTACGTTGTTTCTTCGCTATTGGTGTGTGGTCCACGTAAGAAGACGCCTTCCGTTTGGTTTTACTCAAGGGTAAAACAGGTAGGTGAGTTTCCTCTTCGCTCGCGAGCGTTGAAGTGGAATTGGTGGGTTTGTGCGGTATTCGTTTGGAACTAGGTTTCGATTGAAGCGAAGAAGATTCTGCTGGATAGACGTTTCCATCCATGTCCATATCCATTTCCGTATCCAAACCCATTTCCCTTGCACGATCTGCTATCAATTGGTCTACATCAATTACGACGCTGAACAGAATATCAGATAAGGTATGTTTCTTTCAAAGAATGATTCGCACCTATCCGAAACACATCTACAGACCTTTGCAACCTTTCCGAGTTCTATCCAACTCTTCAAAGCAAAATTGACGCTCTCTGCGCAATTGAAACCAACATTGAAACCGGCATGATAACCTCGAGGATATGTTATGATGAATTCTCCGGCGTGTTGGACTACAGTGTTGGGTTTGCATGCTGATTTCGCTAGCAACGTTGGAGAAGCCAAGAACGACTTGTGGCGAAGGAATTCTGGGCATTGAGATGTGTCTTTAGGAAAGTAGCCTGGTTTCATTTGAATCAGTTTGGTTCAGAGGTCGAGTGCGGCTATATTCTTACTTCGCATTGTCTGTTCAAGTGCACCAGCTCTTCCTTGGGGTATGGCATACCAAAACTTCGGCGCACCAAAATGAATGTAGTTTATGCTGAACAAATCCATGTCTTCAACGTGCCATGCGAAAGTTGCTCTCCACATTCCCCAGTAGAGATAGGGTGTATTTACGCCTGGTAAGCCTCTGTCGCTGGTGGGAAGAAGCCGAGAGAGTTCTGACTCGAGATGAGCCACATTCCATTCCTTGGTATCATCGGTGAAGAGGGAGCCTTAAGTTGACGATTAATTATATGTTTCACAGCCTGGATATCAGAATCCATACCTTGAGTATCCGCTCCATACCATGGAGCCTTTCCTATACCCAGATTGCGCCAATAGTGTCTCTCGAGCCTTGCGCAAAATTCAGGAGTGTAGTCTTCGCGCCTTGTATTGAAAGGCAGCCAATCTGACTCGGGATCGAAAGTTGCAAGGAACGAAGCGTCTTTTTCCAGCCTTTCCGCCTCTGTGAGCTTTGATTGCGGTCTTCGGCTCTTCTTGACGCTGGGCTTGATGTCCTCGTCTCCGACAGGGGTGACAGAATGAGAGTGAAGGACATGGTCGGGCGACAGACCGTCAACTGGCTCTTCTTTAATGTGCAACTGATCAGGGTCGGCGGCTTGAACGGCAACTTTAGACTTTCTGGTCTTCCGCGTCTTAGCTATCACAGCCGACCGCGCATGGATACCAACTTCATCGACACTGGGGGCACGATAATCTGGTTGATTGCAGAACTCTGCCCATTCGCGTACGCTCATCGTTTTGCGCTTCTCCATATTCTGTTGACGAAAAAGGCCAGTTTGCCCGAGCATATGTTGTTCTATCGGTGTCTTGATCTGAACTGAAGATAACTGTTCTTTAACAGAGGGCAAAGCGTCCCTCCTGTCGATGGAAATGAGTTTTTCGATAACCGTATATATAGTCCACGACTCACCATTCTTTGGGAGGAATTACTTTAACAATACCACTATATTTGCCCCAACATTCTACCCTGTTCATATATGCTTCGAAATCTCGAAATTCCTCCATTGTCGGCTTGAAGACAGGGATTCCACGAGAGGCCAAACGATCGTCTTCTGGTTCAAACCAGGTTGTGCCATCTAGAGATCGAGGAGACGACGGAAAGGTAATGCTGTCATCAGAGCGATAAAAGTGGTCTGGCTGTACAGGAATGAATGGAGGAGGTGAGCCGACGCTCGGGGTGAGAGACGGCGTTGGAGAGCTGTAGTCCATGGTTCAAGATGAGAACCAGAGAATGCGAAACTACTCTCTGTGTGGGCGAAAGAACGAAAGCAGAGGAAAAGAAATTGGAAACTCCATTATGCATTCGTCCGAATCGAGACCAGTCTAGCTCGCACGTGACATTCCTGCCGATGACTCATTTCTTTTCACCTCAGCCACTTCCGATTGCAAGACTGGGGAGATTACATACTTAGTTCACGCACATCATGCTCATCGAACAAATTTTGACACCACAACATAAACCGTACATAGATTGAAGTTGTCTGTAGTGGCATGATATACAAAAAAACGTTTATACTATCCAGAGACTAGAGGATTACTTATTCCACGCCCGACGTTCATGTCTCGCCAATGTATAACCTGATTTGACAAGGTTTATCATGGCCATCTTGGAGCCGAAACCCGTCACCCAAGTCATAAGTGTCCTCCCGTCGTTCTAGTTTGGTTTTAACATCTGGAGTGAGATGTACTGTTACCTCGCGGCCATCATGATCAAGAGCTTGGAAAGATCGGGTAAATAACCACTCCTCAGTGGGCGAATATTGACGAAGCGGGGGTAGGATCCGATAACAATCAGGCGGCTGCCTCCAATACGAAGACTTCATCAAGAAGAAAGGGTGTTGAAGCATCTCTATGGCGACATAAGCCCATTGCGGTGAGACGAGAGCAAGGTCCGTAATGGTGTAATATGGGAGATACTGAGCAATTTGGAGGCATATTTCAGTCGGCAACAACCTGCCTCCCGACCCGTGCTGGGCGTCACGTTCAGCTATGAGCTTTCTTTGGAGGTGATTCTTGTAGACCAGGTTTCCGAGACGCGACAGCGCCTCTATACCAGGTGTGAAAATATTGTGAAATCGAGTTCGAGGGAGAAATTGGAGCGTAGGTGTATGGCTTTCTACTTGGACAACTCGTTCGCCATCATGATCTACAACCCGAAGACGTACAATGCAGATGTCGTAGAGAGATAAAATTGCGCCATAGATGATCGACTTGTTCATACATTCCTTGTCCTTGAAGGAGGCAGTGACTTGTTCCGACAACGAGACGATTGCGGCCTGCAATGTGTGTTCGGTATCGAGACGTTGAACGACGAGGTCACAGAAGTATTCTTCATCTATCCACGAGAATGTTCTTGGCCTGCCATAGTCAACGATAATGTAACCCTTCCGGACTCTCCGATGTAGCGGCCAGTTCCAGAAGTATGGAGAATTATGAAAGATGAGGGGAGACGAGAAGAGATCGCAGGTGCTATGTAGTCTGCGAATAAGTTGCTTTGGAATGGGGTTCGAAAAGATTGCATTGATTCCTACTCCGTAGGTGTTGTTCATGAATACCGCCGCCGTCGACGCCAGGATGAACATTTCCATAATGTGGATGCGAGTACTTTCCAGACGGTTCGGTTGAGGATTGACACCGAGGACAGTATGCAAATCTGTGCAACGCGTGCCAAAACCTTTGTAGGCATCCAGGATGCTAGACTGGACGGCGACTGGAGAAGGAATTTTAAAGCGATGTTCTTTCGCAACATCACAAGCTCGGGTATTGTCAGCTATACAGATAACACAATTGAGGAATCAACTCGAACACAAGACTCAATAGATACCACTCACAGAGATATGACAGAAATTGATCCTCGTCAGGCATATTCCTGATATCAAACATCGGTTCTCCTTGGAAATAGAAGATGAAGTTGTCCAAGTCGATCTCGTATCTGTACCATCCATCAACTGGTGGTTTTTTGCGAAGTCTGAAGAGGAATTGGAAATTCTCAAACCACACGTAGTCCTCATTGTGATGACCATAAAATGGAGGCTTGGGCTTGATATCGGACCCGTTTATGAGTTCAGAGTCTAGTATTTGCTGGAGCTCTGCTTTCTTGGACGCCACAAAGGCCTCGAAGCTGGCGGGGTCGCGAGGGATTTCACCCGCCACTGTCAATCCAAGGCAGTCTTCATACGAACTATTGGTGGTATACCAAGTGAAGAAGTAGCCTTGGTAGCGATAAACGCGAAAACCGTCTGTACCCATGGTGAACTTGGAGAGAAAGAAAGTGAAGCTTGTGGTGGTAGTGAGATAAAAAATTGGGTGTGTGTTGATTAGGAGTTCCAAGGAATTGATGTCACAACACGAGACCGCACGAGATAGAGTCACACCGAGAACAATGAGAAACTTGTGTGACAGCATCTGCAAGGAGGCATTGTACTCACTACCCGTGATGAGTGTACGCAAAGCACAATAGATGTGCTCACATGTACAGCTTCGAAGCTCGACACTTGCTTCCTGAAACCGGTTTCGTGTACGGCTGGAGCCCTGCACCTTGCAAACTAATAACCACCCGGGACCTCGTTGTTCACCCGATAGTGCATCTTCACGGCAATGCAGAAACCAAATTAATATTCATAACCCTTGTAGGGATACCTGGTGACGTGAATCGTATTTCTGGCAAAAACGCTATTCACTATGCTCATGGGATGAGCAAAGTAAGCGTCGAGGCTGCACTTCATGGCCCAGGAAGAGATAAGAATGACGGGGCGAGAAGTGAGTAAGGCATTGAAACAAACTGAGTCGCTTTCTAGGACAGTCAAATTTGACTACCAGACGCGCATTGCGCGCAAAGAAAGGCACAGTTGTGTCAAGTTCTCAGCCCGACGAAGTTGTCTATGGAGCTATATTCTAGAACATTAGATGATACACGGTATAGATCATAGATAGATGGGCTCTATCGACAATCCATGATCCCCTACCTCTTTAATGAGGTGCTTTACCGTTAGAGGACTTCTCTCGCAACTTTTGAAGGTACCAATGTGCTTTCCCGAGCATCCATATTGGAAAGGAGAACTTGAAGTTGGGATATGCGATCGCACAGTTCTTGTTGAACACCCCTTCTATAGCTTCTTGAGCCCATGAACCGTCCTAGGACAGGCAGACGAAACAGTGAGTGCCATTCATTATCAATTGCCACGAAACTTACAGGGCGTTGTCTACCCATAACGAGCCTGACCGCCTTCTCCAGAGGCTCTGGGTAAGGATATCCAGCGTACATAAGGGCCATCGCTGCCCAACAAGTCTGTACAACCTGAGAGTCTTTATGCTCAATCCAGGTCGCTTTTTCGCATGACTGTGGAGAAATCAGTATGGACAGCGTCTTCAACACGGACGTTAGGGATCATACCTTGTAACTCTCGCCCCAACCTCCGTCTTCTCTTTGTTTGCTAATCAAGAACTCACAAGCCCTTTTCGAATATAAGCTATTGCTATAATTCTCCCCGACGAGTGCCAGAGACTCCGTCGCGAACATGGTGGCATATGTGAAGCAGATACCCCATGAGCCTACCCAACCACCTTCAGGCTTCTGAGCTTTGTGTAGGTAGCCAATAGCGCGGCGAATGGTAGTCCTACATACAAAATATAGTCCTGGATTTATGAGATCAAGGCAGCGATTGACTCACTCTATATCCTTGGATCGATAATCCGGTATATGTTTTCGAAAGATAGAGAGGGCCGTGATAACAGATGTGGTACATTCAGGATAACAGAACTCAGTCATGATATCACCTATAAAGATTTCGTCAGCGAATACGTATCATGATATGAGATGGATACTTACCAAAAACTTCAGCTGGGTTAAGCCATTCGAGCCAATATGGTCCTCGAACAAGTTCGTACGAAGCGAAGCCGCCGTTCGGGTTTTGTAGAGAGAGCAATGTGTCGACAGACCAACACAACCTCTCGTCGGATACAAGCTTGGGCACGGTTCTAGAACGATTGATTGAGTGATGTTCCTCGAGTAAAGGAGACGCGAGACGAAAGCTTACTTGAGATTTTGCAGGTAGATGACCGATTTAAGGCCTTCTCCAGTACAATCACTAACCGTGTATCCTTGCTCTTTCGTGCTGAAGCCCCATGCGCCTTTGGTCCGATGACGGAATGCCTTCTCAAAGTGTTTCGGGTTCTCCAGCATCTGGCCTTTCTCAAGCCATTCGAGCGCCTTGACTAACTCTGCGCGATTATCCTCTACCTCCGCAAGTCCAGTCTCTACGACAGCTTGAGAAATGAACGCAAGATCCCACAGTTGACTTCCGTTCGTTCCACACATCATCATGCCTTCAGCCCCTAGCCACATAAAGTCCGCGCGTTTCTCAGCATGGAGCTTGAACGCTTCGGACTCCCTTCCTTCATGATGTACCCGGGCGATGAGATTGAACATTTTGGACACTGGGCCTAACGTTTGGTATCCAGTGTTTTCATCTTCCATGACAATGAGTTCGTAGACCTTCCGTATAGCGGCCTGACGTAAAGGAGGAAGGGAGCACAGCTCATAACATGAGAGAGCAACGTTGAGTGTATCGAATAATGTACTATGCGGCGCATACAAATCCGCCTCGGAAACGTTGTTGCGTTGAGCAGGCCAGTCGATGGAGTAGAAGTTTTGGGTGTATAGCTCTTCCCTTAGGGACAGAATAAGCTCGTTTTCAGGAGCCGAGAAGCGAACTCCGTAGAGATATGACATGGGTATATAGACGTTCCGGGTATGAATCCACCATCGATGCGGATGAAATGGTAACTGTGTCGGTAGGAGGAAGAGTTCTGGAGGGACAGGATTATTCCCTGCCCAGTCGTACACGTTCAAAATGGACAGCCAGAACTTGCCCCATGACGGAATAGCACAAGCACCACCGAGTTTGTGCAGCGTTCCGCGCGCTTTAACGCAGACCGGATGATCCGCGGAAACACCAAGAACACGAAGCGCGGTGTAGTTGAGGGCAGTACCGAAGACTGTTGAGTGACCTTCGACGTGACTAGGAATGAGTCTCAGTCGGAGTGCGCAGGCGGAATGCAGATCAAGAACGTACATTCCCCAACCACCGTCTTCCGGGTGTGCTCGGTTCATGAGGTATCTGATCATTTCCCTGCGTTCTTCGTCCTTGAAGCCCATTCCAGATACATACGAACCAATGACCAGGCCAGGAAGCAAGAACATCGGGCCTCCGTATTCGCCTGGCCAATGACCATCATGGGCTTGTAGATTCTTGTAGAAGGCATAACCATTCTGTGCAGCCTCGAACGCGTCTTTTGCGGGTTTCAGCTTGGGTAATCCCTGACAGGACAGTGACAGTAAGTATACAGGCTGTATATACCAAACGTTCTTATACCGTAGGCAATCCCAACCAAAACCTGTCAATGGTGTTCTGGGGCCATTCCTGGGCTTCCTCATCTGTCTTGAGATAATGCCAGGTATGTCGACCATTGTCGTTCACTAAAAGTCTCCAGCGTGCATAGTCCGTGAAGGGTGTTTTGGATGACTCTGGCACAGATATAGAATTGTACATGCAAGTAAGAGAAGAACCGAAATACAGTGAACATCGTGAAAATTTTGCAAGGGATCGTACGATGCAGAAAATAGACGCTGGTGTTCCCGCTCTATACTTTGTCAATCAATCAACAATGCGATTCCTATAACTCTAAGGGCGCGAAAGAATTCATAGGCTTGACTACGAGGACATGCTACGAGAAACACCCATGACAGCGATTGCGACAAACTTCGCCATGTATCCAGCTCGCGGCGCGTCATCGACAGCTCAACTTCTTTGGCAGTCCAATTTGATTACACGTAGCCTGAACTCATGCCGGAAGCTCGAACTTCTGTCCTTGAAGTACTCTGCAACAAATGCTCAAATCAGAAACAGCGGGATGTTCAAGAATCCGGAGGCGTACTTTGTGAAATAGATGTAGAAAAAGTCAAGATACAAGCCAGTCTGCACTATTCCCGCCGTTATAGCAATAGGATCGACAACGCCCTCCGAGAAGTACCTGTGGAGGAATTAGACTCAGATACTAGAGCTGGTGAAACACGCGGGGACGAGACGTACCGATAGATCCAGTTTGGAATATACAATGCTCGATATACGCCCAGCGCCGCAAGGTAGTGTGTGGTAATTGTTTCTGCTTCTCCAGTTCGTTGAAGCATGAATAATTGAGGTAGAATCGCGACAGATTCCAAGAAAATGGAGAATGACCAAAGAATCTCCGTGATTTGCCAATTATAGTGGAAAATCAACGATAGGATGACGCAGGGCCCTATCAAGTATTCGAGGCGGAACGTATCAATGGAGGGATCATTTGTGGGTCTAGTATGGGAGAACAAACGCGTTAGACCTTATCGGTGTATGAACCGTGGATCAACGTACCGGTATCGGTATTTCATGAGATACAAAATATAGCAACTGCTCCCAATGAAAAAGATCTTCATGGCGGTATTATAAACAGAGATGAAACGGAAGAATAAGTCGAGGTAGCGGGAGACGAAGACTACAACGTAGAGAGCTTGCGTCTTGAACGAAATACCTAAGGCGTCCTATATCAGTGTCTGTAGGTTCAAAGAGGCTGGGCGAGATGGCAGTTGTTCCCAGGAAGCGTAGTACACCGACCTCGACATGACCGTGACGTTTGAATTTTGTGCAGAAGGATGAGGATGGAAGCAAGATGTGATAAGTCACCTAGAGTTGCATACAGTCGAATCAGTTGAAAGCTTATAAGTAGGAGTTGAAGACGCACCCAACAAACGAAAAAAATTCATGACGGCGAAATGAGTGTAAGAGACGTGTTCATATGCTGGTGAGGTGTTCGGGCAGCTGACTAAGCAACAGCTATTTCTGCAACTCCACCAACACCACCCTTCAAGTTTTCTCGCATCTTTCTGATTCTTCCTCCTGGTAAGTTTATCAGGCTCTTACCGCTTTCAAATGATGCTCTAGTAAAAGGGTCGACTCCTTCGTCCTCAATTGTTAGAAGAAATGACCCATATGCCCTCCCGCTCGCACCAGTACTCCTGAACCCTGAATACGCGTCATTTTCCTCAATGGGTCCTCTCGAAACATCCGAGGCTCGTTGTAAGGCTTGATGCACAGCATTTGACTCCTCATATAGGCTGCTAGTGTCTAAAGCCTCATGGCCTGGCAGCAAAGGCGGAGTCGTACAACAGTGGTGGTTACAATTTATCTGTTACCATCTCTTGTCGTTCTCAAGCCGAGCTCGCGAAGAACTTGTGCAACTCTTCGTCGGGTGGTCTGGTGTGGTTTTTTCTTTCAGCTGAACATACAACTCCGATGCATGTCCTAAGTATCCGGACTGGAGCCCAATGTTCGTCGTATGTGGTTACATGCATACAATCCGCTGGTTCGGGGTAACCATTTCGGTCGTGCTCGGAGGGCATATTGGGACCTTTCTGTCTACTCTTGAGCGAGTTGGAGACATGAGATCAATAGTCTATCTTGTAGATCCTGAACTTTCGTTGTGCTTTCTGCTTGTGCGTACTCATTTGACTCACTGCTTCACTTGTATAGATTTCCTGGGATTTCGCACAAAATCCTTCAACTATGACTGCAGATAATGACCTGAACCAGCATCAAGTCGAGGAGATTCTTCGCAGCAAAGAGATATTTGTCTATTGCATACTTGTTGCTTATATGGCTTCAAAATCACAACCTCCCAAAAGTGCATCATCTACTGACCCGGTGTGCATTGAGCGTGAAATTTTGTACTTGGTACGTGTTGATGAATGATGAATCATTTTGGCCAGACCGCATGAAAACATCGTTGGATGACAACTGGAGTGGATGATGAAGAGGCCATTCATCATCCTAGTGATTCAACATTCCTTTCGTTCATGTCTCAAATCCTTTTTAGATATCTCTGTCAGCTGAGGCCCAAGGGCATCAAGCTGTAACAATATCGCTTCGCAATCTCTGCAAGTGGCCTCTTAATCTTGTCGGAATATGAGTCTGAGAAGAAGCCTCTTTGTGCCGTTCAAGGCTGATTGGCGACTCAATATCTTTCCGCAATGACATCAGCAGATCATAGATGGCAGGTCGTGGGGACGAAGGATTTTGTTTCCCATCCTTGATCCTCTTATCTTGACGCTGTTGCGTTGCGTTGCGTTTCTTTGCCTCTTCCTCTTCCTCAAAGAACTATCTTCATCATCGCCATCGACAGTGTACCTATACTCGGAATCGTCCGCATCATCGGCTTCATCGGCTTCAAATTCTTCGACAGCGATGTCCCGCCGCTTGGCTGCCCGGTGAAAATCATGTTTTTGATTGGCTTGCTTGCCAATGGTGTCAGGTTCTATGTGCCAGAGGACATTGTCGCCGACGTGGATCTTGACGAAGGTCGCTTTCTTTTCCTTCTCTGCGAAAGAGCTGTCACTGACCGTGTGATACTACCACGTTCCGTGATATCAAGAATCTTCAACTTTGTGATTCCATTTGCTGAATCGCAATTGATATCGACGTCGGAGGTATGATGAAGAGAAGGAGATTGAGCGAACGGCTCATTGTGTCTTGTTAAGTTTTTGTAACTCATGTTACAATCTGTTGGCGAGTCACAATTTGGCCGAGGAATGTAGGGGTCATGATACCCATAGAGCTCGTCATTGAGCTTCAGGTCCAGGTCAGCATTTCTGGGCTCTTGTGGTTCATGATCATTACTCAGAAAGATCTCAGTGGGAGAGCAGGTGCGATCTGAGATTGGATACCCAAGCCTTCACGTTGTCCAAGGAGTACGATGCATCTATCTTAGACTCAGAATACTGGGATGACGAGGTAGGTGATGACTTGTATCTTGTTGCTAACATTGGTGTTATAGGTCGGAGAAATAAAGAAGGGATGCGCCATCATCAGAGGCAAGTTTATAACTCTAGTCACCGTACTTACTTCCTCATTCTCCGTCATCTTTCGTCCTCTTAGATAAAGCGGAGACTCATCACAACATGTATTGTTCCTCGGATCATATTCTAGAATGTATCTCGGGGTGAAGCTTCTGGATATTGTCGAGACGATGAAGTTTGAACACTGAACCTCACATTTTTCCCTCATGAGTCATAACACCGATCAAGTTGATATCCAGATAGCCCTTCTCATGTGGCCCGTGACCTGGTAACAAGTTAAAGGAGCATAAGTCATTGTTGTTTGGCTTTTTGGTTGAGTGTTTGCCTCGGTGAACTGATGCACAGATATCCGTTCTGGAAGGTACTACATTTTGGGTTGATTCATGACGATACTAACAAATAACTATGATCAGAGAGGATTCCAGACGATCCAACTTTTGAAGAAATTGGTTCAAATGCCTGCTTTGGCGATTGCAGTTGGTCCAAAGCGCTGCTTTTGATGAGTACACAAAAAACGGTCGGAGAAGCCTTAGCGAATGGATTGGGGACGAAATTTAAGGGCGCGATCTTGTGTATTTGTATGGGCTCAGTTCATAATGCTTTCACTATGCTGGTTCTTTTCTCTGATGTTCACTGCAATTATAATTTGAATACTGTAACACTACCCTACCTATATTAGACCTTTGAACCCATTATTTCAGGCTATTCAAATATCATTCGCAGACTCCTCTTCCTTGCCATCCTGAGGGATTTGATCTTCTCATTCTCTGACACTTGCTATTGTTCTTCTGATGTCGGGTGAGGGAATCACCCTGCGATAAAAGTGCGCCACAGTATTTGCAGGGGACTTTCAAGGTCGAGTATTGTCTCTGAGCACAAATTGTAGAAGACCTTTGGTGTCGCATGAGGTCCGCGTTTCTGCTGAATGTTTTCCCACAGTCCATACAATGGCACCGTAGCCGGATGACAGGCCGTGGGGACAAGGGCTTTCGTTTCCCATTCTTCATCATCCTCTTATCTTGACGCTGTTGCGTTGAGTTTCTTTGCCTCTTCCTCTTCCTCGAAGAACTACCTTCATCCTCGTCATCCTCGTCATCATTGTCATTGTCTGTGTATGCATACTCGGAATCGTCCGCATCATCAGCATCATCGGCTTCAATTTCTTCGACAGCGATGTCCCGCCGCTTTGTTGCTCAGTGAAAATCATGTTCTTGATCGGCTTGCTTGCCAATGGTATTGGGTTCCATGCAATAAGTGCCAGAGGACATTGTTGCCGACGTGGATCTTGATGATGGTCGCTTCCTTTTCCTTCTCTGCGAAAGAGCTGTTACTGACGGTGTGATACCACATTCCGTGATATCAAGAAGCTTCAACTTCATGATTCCATTTGCTGAATCACAATCAATATCGATGTCGGAGGAATGATGAAGAGAAGGAGATTGAGCCAACGGCTTATTGTGTCTTGTTAATTTTTTGTAACTTATGTTACAATCTGTTGGCGAGTCACAATTTGGCCGAGGAATGCAGGGGTCATGATACCCATAGAGCTCATCATTGAGCTTCAGGTCCAAGTCAGCATCTCTGGGCTCTTGTGATTCGAAATTGTCATTGGGACAAATATCAGTGGGAGAGCAGGTGCCCTCTGACATTGGATACCTAGGCCTCGTCCAGGAGTATAATGGGTCTAACATAGACTCAGAATACTGGGATGTCCAGGTAGGTGTTGGCAGCACTGATGCCAGTAACGGTGAGAGATGCTGAAGAAACAAGTGTATCATTAGAAATAACTCTCTTACTCTAGTTGCCACACTCACTTCCTCAATCTCTGACATTGTTCCAGAACAAAATTCAAAAGGTTCCCTTGGACAGAGTAGAGAGCCATCAAATGATATAGCATCCCTCACATTGTATGTTCCTTGCGCTGAATTATCATCTTCATGTCCAATGCTGATGATAGCTCAAGCCTCAGTTTGCCAAAGGGGGAAAATGCAAGCAAAATTTGCTAACCTATGCTCGTCGGAGAGCCCACCATTATCATTGAATATGATGTTCCAACTTCCAAAATTACTGTTGAATATCATGGTGATTTGAAGAGCCTTAGCAGGGGAGAGTTAGAGTCCTAGGGAGGAGGGGGTCTTCAAGTCAGTTTGTTTTCCTCATAGCGCAAATCAAGCTCATTATATACCTACTGCCAGATTATTTGTGGGTGACCTGCATGACGGTAAACATATGTAAAGATTACTAGCTGTGACCTGTGCGATGCACAGCTTTGAAAAGACACACAGTATTTTACTATTTATGTAGATGTATAAATTGAAAAAGCATTAATGAGCCAAACTGGCCATTCACACCTCCTACACCATGCCCCAGCCCACTGCTGGGCTGGAGCATATATAGTCAGAGGTGTGAACAGCCAGTTTTCTTCATGTTTGGGCTGTTCATCCTTGATCTTGAGTTTGAGTAATTGCTAATGAATGACTTGGAGCGCTTGAATGACCACTTGCTGATTGGCATGTGCAGTTTTCCTTGTTACGAACCAAAATTAGTATACTTGAGTAGAGTAATGTTAATGAAACTTGAATTGCTTGTGGTTGTGGAAAGTTTTGATGATTTTGAGTGATTTTTTGCTATTTTTCTTGCATTTTCTTTGGCAGCGTGAAATTCCTTGTCTGAATTAATAACTTGAGCCTTGAGCTTGAGAGGTCCTCTTGATGGAATGAAGTGGCAGAAAGCAAGAAGGTGGGGGGCCTTTTGGAGAGACTGGGGTTTAAATATTCTTGCATCAATGGGCGCAGAAATTTCTAGATCATTCTGAGCAGTGAGCTCGATCAGGACTCAGTCTTGAAATTGGGCGCTTAATCAATTGAAAGATCACTGAGCGCTTAGATTATCTATAGTCGGTTATCTTATATATTTGTCTTTGACATTTGTCTTTTATCTTTATCCCCGTGGGAAAAGACGGTTGTCTTTTGTAATGAAGGATTTGAATTGCTTTGACATTCGGTGGAGTGTTTACCCCGGTGAACTCAGGGGGGCCCACGTAAGCAAAAAAATGGGTATCGCAAAACCTGTTGGGGTCTGTTTGGTATTTCTTTGGTAATCCATCAAGCCGAAAATGAGCCGAATATGCCGACCCAAGCGCCCTAATCTTCGTTGTATCGATTTCTCTGCAATTATCATCGATTTTGTCCATCCATACTCGATCTAGTGCTATAATGATAGATTACTTCTTGACAATATGCCATCTACGGTCTTTCCTCATGCCATCAACAGCCTCAACGCCTGACCCGCCTCCGGAATTTGTGTATCACCACACTGGAAACAATGTCCTTCGGTTCCCAACTTTTAGTGAGGATGGGAAGCTCGTTGTGCACTGTGATCTATGCGGAGGATCGTACTCAGTTGGTCCACGCGGTAGCACAGTGAATTTTGGCAATCATCGAAGATCTTGTGGGCGTTCAATTGCGCAGGTATGTAAGCTGCTTGTGTTCCATTGGTCTTTTTGGTTGAACATTCTTCTACATCCAGAATCGATCCAGAGCTCCATCAACTCCAGCAAGACCTGCTAGTGCAATGGCAGCACCTTATCCTTCGATCTCTACACGTCTTGCACCTGTCACAACACCGAGTCAATTCACACAACCATCCCATTCATTTACTAGCTCAGTTCAATCTCTTGAGAGCATGATACCCTCTGATAGACCTCTCGAGTCTCCCAAATCCGACGCCATCAGTGATATGCAAATGTCTGACCTCTCCGGTGCTATCTCTCATCTCAGTCTGTCCGATACTCAGGATCCGGCTCCTTCTCAATTCGAGTCCCGATCTAGCGATACTAGAAATCAATGCAAAGGTGCTCTCGTACACTGGAAGCCAGGAAACATCTGGCTGACATACAGCTTCGCCATGCACTCGCATGATAAAAATCCTCTTCCCTGGGAACTCGCTAATATCGTAGATGGAACCACACTGTATATCCGATCGCTCAACTGTAGAGGCACTTTGTCCGGGTTTGAAGAACCTGGATCGGATTGCTGTGACACTTGTAGTAATGCTCCAAATCAAAGTCGTTTTCAAGATTTCATGGATCTAGCATCTGAGCAGTGTCCATCTCGAAGTGGTGTCCGATTCAAGCAACTCACACATACACAACTGGTCGCAGTTATCAAACGAAAGACACAGGAGGTGAAGCGAATGCGAATGAAGGTGAGTTCGAGTGATAATCAATGATATTTTTACTGATCAGTCTAAACGCTATACTAGATTTTGAGGCGCGATAGACGAATCCAGAACCTTCAACGCCGCCTCGATAATCACAAACGACTTCTCATGCTCATCTCTACGCGCAACGTTCCCGGTCTACGCCGTCTTATTGCAGTAACTCTCAAACAAGGATGCTCTCCTGTTGCTATCGTCACACGGCTCGAGCAAGCACTAGATGGCAAACGCCTAGCACGATCAGGCTTCAACCAACGAGATTACGATGTAGCGTTCCTGGTGAAAGCTCTAGGTGGACCGTCGTTACTTCGCGTGCTTCACCGTGCTGAGGGCTACGCTGCTCTCAGTACAATAGAAAAACATCGACCCATCCCACGTCTACTCCCGAGCCTCAAAAGTCCTACACGAGAGGAGATCTGGGCGAATATGAACCAGTTACTGAATCCCGAAACAAGGAAACCTCCATCACCGCTCCCCTCCGGTGGACTTCCCGGTATCATTGTAATGATCGATGGAGTCGCGTTAGAAGAGGTTCCTCAATATGAAAGCTATCGGGACTCACTGGTTGGCTTATGCCGGGAACACTGCGATGAGATCAATTTGCAAACTGACAGCTTTGAAGCTATAAAAGCCATTGGAGAGGCTCTGGATAGTAGTATGTTCTGAACTTCACCGAAGGATATGATACTCATTAAATCTACAGAGAAATGTCATCTCGGCAAAGATGGGACTGTACTTGCGATTGCTCCTGTCACCGATCGGGAGCAGTACAATCCAGTTCCGCTAATACTCTCACCCTCGTGCAAAAAGGAGACGGGCATGGTTCTCAAAACCTGGCTGCAGTTGTTCATGAGGGTATGGCAGGAACATCCATACGGTGAAGCATTATATGGGCCAATACGTTCACTTGCAAGTGATGGGGAGTCATCATTCCGATTGGCTCGATTTCAGCTTTGCATGACCGAGGAGGTAGAGCCGTCCAGTGTCCTGGGTCAGGTTGTGTGTAGACTTCCGGGATTAAACCGTCAAACTGGTTCAAATTATATTCTTGGTACTTGCGATTATAAACATGTCTTCAAGCGTAAGTGTGTTCAACGATTTGTTGAGTCCCAATATGAATTCTGATGTATTACAGGATTCGCTACATTGCTTCGAAGCTGGTCTGGTATTCTTGTGAATGACACTGTCATTTCGTCACAGGACTTTTGTAATGCTCTAGTGATGACCGGTCTCAACGAAGAAGATGCGAAAAATCTACTCGACCCCGCAGATAAGCAGAATGTGCCTAAGGCAGTTCGACTTCTTCAGAGCTTACGATCGCTACATAAACTTCCACCTCCTGCTCATCCTGATGAGAGGAAAAGGCGCATTGCAATTGACTTTGTGATGGAGACCCTTGACCACTTCCTTCAACCATTCATCAGTATTGACATGGATTTGGAGGATCAGTGTCGTTCTTTGGCAGTATATGCCCACCTTACTGCGGCAATGTATCTCAAGAGTCGATTAAGCTTCCTAACCTCTGCACTGTATGCAGATTCCCAGGCAATCGGTAAGATCAGACTTCATCAATAATATCTTGCATACTCATTTCTTTCGCTTTTAGTCAAGAATATTTTTTCACTGTGGCTAAACTCGCCCTTGACGATCCCAACATTCGCTATTACATCATTCTTGATGGTACAGACCGTATCGAACGAGTTTTCGCAAATGCTCGTACTCAGGATCATAACCGTAATTTCGATACCCAGCAACTTGCACAGAAACTGAGCATCGCCACCGAAATTGTCGCCACTCTCACTCGTAATCCTGATCTTGATTTTGGACATCGTCGACTCAATCTACGTGGCGCGATGGGTATCGATCATATCAATCCTACATCTTGCAAAGGGAACTACCGAGTCGGAGATGTCTCTCTCAAAAGAATCTGGTCCGAAGCTGCAATCAGTGCAAAAACCATTCTCGAACGTATATTTGATCCATCTACCGTCGTCGACTTTACACAGTGGTTCTCATCAACTGACCACGACCGCGATTTTCTTCGGCCCTTCGGGGGTAAATATGTTGGAACTATGTTCGATGATGATGATGCATCACGCGTTGACCGATCGGTTGAAGATAGCCCAGACTTGGATCGCACAGAGCTACACGATGATTCCGATGTCAACGATGACAACTTGAATGACTACGATTCTCTCCGGCTAGGTAGTTTTGACGAATACCTGGATCTACATGAATCGATGCATGCTGAGGATCAGAACTCTTTCGACAATCGCTTTCTGGAAGTTGCCGATGAGAATGATCCATCAAAAACGCGCAAGTTCCTCAAAAGTTCTCTCGTACGCGTCCTTTGTGGAGGGGAGAAGGTACGACGGAAGGTTGCTATGCGTACACTGCGTGCGCAAGGCGTGACGATGGACGATTTGCAGAAGAAACCCAAGCCAGAATGGGAGACGAGTTGTGCTGATGCCAACATTATGAGAGTCGGAGATCCAGCAGCGGTATTGGTTCGCATTGGCACAGGCAAAGACACTCGGGTCTGTCTTCTTGCTGTCACCATCGTAGGCTTTTCCATCCCAGGTGTGCGTGGACTGGCCTCCGAAATAGCACTCGATAAACTAGAATCAAAGGGAAGCAAGAGTCCATTTGTGATCGCTCAGATTTTGGAGCTGGTCTCAAAAGATTCGGACCCCACTTTTTGGGTTTGGACAGGCAAATACATTTCCATGGCCGCTGATACAGCTAATTCTCTCGCATCCACTCAGAAGCACTTTCGACTCACTATACCCGGATATCTGGTCCACCCCCTAGCTGCTGAGATTGAAAGATTATCAGCATTATCGACACTTCCCACCACCTGGCGATTCTCAACTCATGAATTACTCGAATCAAGTGAGTATGCATGGTCGGAACTTTCCCCTGACACTCCGGACGAGTTTCTATCCAATCTGGAGACTCTTCCGACGTTTCCCATCACGCTTTCACATATCCCTTATCGCGATTCAGCTGGAAATTCTGTCTTCCTTATCGAGAACATCCCGCTGCAGGCTTTGACCTCGAAGAAGAATGGCAGCTCCGAGGTCAACTGCTTCGTATGCAATATCACAATGAAGCTCTCTGACATGAGAACACACGTTGGCGGTCATGTCTTGCTCATGCTCCGATTCAGCTCTGAATATGATCAAAACTCGCAGATCATGGGTTCTGATCCTTGTGGATGGTGCGGTCGAGATAGTACCATGACCGGTTGCTGGACACGGTTGGTACTAGATCCCAAAGGCAAGAAACAGCCACGTACCGAATCAAACTGCGAGTATCACTATGGGAGCATGAGATATAGTGCAGCAGCAACATTCAGTGCATCAAGTCCCTGCACTAATGTGCCGCTACATTGTCCACTCTGTGATGAATCCCTTTCTGGTGAAAAACGCACATTCTGGAAGTATAACGCCATGCATCACTTGCTATCAGAGCACTCGTCAGGGGACCTGGGCGAAGAAATTTCACTTCCGAAAGTGCCGCTGGAATTCATTCTCGATACGTTCACATCACGAAAGGAGGAGACTGCGTTAGGAGTCCAGGAAGATGCAACCAAGGACTATCGAGATACATATGGCCTTCCTATGTCTGATGATTTGGAGAACTTCGATTATCTTGCTCGCAAAAGGGCTTTATCTTACAGTACTGATAGTGAACATGTACATAAGCGCAGGTAGACAGCGGAGTGTGGATTTATAATAATCGAACAATGTGTGTTGGCCTCATGTTTCACTATGTTGACACCTCCATCCATGCCCAATGCTATGGACGACGATGGTTCTTCTTCTCCTTATCATCCTTCATCTGATGCTGGTACTCCAAACTCAAATACACGCTATATACGGCGTAAATCTACTCAATCTTCTGTCTCAATCAAACGGCAAAAGATTGATGGGGAACCAGTAGACGAAGATGGTGACCTTATGCTTCGGAGCAGCTCACAAACTGGCTCGAAAAAATTGCACCAGTATGATTATTCTCAATCTGTCATGTTACGTTCATTCAGTTCTCTTATCAGACTCTATGATCTTGGCCTGGATGATTCACAACTTGAATCCTACCCGTATTATCAGAATATGAAGGCTTTTAATAATGTTGATGATGATTGCAGTGATGAGTTGGAGATTGTTGAATCACAAAGAGGGCGAAATGGATACGGTTATGATTTGCAGTCGGATAATTTAGATTCTGAGGTGTCAGACGGTTAGTACAATTCAGTGGCTATCTACACTCACTAAATGAAAGAAATTCAAGTAGACGACTCTCGCCAATTGACAGGATCTTCTCAGATCAAATCTGAACCCAAGAAGTTATCCGACAATAATCAAGCAGCTCTGGATCAAGTACTGGCTGAGAACAGATTGCTCTCAGCTCAGATCGTTGATCTACGTGCTCAGAACCGAATTCTGCTGGATATCATACAGCGCACAGGAAATATCTTCTCCGACATCACTCACGCGAGTAAACGTCTCGATGGACCAGCAAAGTTTCGAGACACACTCAATGCTTATTTTTTGGACAACGGTGTTGAAGAAAGTCAGTCGCAATGATGGCCATGTTATTATAGCCTTTTATTACTATCAAAATTCTAGAGATTGCCCTTCCTTTGCTATGTTTCGTCCGATTTCTTGCTGCACCATCTCACTTACGGCTCACCTGCCGCTCACTCACGGCTCGCTCACGGCTAGTTCACGGCAAGTCTGGCAAGTGCATCGCCTCCGTTGACCAAACAGACCCCAACAGGTTTTGCGATACCCATTTTTTTGCTTACATGGGCCCCCCTGGGTGAACTCATGCACAGATTTCCGTACTAACTAGAAGGCAGTACTGTGCATCAGGTTGACTCCTTTGTGATGTTCTGATTCATGCTAATCATATGCAAGTATTCAATGTCATTTCGGCGGGTCATTAGTCTTATACTAACTGCATTGAATTGGAGAAAGGTGTAGAGCACTCCCTAGTCATTGAAAGTGGGCTGAACAAGTCACAAATGACCATTCAGATGACACTGGCAGTGATCTGAGAAACAATCACAACAGTGAATATACTGTAGCCCTTGTCATTTCTGAATGACCCGCTTTATTCCAATCGGGCCTTAGAAAATTGATGTTCATGGCAAGTGTGCAGGAACCACATACTAAGAAGGTCTTCTCACCAAATTTGCTGTGGGCTGATAGTTGAGCAGAGGACACTGTTGATGCCGGTTGTTGTGGATGAGGAGAATGAAGTAAGTTGTGCAAGAAAGCTCGGGCTTGTGATGAGATGGAGAAATCACCAATTTTGTCTTACAGGCTGTGAAGGCCCACAGTGATGGAGGCAGTGACTCCATTGTGTTGTACAAGACAATATCATGAACATATTAGTAACAGTTTCCGAAATTACCGATGTATGTCCCTTCTTCAGCGACGCTAGACAAGGATCCATGTTAACGCAACCTGTGCCATGAAGATCTACTGAGCAATCTGCTTCGAACGATCAACAAGAAAGGCAGTAACATTTGGGGCTCGATTTCTTCGTACCGCATGGTTTAGGATCTAACCTTTTATTGATACCAATGGCGGCTGTGTATTTGCTGACGGATATATAATTTCAAGCTTGTGGATAAGTGAAACTGTGGCGTGTTTTCATTCACATACTCGCCGATCAGTGGGACATCAAGTGGTCTGGAGAGGTCGTCGCAACACTGTGAGCTGGAGGAGGAAGGAATTACTCCGACACCAACTTAAAATGCTGATTCCAACTTGCCTTCAATGTCACTACTATTCCGAAATAGTAGCTCATGATTTTGCATCGAGATTGAATTTGTTATCAAAAGCATAGCCTACGAAACATTGTTCAGCCTTCAGGGAGTTACAAGCCTTAAGCAAGCTGAAAATTGACATCGGCAGAACGTGTGTCATGAATTCTCGCAACGCCACCGAAGAATATTTGCGAGTTAGGATGGTCCAAGGGAGCAACTCACCTACATTGCGAGCAAGAAGTTCAGGAGAAGCGTAAATGACAAACACCGTATCGGAATGCAAGACTGCGAGTTGCATTTAGCTCGAGGTAGTAAAGTCTTCCATTGGGAATTGGAGTATCAGGGTCAACTTATTCAGAATGAAGTAGGTAACCTAGGGGTCAAGTGGAAATGATCTTACACTGCAGAACAAGGCAGAACATCAATGCATTCGAGTTGAAGCCACTTCGAACTGTGCTTGCCAACCACTACAAAATTATCAAGCAGCAGATCCCGAAGAAGGAAGCCTTTATCACAAGATGTCACTAGTTACGGCTTGACTTACTGTGTTAATGAACATATCCAATGGGATCTCGGGTTGCGTGAATGTTTTCAGCAGGACTTCAAGTTGTTTTGCCTACGATACCGCAGCGCGCTGTGATAAATGACGGATTCTGAGAGACTTGAGATGAGATCAATAGCCGGTTAACATACTGTTGACTGTATTCGAGTACACTGATCCCCTTGCGAGGCAAACTGAAAAAAAGCGAATGCTGGTGTTCGAGTCTGAATTCATTGCGATTTTTGACGCCCAGCCTCGAACAGCCGCTGTGAACTTCAACCCGCTTGAAGCTCGTCTCCTTTGCCCAAACCCATGGCCGTTCTCCCTTCCATTATATCGCATGATACCCATTGCCCAAGATGTCAACACTCTCAGCACAGTACCACGTAGCCGAGCTACAGAAATTCAGAGATTTCTCGAATACAACAGAAAGGGCGGGACAGATGAGGACAGATGTTGAGTCTTCAAGCGAGGTGACTGCGGCCACTGCTTTCATAGCAAGATTTGCTTTCGAGGAGGAGTAAGTGATACACATTCCACTAAGAATCACTGAGCTGCGAGTTGAGGGTCTTCATAGGATGTAGGATTTGGACAAGACCACACAAATATTATTTGTCGATCGCGACGACAGAGGAGGAAACGACGCGTTCCCTCGTGTTTCTGCGAGCTATTCCTTGAATGCGACGGCCTGTCTTCTATTATCTTGAGTACTTATCTTGGTCGCTATAAGTGCCACGCAATATCACCTTCACAACGATCATGGCGAAGTTCGCAGATGAGAACTGTTCCGTGGCAACAAGCGTCTGATGGAATCGAAGGCTACTGCTCAGGACTTTTCGAATGTTCTCTTGTTCTCTTACTCTTGCACCGTCCGCCGTGGCTTGCTGCGTAATTTACACCTTGGTGGCGGGGCCACAGTTTTGACTCTTTCTCTCGCATTCCGTTTTCCCCTCGTCACCGCCGTGCTGGCTACTCACCTTCGTTTCTAATGACGGCGGTAGCCCGTCTTCACCATTCGCTTGTTCTCTTGTGGCTTCTTTTCCAATCCTTACACCTCGCAGAGGCCTCCGTTATATACCTCTTCCCTACCGTCTCCTATATCTATGCCAGGAAAACAGATCCAGTCATATCGCATTCCTTGAATGGATCTGTTATCATCATAGATCCTTCCACTCAACAAGAAATCCCTCAAGGACCTGGCACCGATGGAAGTGGCTCGGGTTTCTCCCCTCCAGCAATAGTCTGGATCGTGTTTCTCCTTGTCATTGGTGCTCCTCTGACTGTGGCAGGTATTCGAGGCTGGAGATGTACCACTGGTGTGGCAATTGGTCTGGCTGCTATCGTTTGCTGTGAGTGGTCTCGACTTGCTCGGGATGCGAACCCTCTCAAACTCCGTCTCACGTACTAGCCTGGGCTGCTATCATCAACTCTGTCAATGAAGTTGGGATCTCGGACATTCTTCTAACGTTGATCGTTCTTGCATTCGGCATGCTTGGTTTGGTCATTGGTATTTTTGAATTTGCACGGGTTGTTTCGATGGCTGTTCTTTGTCTTCTCGGAGGATTAGCTTTCGGCATGCGGATTACTTTGCTGAAGACAGGCTTGCTATTTTCGAGTTTGGGTCTGAACTGGCTGATTGTCGTCGTGTTTGGCGTGGCAGGGGGCTTGCTGCTCATTTGGAAGAATAGGATAGCAATGGTACACGATACATACTCATCTCGGGGTTCGATTCTCATTGATTCGTATTTCAGCTGTTCGCATGCGCCAGTACAGGCACTTTTTTGACATCACTTGGTGTTGACTTGATTTTCAACAAGCAGTCGGGGATGAGTCTAGGACTGCGATCGCTGTTTGACTCCAACGACAACCATCTCGCAGTACGTGTCTTCGTTCGAAAAGATGCAACATATCGCTGACATCCAACAGTACTTTCTCGATTCCACGTATGACCCGACTCTGTCCACCCGAATCATCGTCATCGCATCTTTGGGCCTAACGTATGTTCGGAATTCTTTACTAGCTCCATAATCCTATTCACTTTCACATCTTAGACCCGCTTTCGCCTTTGCTCAACACTTACTTTTCAAGCAGCCATTTACAAGAAGAGGACCTCCGCCGTCCGATGAGGAATTGTGTCTCAACTATCCGACTGAAGATCTGAGTGCCAATAGGGCAACCGCGTTTCTTTCTGGAATCTGGGACGGTGCAAAGCTCAAGCTGAGCACCAGTAGATTCAGTCTCTGAGACTGGTGTATTCACAACAATCCTGTGTAGACATAAAATAGTAGTACTAGCACTGTTG
Source organism: Lentinula raphanica (assembly GCA_027919835.1). NCBI lineage: Eukaryota > Fungi > Basidiomycota > Agaricomycetes > Agaricales > Omphalotaceae > Lentinula > Lentinula raphanica. The sequence goes on along the minus strand of JANVFP010000005.1, from coordinate 1,221,224 downwards.
TTCCGTTTCTTGTAGGCTCATCGCAATGTATAAAGTACTGAAAGCAATTACTATGTAGATACAATCGTCAAGCAATGGTGAACCATAAGGGCGAAAGTCACAAACCAGCTGAGTTCAATCTATAATCGAGGTTTCATCGAGGTATCGATACAATTTTGATTTGGATACAGATAGGCCAGCACGTCAACTCCAACTAACACTTCTCGCCCTGACATAACTCGAGTTTCTCCTCAAATACGGCGGAGGTGACGGTCTTGGGGACGGCAGCTTCCCTTCACCTTCGCAGACTGAGGCCGGTGAGGGCGATCGTGAATTGGTTGTATGCAAAGCCGCAGGGATGCTACTAGACGGATCAACTGCGCTCTGGGTCCGTTGACGAGTGAGTGCGGTCTCCCAAACGGTTCGGAGAGGACCTGTTCTTTGTTTGACACTGGTTTCAATGATCATATTCTGGTATGAGGTCGATTAGCACGCACGAGAAAAACGAGATGTTGTTAAATGACTACATACCTTGAGCTCGACCGCTAATGCGTCGATTACCTCACTGCTTGGTTCCAAAACTGGGCGCATTTCAGAGAAGCTAACTCGATTGCTAGGCGTCGAAGGGTGTATTGACTGCAAGTCAGTGTGTAGTGCTACCGAAGCTTTGGAATTGATTGAGCTTCACGGATGACGGCCTGAACAGGTCAAAATCACCTTCGCGGTCACAGACGGCAGCTTGCTGACTGATTTGTTGCAGAATTCTTCGTTGTTCTTCCTGTTGATTGTCAGGAAACAGTTGTGGCGCTACTCGAGTGAGCGCGATACTTGAGAAGATGAACATTTGATGTAAGAAGAGAATGTGTTGATATGCCACTCGGTAGGGGAAGAGGATATGTAGGATTGTCGGACGGGTATCGGTGTTGCTCGGGTCCCAGAACGCGGAGGAGAATATAGAGGTTGACGAGGGTGAAGGGTATAGGACATATGCCAGTTCTGATGCGAGAAAGACGAAGAAGAGGAGATAGCGCCACTGTATATACACTTGTGAAAGAGAGGACGATGTATGAATAACGTCGGACACGTACGAATTTGACTGGGCTTTGATTTCCGAGAGCAGAGAAAACCAAAAGGCCTAATGCTGTGGCTAGATAATAGCCAGCAGATTGTAAGAGACCGTGATGTAGATATTCGCGGGCAGTTCTCAGATTACTCCATTGAAGCACGTCGGGGCCAAACCTGAAGTCGGATGCATACTGAGTTGAGATAGCTGGATAGACACAGACAACGTACCTATCGTATGCAAATCGAATCGTAGGATTCTTCAAGGCCTCGAACGCATCTCTCGTTCTAATAAACAAGTCCGCTCCCTGAGGTCCCACTCTATCCGGATGATACCTCTTTGCGAATTGTCTAAAAGCCAATTTCAGCCCACTTTCGTCAACGTCCGGTAAAACTCCAAGAATCTCATAGAAGTTGGGTTCCATATTATTCGAGCCATTGACGAGGTTGTAAAGAAGATAGGCAAGTACGACGGCGGCGTAGGTGTAGCGATACAGTTGAGCGTAGAGTTGTTGACCTGGGACAGGTGCTGAGCGACCGGAAAATTGTGTATATAGTTGTAGAACGATCTTCAAGGTATGCCGAGTAGCAATTGAAGGCACAAACGTCCAACCAGCGAATCCTAATAGGGCCGTAGACAGCATGATGGTAAGGCTTGAGCTGATTCAAGATTGAGACGTGGCACCCCAAGGCTAAGAGCTGAGCGTTCGAGAAGAATGTTTCGATGGTCGTGTCTATGTATACAGTTGTCAAACAATGAAACGATTGACGATGACGGGTCTGGTTCAAAATAGCGTGGGAACTAAACTACACTATCATCCTTGCTTCCATCTCTCAACGCGCTCAAAGCTTGGACATTCGACTCACTGGCTCCCAATCCACTCGTTCAATCTGCAAGAGCAGGTCGTCAAGCATCTTCCAGATAAACTATAGAACGATCCATACCAATTCTGGAGTCAGGTCACTGATCCTAGCGGCACCAAGCAATCGCATCGAGGTCACGATCTCTCTTTCGAGAATGCTTATCAGCTTGGAAACACCGACTTCACCATATGCCTATAGTAGCAAAGCCCATGAGTTGATGTTTCGTAGTACTTTAGGTTGAGATAGAACATACACTCAAAGCATACAGAAATGGTCGACCTAGTCCAACAGCCTTAGCTCCCAAACAAAGAGCTTTGATTACATCTATGAGAAAGCAGGTCAAGATGGACCAAAAGACAGAAAGAGCAAGCAGTGATACCTGTTCCTCTGCGTATACCCCCTTCTACTGTTGAGCTAGATTTTGAGAATTATGAGAGGGAAATCTCACCGTCGATGTAAACTAGGGAAAAAAATATCGTATTAGGATCAGTGAGTCTCGAAACGCAAGTATGAAGACGAACCTTCCAACTTGCCGAAAACATCTGGCCTTTGTTGTCGAAGTTTGTACAGTACCTCCAAAGGTGGCAAGGAACTTTGAAAATTTAGCTTGAAACACTGTCGGAGTCAAGGAGCTGGCAGTGAACTTACTACTCTAACTGTCGACCTGTATGCGCACCATTTGAGTCAGCTAGAAGACGTTATATGTATATATCGTACCCCCATGGTTGGACAGAAGAATGCCTTCTACTCTTATATCTGCAGCTAGAACCGCATCCTGGTTATTGGGTCAAATTTAACTATGGGTTTGCCTCGATGCGAAGCTTACTTCTACACACTGGATACCTGTGCACCTGCATTCAGTGACATGTACGGGCTATCATCACTGCAAAACTGACCTTTCAGAATGATAGGCAGTTTGGTTATACTCCGAAGCCAAGGAATGGTAACCTGCCAGCTCATATCCGCATCAAGGACGTTATTCCGATTAACATGCAACGAGCTGGTCCCGAGAAGGTTCGTTGCTCCGTCCGAGTCACCTTCCGAATAATACTGACTCTTCCCTTCCTGAGCTTCTAGCACCCATGGGCTCCTGACATCCCTCTCTCGCGTAGTGATGACTATTGCATCAACAGTCAAAAAGATCGCTTTGAACCCTAATCGCTCTGCGTCTTGGACCAATTTCGTTGCGACAGACAAATCAGTACTCTTGTACAGTTGAAAGAACAATGTCTGCGAAGGAAGGGCAGCAGCAGCGATTTCTGCCCTTGGGATAGAAGCGTAGGTGCACACCATCTGAATGATGTTGGCGGTTCCACAACCTCGTGTGATGTTGAGTTCACCTGAATGCGACATGACAGTGAGAACAAGCGTACTAGCAGCCAAGTTCAAGATACAAACCTAGTGGATGGCCAAGCTTTGCTGTCGAGGCGCCGGACACGAACACAGGAAGAGATGAGTCGAAACCCAATATCTTAGTGGACGGATCACATTTCGAGACTGGTCGCATTACACGAGCATGGAAGAAAAACCTCTCAAAAGCACGAGCGTTTTCCCTCAGTGCTGTAAGATACTGGTTCAATACCGACCAATCCTGAATTGTGAATAGTTTGTATGCTCACTCAGTTCATCCTCTGCGCCTGCTGAGAAAAACGAAAGTGCGCCGTGCGGAAGTACTTTCCTGGCAACAGCCTAGAGCGAAAACGTTCGAAATGATGTAAGGAGCAAATCGAGGGACGCCCACCTCGATATCAGCTAAGTTCAAGATGCGGTTTAGGGGAGGTCGTTGCTTCATCGCTTCTGCCACTCTAATCTCCTCCTTAGTCCGTTCTCTCTGTTTCTCATGGACTTCGAGATCTCGGATGTCCGCATCGCTGAGAGGTCCCAAATGTTGGGAGGGAGACAGATACTGCTGAATCGCGTCTGGAGAGTGTATGGGCTCGTAAGCAGAAGTAGCATCGCGGCCAGCATACTTTAGGATGATATTAGGTCCTCCCGGATGTTTCTGGAACGACAGTGCAGATCGTGAGCTGACGAATAAGTATCACAATGAGTAAGATATGTACCTGGAGGAACTCGGTCACGTCGTAGACTTTGTTCTTGATGATGACCCAGCAGGACCTGATTGCTATGAGAATTCATATAATAATCCTTCGAGTATGGGACTCGGCCTACTTTGCATCTTTGTGCGTGGAAACTTCAGCTAAGGACAACTGAGAGGCCATGAAGGTTGCTGTAGAACCTTCAAATCGAGCATTCGCGAGAACCCTTTGAATGATAATCGGACCGTAGCACTAGCGGTGTGGGCATGTGAGAGTTCGAGAAGAAGATAGTATCAGAACCAAAATGTGGGAAATCTGTGCCGAAGTCACCTTTATGGCGTGCTATACAGACCTGGCCATGGGCAAATGGCCATTGGCAGGACCGTAGAAAAGAAAGGCATAAGATTCTGAGCTGAAGCTCTGAGGTGTGTAATATAAACAACATATACAAAACATCGTTGAACCAGGTTGAACCCAGTTATCTAAGCCCGCAAGGGCGTCTCTATCATAGCAAGCTACAGACCAAGTTCTAGACTATCGTTCGTCACAAGTCGTATGCTAAGGAGAGGACCTCATCTATCCAGTCATTTCGGATATCTATGCATCAAGTACAAGTAGAGGAACAAACCTCATACCTCAGAAGCAAGTCCTGAGCCAAGAATCTTCACGAAGTCGAGGATGGCTCTTCTCCCTGTTCTCCAGAGAAACACGCACGGCAGGCATTCAACAATCCTCCGAGCATGCCTTTGTTCTGGAGCTAATAGCAACATGTCAGCCGCCATACGAGCATAAGAAGCCGCCAAAAGGCTCAGAGGAGAAACTACAAAAAGAACGAGTTGTCGAACTAACCTGTCCATTTTTGTACTCCAGCTTCAGATCCGGTTCGGAAGAATATAGTCTCGAGTCAAAACCCCAGTGACCTTCCCGTGCTCAAGAGTGTCTCGAACGATAGAGCCATCAAATGTGATTTGCCAACGGTATTTATTGCGTATCGGCTTCCCAACAATACTGGCACGGAAGAAACTTTCTTGCATCACAAACTCTCCTGTGACTACGACGAGTAGTTTGTAGCTTCCCTGCTGAGCTTGCACCTCCCCTCGCGATGGGTTTCGATAATTCGCACTGCCCAGCTTGATTCCGGTTGGCATACGGGATGCCACATACATAGTGTGAGGATATTGGGAATGGCCATGTGCGAATTCTTTCTGAATCCGACTCTTCAAGCCGGAAAGAATAGGCTTCAACATCATTACAACGGAAGACCCAAGGAGATGCTTTTCTTCTTGAGATGGTTCGCTGCCGGTGAGGGTGAATGACGCCGTAAGGTGAGGCTCTGACATTGGTAGCGTTTTCACGACATCAGTGGCCTTGGGCTGAGTGCAGGTATTACAGTGAGCGTCACAGTGGCTCAGGCGAAAAATAGGATGGTCAACTCACAGAGTCGGTAGTAGGCAAAGCAAACACGTATGCACTCATGAAAAGTAAGCCAATCATGAGGCTAGATAGAAATTGTCTGTCCAATGCTAGCGGCATCGTGAAAGGAATTTTGAGTTGATTGACTGGAAGTGGAGTTTTTTTGACTTGATGAATACTATGAGCTGACCAGCAGCGAACGCCGAAGAAGAGATGGAAAGAGATGGGAATCCGAGTACCCTCCCTAAGTATCCCAGCCTGATATCAATCGTCGCATCGTTTCACGTCCATCATATCATCATCATTATGGCTGCTTTCTTCTGGATGACCTTCACAAGACAGAGTAGAACAGCGCGCGTTTCCCTAGGTTCGCCCTTGTGTCGTACAATGGTTGATAGTAGTAGCGTGTGCAGGTGTGAACGTCCAAAAGAGCCTCGAGCACCCTCCATCTCTCCCTCCTTCACTAGTACAGGTTCTGAAGAACTTGAGATATCCGAATAGCCTTAAAGCCTCTCGTGTTTGATGCGAAGGACCAACAGATTGATACAATTTCAGTGTTTACTCATCTGCATATGCAACAGTTACACAGTCAGATACATATGAGTGCATCTGGTCCTATATGCATCACAGATATGAGAAGAGCATAGATTCAGATGTAGAGGTACATCACCGTCGGCTGAACTACACAGTGTGGATGAAATTTCGACTCGTTGCCTCTCGTTGCATGCCAGTAGGAGTGGAGTGCACAGCCTCGATTAGACAGGTATATCTGCTCAGAAAGACTCAAAGAGAAGGAGAATTGAGGAAAGCATTGATTTCGAGTACCTTGCTCATTCGAGAGTCGGTACCGGTGGGAGAAGAAGATGGCAAGCCAGCCTCCAGGCAGAAGCTTGGATAAGAACGACTTTTCTTCTTGAACTATTGCGGCTAGCCAGGCTAAAGCTTGGAAGAAGCGCTCGTCGTTGACCCGTGACCGTAAATGCGCTTACATATCTGCAATTACTAAGCACCTATCCTCTAATTCTCCTCTTGTTCTCCTCCATGGTGGAAATCACCATTCGAAAACGACCTCGGACAGAGGCAGTCATCACTGAACGAAAATTCTTCAAGAAGACTGCTCGAGGCAAGGTAGTCAAAGGTCTTTATCTTTTTTCCTACCACCAAATATCATTCTAATCGTATATCTTCGCGTTCGCAGTTCTACGGGAACGATATCTACGAGATGATGTAGCCTGCGGGATTCAAGGATGCAGGGAATGTACAACAGAGACTCCTGAGACTCTCCCTTTCTATGGAAGCTCAGAACACCAGCTGTTTCCGAATGGACATTACCTTCTTATCGATACCAATGTCTTCTTGGCTCAGGTATGAATTCTGCTCTTCATATCCTGTGCGAGACTTTCTGAGAGAATTGCATCCCAGATGGATCTGCTAGAATCTAATTCATTCAATCCCCCGATAATACTACTCCAGACTGTAATTGAAGAAGTCCGACATCGTTCATTGCCCTTGTACAACCGGTTGAAAGCTCTGACCAAAGCAGAAGACAAACGGATATGGGTATTCTACAACGAGTATCGTTCGTGCGTCTTCTTGTTTTTGTGTACCTGTGATCAATAGCTGATAAGCCTTGACAAGACAGAGAGACGGCAATCATCCGTGAAGAAAACGAGACTCCAAATGATCGCAATGATCGTGGTATGTCCGCCTATAGTTTATTTCGCATTCCATTGCTCACTCTGGTATCACAACAGGAATACGAGTTGCTACAGCATGGTACAACACACATATCTCCCTTACCCGGCCTCCTATACGTGGTCAAAAGCAGTCCCCTCACCCGAAAGTTGTCCTGATGACCGAAGACGCGGCAAATCGTCAAAAGGCGGAACAGTCTGGCGTCACTTCTATATCTGGTCTGGATCTTTCCCTTGAATCATACCATTTCCTCTTCTCACTCTGAACACAGTTCGCAAATATGTCGAAGGAATGAAAGACGCGAATGTTCTACTTGATCTCCTCGCTGCTGAAGGATCATCAGAAATCGGACCCACCCCAGCTGTCTCTGGTCGGCAAGCTCTCTATCCAGATGTAGGTTCAGTCACTAAGACCAGTTCTCATACTTACGCACCGTCAGTATCTACCGACCTCTGTTTTAGTTGCCGGTGTCAAAGCAGGGGAATTGCACCAAGGCCATTTCAACGCCAATCAATACAATTACTTGGAGGGTAGTGTCCCAGTACCAAGTTTCGACAAACCGATTCTGCTAGTCGGACGGGAGAACATGAACCGAGCAGTTCAAGGCGACATCGTTGTAGTCGAAGTCTTTCCCGAGAAAGACTGGAAAGCACCCGCAGACGAGGTTGTCGATCAGGAAGGTGTGTTCTCATACCACTACAGTCCAACTCTCCACCATAACATCGCAAATTATTGATCATAGCCACTCTCAAAAACGACGACGCAGAAGATTCCGGTGAAGAAGGTGACGAAAACGGTGAGGAGGTAATCGCGAAAGAATCCCGTGTTCTCGCCGTCGACTCTATCGAAAAACATCCACCATCCGAGCGTCAACCTACCGGTCGTGTGGTTGGCGTCATCAAGCGAAACTGGAGAGCATATGTCTGCCATATCGACAGCACCTCCCTTACATCTACACTCACTACCTCCCTCTCTACCCAAACCGTCTTCGCCACCCCCGTGTCTCGTCTCCTCCCTAGAATCCGTCTCCGCACGCGCCAAGCGCCTACCCTTCTTAATCAGAAAATTCTCGTCACCATCGACCGATGGGACTCAACGTCTCGATATCCAGAGGGACACTTCGTCAGAGCACTGGGGAAGGTTGAGAGTAAAGAGGCTGAGCAGGAGAGTTTATTGTTAGAGTACGAGGTGCCTTATAGACCGTTTGGGAAAGCGATTCTGGATTGTTTGCCTCCGCAAGGGGATCAGTGGGTTGTGCCGCCCAAAGGAGAACTGGATGTACAGAATGTTTGGAGAGATCGTGAGGATCTGAGAGATGTGCTCGTTTGTAGTATCGATCCACCTGGTATGTTTCGAGAGATCGATACCACTCGCTTCTTTGTGACCAGGCGGTTATAGGCTGTCAAGATATTGACGATGCGCTTCATGCAAGATTGCTACCGAACGGCAATATCGAGGCTGGAGTCCGTGAGTTTCATTCTTTTAGTATCGACTTATGGTCTGTTTTCTCACTATCATGTTGAAGATATCGCGGACGTATCCCATTTCGTCTTGCCGGACAACCCAATGGACAGTGAAGCTGCTTCTAGGGGAACCACAGTATATCTAGTCGACAACCGAATCGACATGTTACCTTCACTCCTTGGTACCAATCTGTGCTCTCTACGCCCTTTCGTTGAAAGATTGGCGTTTTCTGCTATCTGGGTATATCCATTTGTTTTGACATCATAAGTTCTAGTGATAACCTATCTCTTTCCGACAGGAATTGACTCCGGAAGCAGAAATCGTCAGTGTGCGGTTCACTAAATCCGTGATCAAATCAAAGGCTGCATTCACGTATGAAGAGGCCCAGATCAGGAAAGATGACCCGTACGTCCACTCGTCAATCTACCTCATAGCTATGATCGTCTAACCCGGTTCGACGATGTACAGTCATTTACAAGATGACTTGACGAATTCCATTCGCTTACTGAACTCTCTCGCCATCAAACTAAAAGCTAAACGTATGGCTGCAGGTGCTCTGAATCTTGCTTCTCCGGAAGTGAAAATTCACCTGGACAGTGCCGAGTCGTCCGACCCTATCGACGTCGAGCAGAAAGAGCTGAGGGAGACAAATAGTCTGGTTGAGGAGTTCATGTTGTTGGCGAATATCAGTGTTGCAAGGAAGATAGAGGAGAGTTTCCCTCAGACCGCAGTGTTGAGGTTAGTATCTGATGGTCCGTTGTCTGGAATGCACAAACTCACAGTCTTTCCAGACGACATTTGCCTCCTCCGAAAACTAACTTTGAAAAGCTGCAAGATATATTGCGCAAGACCAAAGGCTTCTCTCTGGATGTGAGCAGCTCTGGGGCTCTCGCAGCTTCACTAGATAAATGCGTCGTATGTCATCCGTATACATAATCTAGGGTATGATGATACTGACAACAAGAATGTTAGGATCCCAATGAGCCAGCGTTCAACACCCTCGTTCGTATCATGGCCACTCGATGTATGCTTTCTGCAGAATACTTTTCGTCGGGAAGTGTGGCAAAAGATACGTTTGGACATTATGGACTTGCCAGTGAAATCTATACACATTTCACGAGTCCTATTCGTAGATATGCCGGTACGTTGATCTCTTCCTCACTACTATACTCTTTATCTGATCCATTGCGACTGCAATAGACGTTCTAGTCCACCGACAACTATCTGCCGCTATTGGATTCACGCCTTTGCATGCTACCCTTCATTCAAAATCCCACGTCGAACGCGTATTGAACGTTGTCAATCGTCGACATCGAATGGCTCAGATGGCCGGTCGAGCTAGTGTGGAGTTCTATGTTGGACTGGCTTTGAAGGCTAGGAGTGAACAGGCTAAAGTGAAAGGCGAGGGTGATGTTAAAGAGGAAGCATATGTTATCAGGACCTTTAGGAATGGTGTTGGCGTTTTTGTGTCAAAGTGAGGAATCGCTTTCTGTTTTCTTCTCAGACTGCACTGACTCGCAAAATAGACTTGGGATCGAAGGTCTCGTCACGTTCAAGCGCGATACACAATTCGATGCGGAGAACTACACGATTACTGTTCCAGGACAAAATAAAGATGTCAAAATCTCCGTGTTCGATAAAGTTGTGGTGAAGATCGAGGTTGAGAAGGACAAAAACACACAAAGAGGTAAAGTAAAGATGACATTGGTAGAACCTGTAGACTCTAGTGCACTGTAAATTACCATCGTCAGAAGCCACAGCTTTTTGAGCAATGAGCTGACGCCGAAAGAACCAGAGTCTGACGCGTCTCAGCCGAGACGATTGTGCCTTTGATACATTCTCAGGTTAAACTCTTAAACTTTGACGTTCTTCTCAACTTGCTCTCATGGCCGAAAGTCTTGCCTCTGAATGTACACCGTTGAAGAAAGAATACGACTCTTGCTTCAACGCTTGGTTTGAAGGTTATCTTGAACCCGCCGTATCCGCCTCATCTTCTCCAGAAAAGTACTCCGAGTATTCACAGCGCAAGGCAGAGGAGTTTGAACAGAAGTGCGGGAAGATTTGGGAAGGCTATAGGGCGTGTGTACAGGTGCGTGAGATGCCATTTGGACTGACGGATGTAATGTTTAAGATGTTGTTGAATGTGATACAGAAAGCTTTGAAGGAGAAGGGTTTAGACATAATGTTGCAGCAGTCCAGGGAGGAAAATCCAATGAACAGGCCTCCACCGCTGCCTCCTTCGTCATCTTCGTCATAGTGAACGGTAGAGCTCACTTTCTGTCCAATTAATCTGTAGCATAGGTGAGTGCTGCCTTCTAATCCCTCCTCCAAGTTCTTTCTTGAACAGCTTCGTTCTAGTTGTACATTCATAATACACCCATCTCATGAATCAGAAACAATGATCATCCAGAATTCAGCAGCTCAAGCCTGGCAATCGTTACGGTCATCGTCTTCAACGATCCCGGCTGGTGACTGCCGCAGTGGAGCGTGTAAAATTCGTCGCCTATCTTTTGCCGCGCCAGTATATTTCTCTTCTCTGTTCCACGAACAACTATCATCCGTGCTTGCCTACCCGGGCACCTGGGATGGCCCACAATGTCTGGTCAACATATCTTGAGGAGCAGCTATGGACTCGTCCTTCGTCGCCGGAATCGGTATGTCTCTATGTCTCCCTGACAATCAAGAGCAAGTATGGCAGTATGCTGATCTAGTCCGTTACGGATGTCCCAAGTAGTTTTTCTATTCGTAAGTCTATCTAAAAAGACAGATTGATCGTAATACTTGCGGCACAGTCCTGATAACTCCCCTCGTCTTTTAGTGAAGACGATCATCCTTCAGAAGCGCACTCGACTCAACATATGTTAGGTTCAGAAACCCTTGATCGAGCCAACCCCTCTTTTGCATCTACAAGTGCACTACTATCATGGCCTACACGTTCCATAGACGGTGCATCTAACAGCGCAACATCCGTCAACTACATTCCTTCCAAATTCTCTTCCGCCCTTGTCAGTCCTAAAAGACCTCGACGTAGGAGAAAACGCAGAAACGACGCCAATGATATATTCGGCTCAGGCAGAGGTGTACAAATATCAGAAGATGAAGATGGATTCACAAAAGGTCATGGAGACCGCAAGAACCATCGTTGGAATCGTTTCAAATGGATCCTGTTCACTACCAACCTTCTCTTCACCCTCTACTCTCTCGCAGCTCTTATTATCTCCATTCTCATCTGGTTCGACATCTTCCAATTCGCAACTGTCATCCGTGTCGGGAACACACCTGAGCTCATTCTCTCGACACTCGCAGCCGCTTTCGGCCTGCTCACCTCACTCATCGGGTGGGCCGGAATCCTGCTCAACAACCGAACCTTCCTCGCCATCTACACGTTCTTACTGTGGATCTCATTCGCGTTCCTCGTCATCCCTGGCTATGTCACGTATAAGAAACGGGCGTTCAACTTGGAAGGCAAACTCAGCCTGCAGTGGTCTAGGAGCCTGATGGATTCAGGCCGGTTAGAGATACAGAATAAGCTGGGGTGTTGCGGGTATTTTTCACCCTTCGTGGAAGCCACGATCAGTCAAACATGCTACTCCCGCTCTGTCTTGCCGGGCTGTAAGGCGAGATACCTGGATTTTGAGCGGAGAGTGAGATCATTCTGTCTCTCAAACTGTCGTTGCGACGTCGTTAATGTTGCTTTCCCCCCTCTGATAGGCTCTTGACCGGTGGTATCTGATTTGCTTCTGTCTCGTGCCCGCACATATCGCGGTCATGCTTGCCGGGCTTTTATGTTCAAACCACGTCACCTATCGGTTTGGTAAAGGGATGATGCCCAAGGCGTATCGTTTGGGCCCGCATAATATGCCTGCGATTGTTCAAGGATGTGCAAAGTAGGTCATGTCTACCTCATAGATGATGTGCTTGTCTAACCTGTGGCCTTTCCTGAAAAGCCAGCTCGCTGAACGATATGGCCCAGAAGTTGCTTCTACATTTCTATCCAAGACAGAGTCTTTGACCTCATTCACTCCTTCAAATACTTCGACAAGCACACGACCTATTCTCTCCAGCTGACCGGAAAGTTGCGTGTTTCACTCTTTTTATTTCAGGCTCGACGCCTGCCTTTTGTACTTATACCCCTCAATAGCTATACCAACTGCAGTCTACTTACATCGACTACTATGTATCTTTTTGTATCATAGTTCAGTTATAATTTGAAAACCAATACGTCCACAACTCCAACTTTTGGCTATGTACCGCCGAATGGATTCGTTTCCCTAACGGCGCGCATTTGAGCTGCAGAATAGCCTACATAGTGGTCCCACTCTGTTTTGCTGAACTGTAAGGTATCATTCTCGAGAAAAGACACAGAAGATGGAGCGTATGGTCGCTAGATCGGACAAGCTCGATTGCTCATGACGGTGGTCCTGGTCCAAGCAAGTTGTTCTCATACTCTCACTAGCTCTCACTCAACCAGCACTCAACCACTAAAGCAAATTTCGACAAGTATATCATACATCCTCTTGTCTGGTCTAGAATTGCAAGACTTCCCTTTCCCCGGCTACCACTTTTCACGAACTTCTGGAAGAAGTGTGCGCGTTAAAATTGCTCAAGCTTCAGCAGGTGATGGAGATCCGAATTCCGCTTTCCAAGGAAGATTCTTGGCGTGGCGTGAACAGTCAACAGGGTACGTAGAATGGTGAAATCTTCTCATTTCTCCTCATCATACTTACTCGAATGATCAAGAGTTCTATTGAGCTCATTTCCCATTGGACCAGCACACTCCAGCCTACTCCAGCGTAGGACATGGATCAATAGCAGTGATAAGAGGTGTTTTAATCATCCGCATTTGAGTGGCGGCAAGGACATATCCACCGCTATCCACTGTCCAGTGCACATATCCCTTCAAGGCTAGCCTGATCTCACAAACTTGAGCATATGCGTCTTCCCTTACCATCTCCAGGACTATGGCACAGCAAATAATGAATGGTCTTGTGCTACAACTCGGCATCTCTTCGATCTTAGCCAGGTTTCAATGATAGGGCAAGAGGAAAGTCCACATCGCAATTGGAGAGCACTGCGGAACGGGGGACCAGTATGGCCTAGTCGATTTCGACGCATTATGAACTCATTCTGAATGGACGCAGAACTGTCCAGTGTCTACCCTATGGTCTCCTGTGGTACAACAATCCGTTGCCTACCGTCGCCCCTCGTCGCACATCATTGTGCTACCAAATGGACTTGAAGCCCTCCGCCGCGCCCGCATCTCAGCCACAGCACAGCACCTGTATACATACATGTCAAGATGTAGGACATCGTCCAAGTCTTCCTCGCCTTCCTTTGCTTCTCCTCCCCCCTTACTCAACATCATACTTGCTTCAAATCTTCAATAGAAGTCTTCGAATTATCTCTGTGCCCAGCTCGTTTGCTTCTGAGAACAAATGCAAGCTTAGACCCCACTCTGAACATGTACGTTCTCAATCAGTCCGCGCTCGTCTATCGGTACCATGATCAAGGCGTAACACTCGCACACACACGGATCCGAGTGCGCGTGAGGACGACGGAGGAACGTGAAATAGGTCTCAATCGCCCATGCAAAATTCCCTTCTTTGGTTTTTTTCTCGTCTTTCGCTCGTTTTCCATCCTGGTCCTTCACGACAAGCAGACAATATGGTAATGTCAATGTTCTCGAAGCAATGTGCATAGATGTGCATTCACAACCGGGTGGATCGAGATTTGCGCCCCAAGGGAAGATTTTTGTCGTGAGCCTCAGGGTGTGTGTTATCCTAGTCGAAATCTTCGAAAGGCTCATTGGCTATTGGACCAGCACGCTCCAGCGCACTCTAGCAGACCCTAGCGTCGGACATGGATCAATAACAGCGATAAGAGGTGTTTGATTGTCCAATTCTGGGTGGCGAGAATGTATCCCCTCAAGGTTAGCCAACTGTAACCAGCTCAGGCATATGCTTCATCTCCTTTCATTTCGTATCAATGTTAACCATCTGAAACTCACAGTGTGGACAGATATCACTTACTTGAATGGGCATTGCTGGGCAGTGTCTATCCTTGTCTATCCCATACGGTGAACGACTTTACCGATATCAATGTACTCTGATGTGCGAAAAGACTCTCCCCTGTTGTCAAGACTTCGGGCTCCGACATCTCGATTCTCAGCCACAACACAGCACCTGTGGTATGCCAAGATGTCGACCGTCTGCGAAAATCTTCCTCTTGTCCTTCTTCCAAGTCGACTGTCGCCTACTGTCACCTCACCATATTACTTGAATCAAATCAAATATTTATTGATTCGGCTCTTCCCTAGCCTATCGTTTGCAGTTGTTTGCTCATGAGTTGAGAACGAATTCGAACAGTGCGTTAGTAATCGATCAGGTCAAACCGGAATCTTCAACGATATACATCTTTCTCGACTACTCGACACCCCAGTTTCATAGAGTTTCATCTAAAGGCGTAACACTCGCATCATCTGCGTGGAACCAAGCGAATGTGTACAGATGTGTATACGTGGAGAGACGTGGAGGCAATCGGAGATGCACCTACATGCGGTTGGTCCGATAGAGTCCAATCCTGTTTATGAAGGGGTATCTACAGGCTAATCAAGGTTGGTTCAGGTCATGATACAGGTGTAACACTCGCATCCAGGTGGATCTGATTCTATCATGCATATGGCAGTGAGGTGGGCAGTGGGCAGTGCCAGCAGTGCCATAGTTCAATCCTCCATATGCAACAAACCCATTTAGGTCAATCACTTATCGATTGAGAAACGAGCTTTGAGCTGCTACTACGAGGCTATAAGTACCAGGGCCCCGCAGAAGGAATGATCATTGTCACTTCGCATCCTTTCTTTTGACGACCACACTTCTTCACTACACCTTCAAAAAGACGCGCTAGCTCGGTACGTTTTTTAACATTACCTTGTCTCTGTACGATGCACTGATTCAGATTTGGTATAGCTTTCAACCTACGTTCTCAGT
Source organism: Lentinula raphanica (assembly GCA_027919835.1). Classification (NCBI taxonomy): domain Eukaryota; kingdom Fungi; phylum Basidiomycota; class Agaricomycetes; order Agaricales; family Omphalotaceae; genus Lentinula; species Lentinula raphanica. The sequence continues at coordinate 1,205,722 of JANVFP010000005.1, read as the reverse complement.
ACTCTGGTAGTAGTCAGGAATTTGCCGGCAATTTCCTAACTATTTTTCTATCGAAACCCTTCGGTATGTTGCTGAATTTCTGGTCAAAATTGAACTCATCGTCACTATCTGATTCAAGTTTGCTCTTGCACCCCACGAAAGCGACAAATCCCATTGTTCGCATTCTCTTTCGACAACCACTTTTTCGCCTTTTTCAAAAACTTGCGCTAGTTTGGTAAGATCACGTTAACGTTACCTTGTCTTTATCCAATGTGCTGATTCAACTTTGGTACTACTGTAGCTTCCCGTTCTCGAGGCTCTGTTATCAGGAACAGTCAGGAACTTGCTGGCAAGTTCCCAATTGTTTTTGTTTTGAAACGCATTGGTACGTTGCTGAGTTCTTCCCGTGCATCATCGAACTCATTGTTGCTATAGGATTCAAGTTCTACGCTCATCGTCTTTGCTGTCAGCTGCCCTTGCAAAAGGGAAACAATCTCAAGACAATACTCTCTGTATGTCACGGTGTTCGTCGATCTTGAAAACCACTCAATTGTTGAATAAACTTTAGAATCTTACACATCAGTCCGAATGTTGTTCCCCCTCACTTCCACCTTCCCTTCAATTTCGAAGGTCATTCTACTCTACGTGGCAATCACTATGGGAATGCTCACGATTCTCTCGTCACCTGTGCCTGGTCCTACTGGTCACCAAGAATCCAAAGGCATAACATGCTACCTTGTTCTTGTCGATAAGGATACCATTGACCAACGGGTCTATGTCGGCATCAGCAAGGAGATTGTGCTTGGTCTCAAATACAAAGATGATGCCCGGCCGGGTAGGATAACAGATACAATGGCTATCGGAGAGCCCTCATTCATCAATTTAGAGAGACCCGACAAAGCTGTATGGATCGACATTGGTGTTGCTTTCATTGGGAAAGAAGAAGTGAAATCCATTGCGGAGACTGCGAGGGAATGGTCATTTGCCCAACCTCTCGGGCATGCAGATGCGAATGACTTTCTTTGGGCTATCAGGTTCATCACAAACTTGGCCAGATTTGCCAAAACCCAAATCAATGAAGAAGTCCTTGACAAGCAGCTGGAGGAATATCGCAGTTGTCTCGTGGGCAGACATTGTATGGCTCTGAATCAGGAGCATCTACAGAAGATGAGGCATCTTCTACACAGTTTGCACCGTGCATCTGATCATTTTGATCAAATATCGAAGAGTTACGAGTAGAGTTTCCTAAGCCCCTTATTCATTTTTGCCCCCTTTCTCCCACTGCCCCATTCCTCTACGCACGCACTACATACAAACCTATCTGATCTTTTGTCAGGAATCCAGCCAACGACTATACAACACGATGATGAGCTTCAACTAATAGTAAGAGTTCTATTTAAAATAGAGTACCTATACAACACAATGATGACTGTAATAGCTATTAGTTATGTACGAATATATGCTATAGAGAATGAGAGTATGCACACTTCAGCTGATAGTAAGAGTTGATTGCAACGTTGAAGCGTCGTTTTCAGAGAGTCCCAGGTAACCAAACAACTCAATACTTCGATCGTGAGCCAAGGCCTGCCAAGGCTACATCGTCACACCACCGTGTAATCCGAACCGTAACCGTCACCACTTCCTACCAAATTCCTAACATTTTGAACTTCCTCTTAATAGTATACATCTTTCTCCAGTTTAGATATATCGAATCTTTGAGCTCGCCTAAAATAACTTCGGTACGAACTGGTCGCGCAGTCTTGTAAGACTTAAGCTTAAGTACTTAAGTGGACTCTTCACAGCTCAATATACGATCTAATATATTTGATCTACTGTAGTCTCACAGCTGGAGTTGTCATATTCGAGAGTGCTCTTAGTCTAGTCACAAGTTGGTCACTACAGTTTTTGCACTTTGTTTCTTTCTCAGTTTTTCTCAAAGGTCTTCCTCTTCTTTGCCTAGGCCAATGACTCTCCAATTTCTACCCACTGCACGACGTCTGCCTAACCTCCAACTCAATGTCCCTGTATTATATACCTTTTTTGCTCCAATTTGGAGGTTTCATGTCAAGTTGCCTTGAACTTGCTCGCTCACTGTCAGTCACTGAAACGCTGTTGGCCGCTGCTCGCACCGATGTCAGAGAGTTTGATACCTTCTTTGAGAAAGCTAGGTAGCATAAGAAATTGAGAGGAACGACAACAAGGAAATGCACTGGGGCGACTCCGAGTTATTTGATAATCACACATCGGAAGGGACATCCTGGGACATCCCATACAAGCCGATCCTCTAGTACCCAGCTTAATCCTTTTGAGAATCATGTTGAAGGGTGACGGGCCAGTTAGCCGCCCTGTTCACTTCACATCCTCTTCGAATTCCAATGATGACCGTAGTTCTTTGCCTCACGCCGTCACGCTGCATCAGTACGGACACCTTGCCTTCATTCTCTCTCCGCCCGATGCAATGAACCAGAATCAACGAACCTTGAGCTCGAATGATGATCTGTTGGTCAGGCCGAAATTCAAACCCCAACCATTTTCGCATTGGAATGTTCGAGTATTTAGTACATACTTGACGTTCAACAGCTATACCCACTACAATCTACTCACATAGACATCATAGACCAATTAATTCGACGACTCATGGATATGGCATCGTAGTACATTCTTGTCCTTGAGTATGCCATCCTTCTGACCTCGGGTCGACTATAATGTTCAGGATACCGCATTCCATCGCTCTACGAAGGACTTCATTTTACGGCGCTTCCTATCGTCATCTACGATTCTTAAACTCTGATCAAACGTGTAAGAAATCATGACGCCGAAATCGTAGAGATGGTTCAAAAACCTATACAGACCTTTTGCAAACGCTGACTCTCTGCCATCAACGAATCGCCTTGCGCCTTCGCGTCTTCTTGGAGCCGGGTGACGGAAGGAGAGAGTTGGAAGGGCGGGGATGTGTTCAGTTCAGAGTGAGCATAGGTAGCGTTTAAAACCGTATCATGCATAGCCATCCTATATATATCAAAGAAAGGCCGACGTAAGGTCAGTTGAGACCTTGAACCAGTGAACAAATGTTTGAAGAAATAGGGAACCTACAGAGAGTTCAATGCAGTAGGGAGTGAGGAGCAGCGTTTCTCCTCTTGATCGTGTACAACTTTCTCTTTTGCCTTCAAAGCTCGTAATTCGGATAAAACATCTTCTTGATCCAACAGAACCAGAGGCGGCATATCTGAAAGTCTGAGTGATTCCAGATTCTTGAAGGCAGTCTTGAGATCGTCCTTCAGAGCAGATTCACGTCGTTGATGATTCGATTTGTCAGTACATCGTTTTTGGGAAGAAGTACTTGCTCTTCTATTTGCTTCATGTATCGCGAAATCGATTTCTTGAATTTCCTGTAAGAACTTATCGAGAATGGCCTGTGAATCTTGGAAAAAAGTTTGATGTTCTGCAAGATGGGTATGTATTCCCTCTAGAGGCGGAAGGACGGATTGATGGAATTGTGATAAACCCTGGAATAGATACACCGGAAAGGTCAAAATGCGATAAACAAATCAGATCTATAACACGCGTTGTGCGCACCTCATCCAGGACAGCAATCCGAGCTTCAAGGATCGCAAGTTGGTCCATGTTCCACGCTAGTTTCAACTCACGTTCGATATCCAGGGGAGCACGATGAGATTCCTCATTTTCCAAGGCAAGTTGCTGCAAAACATCGTAAATTTCTCCTTCATCTCCACCGACATCCTCCAGCGATTGCACGAGCAATTCAAGCTGTTGACAATAAGCTGATTCCTCCGCGGAAGATAGTAGAAGGTTTGTCGTTTTTCCTGTTGTATTGTCGTCCTGGTCTAGGCCGAGGACACGTTGTAAACGCAAAGCCTCGATTGCAAGGTGTGCAGCGCTTGTTGGAAGTTGATGGACATCTTTCCATGTTTCGATCGCAGAAAGCTGTGCGGAGACATCTTGGGTGATTTGGTTACGGACGTCCAGAGATTTGGCTAGGTGGTCGCTTGTAACATCCAAATGAAGGTCTGCGGGAAGGGAAGATGGTGTTGAAGTCATAGGTCAATATGAGGTTCGATAGTTGCGAGAGGAAGGACTGCGCGCACTTTCTTGCCAACTTTTCATTAACCTGAAAAACTTTGAAAAGGTTCCGGCGATGACTGCGTCTTCCTAAGCATGTATTATCCTCAATGAATCAAGAGGGAACACGGGATCGAAACCATTCACACTTGCACACCTTCAGTGACAGAGATTCCAGCTCTTCTTGCTTTTTCACAGTATCGCCTCGTATTGAATTCAGCTCCGCAGTGATAGCATGAGTTGTTTTCTGTAGCTGTTGGGTAACGCTCCTGTGAAATCAGATCAGTGTGCTGACGGCTTCGATGATTCCAAATACGCGCGTACTCTGCCTGTTGCAATCTGTGTTGGAGCAAGAGAACTTCCTGTTCGAGCGTATATGCATTGTTATCAATGAGAGTCATTCGCAAACTGTATGTGCTAGATCAAAGCCTTGTAATGTAACTCAAAGGATTAGCAAACCTTTGACGACTAGGAGGGATATAGGTCGATAGATCAGTTTTACGATCAGCATCTGTTGGCAGTTTTGAGTTTTGCAGCCTGGTATTATAATTAGAGCTCAATACACGTCTTGGAGCATGCTGAAGAGACATGACATACAGCTTCACTTCATCATCCTCCAATGCGATTCTCGAGAGAAGTGCCCTTTGAAGATACTCGTCATCGTCCTTTCCGTCTTCGAGAGGGAATTGTGCCGCGATCCATTCGATCAGAGCTTTTCCAGGCGCAGTCTGGGTTGCTCCTTCGAGTTCATTGCGGGTGTACGTTGGTCCTCCGAGAGATGACACGATGCTGCAGAGTTTTTCCAGGTCGGATGTGGCCATGGAAAGTAGTGGGAGGTTGGCAAAAATGATTCGACCCGGGCTCGAACCGGGGACCTTCTGTGTGTTAGACAGATGCGATAACCAACTACGCCATCGAACCGTGTCAGAAAGGTTAAAGCGAGAGATATAGCCTAAATAGGTAGGCCACGTGGCTTCATTTCTTTCGATCATTGTCAACGACGACGTCGACTGCTTTTCTATTCCCGATATCATTGCAGATCCTTCTTGGCTCTCAAAATTTGCAACGTTGCTCATTACCCTCTATCAGGCTAGCCGAACACCTTACACGAATGCATTCCCAAATACTACGGAAGTTACCAGCACCGGGTCAACAATTGGCAGCAATTCGTCCTCATTGCTCAATGGTCATGACAAGCTCAAAATGAGACCATCCTCAATAGTCAGCGGCCCTCGATTCCTATGTATATACAGACTTGGCTCGCCGCAGCGATATTGGGCGATTTAGAGGCACTGCTTCTAGTCAAACCGGAACCTAGCTGTGTAACACGGAGCAAGCGGAAAAACTCTTTTTGCCAGGCAGCCCACAAGGGATTGGTGTTTTCGGCGGTGCCTTGTTTCCCAGCAAGTCTTTTTCAAGACGACTCACAAGATAGCTGTTAAATCTCAATTGATTGTTCTCCCAGTTTGGAAATTGGAGTTCTACAGGTCTATGTCAGCGGGATGATAGCCACTTGTTGCAATGTGGCGATCTTTCCGATATATAAACCACCTCATCTTTTGCCACATCCCTCATTTCGCTCCCTCTCCACAAGCTCACTTCAGTCTTCAATCACCCTCAATACATACCTTCTCTCTGAGCTCTTTCACTCCCGCTATCCATC